>CM059286.1:17627095-17642095 GCA_030347295.1 Setipinna tenuifilis
CTGTCTTGTCTTGGCCTCATACAACCCACATTTAAAGAGGGAAGAGGGATGGCCCCAACACCACTGCCTCTCCATCTGTACAGCTGCTACTCAGCTGTGCACTATATGTACTGTGTATATGTGTGTGTGTGTGTGTGTGTGTGTGTGTGTGTGTGTGTGTCTGTCTGTCTGTCTGTCTGTCTGTTTGTATAGGGGTTTTATCTTGTCCTTTGCTATTTGCCATTATCATTTGAACACTGATGGACAATATCCGTTACTTTTCCATATCCCTTTACATATCTCTGTCAATTATCTTAAAAATACTCCCAAGTTCAAATTTACTGTAGCCATAAATGGCACACTTAATAGCAATTTCTTCTAATGTACTTATAAATATACTTATAAATATACAAGTTGTATCTGAGAACATGATTAATGATTAATATCAGATTACATACTATAACAGATAAAAATCTGTAAAAGCAGTTCACAAACTCCAAAAAGTATTCAGATTTCTTTAGCTATTTCTCAAGCCATAGAGATCAAAGGTAAAATCTGATTTTGTATTTTGTGACTCTAAACTATTCATTTGTATGGCTAAATATTGCTCATTTTAAAGGGATGTTTTGCCCTAATACAGCAGTGCACACTTCTCGTCCACAGCACATAATCTGTGAGAGATGAAAAAGTTGAACTTGTGCCAAAAAATCGTTCTCGCATTGACAAGAAGCTTTTAAAGTGGCTATTTATAGCAGACCTTACATGTGTTTTGGACACACAATGCCCGCCAGCTCACCGACTCCTGGACGAGCCTCAGTGCAAAGCTGGTAAAAGCATCGTTTCCATAGTGACTCTGTTGCGTCGTTGATATGTTTTGCTGCTCTTGTTAAGGAACAGTAAAAGAACAATCCTTTCAGTCAGATCATCTTTCATTCAGAATAAGACATTCAACACTTAACACGACTTATCCAAAGCCTTTATCTTTTCTGTCAAAACCTGTTTCCGATGGGGATTTTTAAATATAGAAACAGGGAGTGATCGTTTTCTGTGTAGTACTGTGTGTCATAGTGTTTGGTGAGTATTTATGCTTGTTGTCTACATGCTATTTAAACATCTCTCTCTATTTCTCTTTCTCTATCTCTCTCTATCTCTCTCTCTCTCTCTCTGTTAGCATTTACTAATGCTTGATCTTGTTAATAGAAACGCATCACTTTGCATGCCAAGAGTGAGATGCTTTGGCCTAATCTGTGAGCCCCATCAAACTCAATGAAATGGACTTATTAGACATACTGTAGAGCATTTAACAAAAATTGATTTGGGCAAAATGTCTGACAGAGAGCACACACACACACACACACACACACACACACACACACACACACACACACACACACCCTTGGCTTCACCCTCAAAGACCACACTCTGCCTAATGTCATATTTTCAGATATTGAAGCAAGACCATTTGCTCACCCCCACTCCTCCACAGACACATTCACTCACACACACACACACACACACACACACACACACACACACAGCTAAAACAAGTGTTGATCTGGGGCCTGGGCCCCCTAGTGAGCACAGCAGAGGAGCAAGAAGATGTCTCAGACTTTTGAGGGTCATCCAGGCAGCGTTGCCATGGCTCAGAGCTAGCATGTGTGTGTGTGTGTGCGTGTGTGTGTGTGTGTGTGTGTGTGTGTGCGTGTGTGTGTCTGTACATATGTGGCAGTGAAGCCCAGGCTTTTAATTAGCCCCAAGCACATTAGGCTCCCACACACTGAGGCAGAACCCACAGGCCCTCACAGAAGCAGAAGACTCGCAAACTCAAACTCAGCTCCTCCATTTTAGTCCATCGTCACACTTTCATCTGGTTTCTCTCTGAGGACTTTTTTAAAGTGTTCAGTATGGTAGTGCTTTGATGGTTAGCTACAGGATAAAACATGATACATTCTTTGAGGATGTTGTCTGGTAGTCTGGTATCGATTTAATATTTTGCCCAGATTTGTCGTCTCCCTTGGCTTTTGCCCCATGTGTCGTCTTCTCCTTTTTGTCACCTCGACCTCCTAGCACCGAGTTTTCCCTTATGGAAATCTGTTTGTTGCAGTATTAGCTTGGAATATCTGAAAATTCATTTACTGTTCTGAAAGATCAACAACAGGCACAAACAAGACAACAGTCTTGTCTTTTTTTTTTTACTCAGGGAGCTCCGAAACCCATTAAGGAGCAAAAGACAAACAGTAGAGTATTTTAAGATCTTAATTTGATTTAGCCACACTTGCATGATAGACTTTTGTGGGAGTTTAAATGAAAAAATTAGGAGAAATCAGCCATCAGTCCTTTGGGAGCAAAAGACACAATTAAGCTCAACTGATTATAAAAAAAACTGCACTCCTCTGTAAGAGAAAGGTATGACTGTTGTAAGAAGAGATATTTTACCCCTGGCCAGACAATAGGGCAAGGGATCCAGTCAGTGTAAATGACTGTGCCTTATCTGTTTTTCTCCCTCTGATAGGCTAATATGAAGATGAGGCGGGTACTATGTCACATCGTCATCGCTACTGTCCAGCCGCTCAGTCGTCTGCGAGAGGGACAGCAAGAGCGGTAACCGTTGCCGTGGGAGACACAAGGCAGGAATACAGAAACACACAGACAGGAAGCTGGTTCGACAGTTGAGCAGTGCCTTTCCAGCGATCCAGCAATCATGTCTCAGTCGGGCAAGGTCTACCACGTGTACGTGGAGGTGCGGGACGGTGAAGGGCTGGACCCACTGATGCTCCAGCAGGGCCCAGACGTGCTCCCACTGACCCAGCGCGCGGCCCCCCACCAGGCCCCACACAGCCCCGCCGTGTCCCCAGGGATGCTTCACAAGGGCGGGGGCAGCAACCACAGCCTGTCCTCCAACAAGTCCTCCTCCAGGCACTCTGTGGCCTTCCATCTGGGGCACTCGGGTGCAGAAGAGCACCAGCAGGTGCACGTAGTGGGCCCCCATCGACAAAGCCTGCCCTACGACGGCATTGGCCACCTGCTCTCCTCCCTGCACACATCCACTGGCCACAACGGTGTTCTGATGCGGGCACGATCCATGGAGAGCGAGCCCTTCTACGGGGGCCGGGAGAGTCACAGCACAGGGGGGAGGTACACGGCACCGTCCACGCCCTGCGCTGGAAGACGCTCGTACGGACCGCCACCTGGCAGGGACGGCGAGGGCAGGAGGTCAGTGGTCACCTTCAGCTACATCGAGAAGGGCTGTGTCCAGGCAGCTGATGGACAGCACGAGTTCTTCCCCCCGTACCACAGCGAGCCAGAACCAGAGCCGGAACCAGAACCGGAGAACCCATTCAACCGGGCCTTGGAGGAGGAGGAGGCTGAGCTCTTGGCCAGCCTTACCCGGAAGCGGCTCAGCGACCCGGTCCAGTTCAGCAGCTGGGAGTCCCTGGGTGGGGGCTCCGGGTCCAGACTCACAGCCTCGCAGAGGCATACCCTGAACCTGCGCCGTGCCACCCTGGACTCCATTGCCCGAGAGGCCACCTGCCGGGCCCTGGAGGAGTTCGGGTCACCCCAGATCCGCCGACGCCTGGAAGCCCAGAACCAGAGCCAGACCCAGACCCAGATGAAGGAGCCCCCCCGGTGCCGTTCCTTGGGCGGGTCTCCGATTCTGCCTCGAGGCACCAGCACCCTGCCCGCCAACGCCCACCTGGTGGATCTGGACCGGAACCACTTGCTGGCATTTGGGCTGCCTCGCAGCCCCGCCACGGACCACCTCTCCTCCCACGCCAGGCACAGCTACCACTCCCTGTCCCGGGCCCACAACTACGGAGCCCAGACCCAGAGACAGTGGCACACTGATGACAGGAGACAGTGGCATGCCACCGACGACAGCCCCAGGCTACCCTACAAGTACGGCCCTGTGCTTCCATCGTGCAGGCCCACCGCCATCCAGCACGACATCCCAGCCATGACCGTCACCAAAGCTCCGCCACCGGCCAGCCAGCCCAAGGCGAACCACCAGCACCACGCCAGCGACAGCCCTCGCTCCTCCCACCGGGTGAACTTCAACCTGGATGCCTCCAAGCAGAGCAAGGTGGATGAGGTATTGAGTCACTTGACCGAGAGGAGGAAGATCGTCTCGCCATCAGCCAGCCCCGAGCTGGCCCGCAGGCTGGCCGAAGAGGCCACCAAGCTGTCCACCATCTTTATGGAGCGGAGGAGCACGTCTCCGGCGCCATCTAGTGGCGAGGAGACCAACCGGTCGGACAGCCCGAGGTCCGGGAGCCTGTCCAGGGAGTCCCAGATCTACGCCAGCCACTCTGACGTCAGTCTGCCCCTGCACGACTTCCACTGGGGGTCGGAGAGGGGGTCGGAGAGGGAGTCGGTGAAAAGCAGCGCCCCTCAGTCGGCCCATTCCTCACCCCTGCCGCCCTTCCGCAGCGGCGTGTCCCCGTCCATGTCCCCAGCTCCACCCCGGCTCCACCGGCCCGAAACGACCCCGTCCCCCGTCAGGGACCCCCGTCTGGACATGGTGGACCTCGCCGGGCAGGCCAGCCCCACCCCGCACCGCCACCAGCCCCCACAGTTCACCGGGGGGGACGGCTGGTCCCCTGGCCCCCCGGAGCGCAGGCTGCAGCTGGCCATGCGCTACAACCAGCAACCACCCCGGGAGAGCCCCGAGAGCCTCCGCAGGGGCTACACCGACACGGGGGGACAACAGCCCGCCGAGACACCGGTCAGCTACGTGGCCCAGCTGCAGCGCTGGAGGGAGGAGAGGCTGGCGAGGGAGCTGGAGAAATCTGACCAGCTGTACAACGGCAGCCTTACCACAGCTCTGTTCACCAGAGAGGATGATAAGAGGAGGATGGATGTTATTGAAGCAGAACGAGAACGAGGCACTGGTGGTGGTGGTGTTGGTGGTGGTGGCAGTGGTGTTGGAGGAGGTGACAGTGGTGACAGTGCCACCGCAGGGTTGTCTAAGAGCTCCAGCGGGGTCACGGGGAGCATTGGGGACAGCTCACAGCCCGAGAGGGACAGCCTGTCCACGGAGTCGTCCAGCCAGACCAGTCGGAGGAGCAGTGACAGCCCAAACAGCAATGGAGGGGTGCAGGTGAGGGGAAATTCCATTTTGTTATTTTTGTACCGAATATGCAGTTAGCAGTCTGCAGTTAGTAAAGAGAAAGAAAGAGAGAAGGGAAGGGAAGACCGAGAGACAGAGAGAGAGAGGGAAAAAGAGAAGGAAACAGACAGAGACAGCAAAAGTAAGAGAGAGAGAAAGTCAGTAAGTGATATTCTCTTGTATGTGTGTATGTAAATGTAAATTAAATGTAATGTACATTAAAGAGCAGAAACAGGAAATGCTTGAGAGAGAGAGAAAGAGAGAGAGTATGTGTGCGTTTGTGTGTATGTGCGTATGTAACCCTCTATGACTGTCTATTTTCTAAACCTACTTACCAATGTGTCTCATTGATGGTCATACTGTATATGGAAAGGAAACCATATAGGGAGCTGTGCTCACTCTACGCTACTTGTAGATCTATCCCTACAGCGATTCACCTATATTCCTGTCTACCCCTATAGAGATTCACCTACATTCTTGTCTTAAGCCATTTACGTACAAAATTAGCCTGTGCTTTGTTTGCTCTGTGCTTTGACGTAGTCTGAAAGCTCGTCCGGTCTGGGGCCTTCCCTACGTTCTCAGAAGATCGCTCGTGCCAAATGGGAGTTCCTGTTTGGGCTACCCACTTACGACCACCATGGAGCTTCAGGTAAAATTGTGTGTTTGTTTGTCGCATTATGTTCAACCACCAACAACCTCCCAGCCACCTCCCTTGTAATTAGGCCAAAGCCCGACTCCGCCATTCACTTCTGCTTATCTCCTGTTTTTATCTGGCTCTCCTCGAAAACAAGCCGCAAGCTTTTAAAGTGCATGTGTAATCCAATTATGGGCAGGGATAGAGCCACCCAAACATGGCCGCCCAGACTCTCTGGCCATGCGTGGGGTTGCGCTGGTGAGCTGTACATATGGCATTTGTTTCTCTCCGGCTTTAGCCGTTCCCCCACTGGTCAGCATAGATTAGATGGGTGAGACTGCATGGTAAATCCATAAATAATCAGGCAGGCGTCCATCTGTCTGAGTCTGTCTCTAACTCTCCCTCCCTCCCTTCGTTTTTGTTTTTGCCAGAAAATAAGTTTGAGAGGCCTTTGAGAGGAAGTTAAAGTTTGCCTTTATCCCCAACATGACAATCCTGCTTGCAAAAACATTGACACACCTCAAAGCATGTGAAAATGTCATGTTGTCAAGACATTCTTCTCAAACCATGATCACACATATGGTGTTAAAATCATATATATAAACAGGAACCAGACACAGCAATTTTACATTCAATAAATGATCAGTGATGATGAGCGATGATCAGCATGTTCAGATTTGTACAATGTGGCTTTGAGTGTATGGATAGGAAGGGTATACTATATGGATGAACTGTACAGTGTGCGCTAAGCCAAACCATGTGCTTCTCCTTCTTACATCAGACACTCCTAGTGCCTCCACTATGCCCTCTAGTGGCCAGTCCAGAAAGCCTCCCACCACCACCACCACCACCGCAGCCTCCTCGCTGCCCAGGAAGCCCCAGCGGAGCCGCAAGGGCCAGGGGCCGCAGAAGGGCGAGGAGCTCCTGCAGCAGCAGCTCAGCCACCACGAGGTGCAGCGGGTGGACGTGGAGTTGGTGGGGCCGGCTCCCTCGTCCCCATCGTCGTCTTCCGTCCGCCAGACGACATCGCCGGGCGCCTCCCCCCGCACGGGCATCATTCGCCGCACCGTCAAGTACTCCGAGACGGACCTGGACGCCGTGCCCATGCGCTGCTACCGCGAGACCGACTTGGATGAGCTGATGGAGGCGGAGGAGGGGGAGGGGGTGAAGAAGAAGGTGGCCCACAGTGACTCGGCGTTGGGAAGCGAGCGGAGGAGGAGAGGGCGAGGGGTAGAGGTGGAGCGTGTGGTGGAGGAGGAAGGGGTGGTCAGCTGGGCCACCGTGAGGATGATGGGAGACAGGAAACGACAGGCGGCAGCCACGCCACCCCATGAGGACGGACAGGTGCTCAGCCGACTGCTGAAAGGGTGAGTGGCGGGTCGTGGCTGTGTGTACCACATGTACCACACCCATAAACACACATACATATACACTCACAAACACACACACACAAACACAAATACATACACACACACGCACACACAGGAACAAAGTTACTTGTTACGTGCATTAAACATGTAAACATGTAAACATGTAATACAAACAAAGCAAGCCAGAAAAAATCACATAAAAAACTTTAAAGTGGTTATCTGTCCTACAAAGGCAAAGTACAGTAACTACATGGACACTGAAACTGACAAAAATGCCTTTAACGTTGTCATACTACCCAGTCAAACATCTTGTATAGTGGTGATGCTTTTATGTACTTTCTTAATAGCAAGAAGCAAGAGATTTAATCACAAGACAAAGGGGTTGTTATAAGGGCAATTTCCAGTTTAAACTCAATTTGTAGTTACTGTCATTTGGCTTTGTAGGACAGTAATGGCTTCTCTGAAAGTGACATGACTGCTGTCTGCTGTCCTTTCATCCTCAGCACCTCAGACAACCATTCCGACAACCAGTCGACACTCAAGTCTCCCGTTGCCGTGGGCAACCCGCGCCGCATCTCTGCGGAGGGCCTGGACTCCTTCAGCCGGCACTTCGAGAGCATCATGGAGTCGCACCGCGCCAAGGGCACGTCCTACAGCAGCCTGGACAGCGAGGACATGACCTCCAGCGGCCCGCCCGTCTTCACCTTTGACCTCCCGACCCTCACGCCCGAGATCCAGAGCCAGATCTGCGCCAGTGCACGGCAGATCAGTGACCTGAGCTTCGCCCCCCTGGTCCGCGCCGAGGGCCTGAGCCTGTCGGACCGGACCGGGGGGTCGGACCCCACGCTGGCGCCGTTCAAGGAGGGCGAGGAGCTGGACACCGTGTCAGAGGAGGACGACACCACCGCTGGCAGTGGCACCACGGACGGATCCGCGTCGGACGGCAACCTGGACTCACCACTCGGGTCAGTGCGATGCGATAATGAGCAGGCATATTCCTATACGCACTTACATGCACTGTACGTAGCAGTGTATGCCCAGACTAGAAAATTTTAAGAGTAAAATCACAGTCTTTATTTTCTTAGCTAGATGCCTTTATGGATTGAAAGTCATATACAGTGAAAGAATTGGAAATGCACATGAAAGGCCTGGGGTCAGTGTGAATAATAATGTACACACATACTGTATTCCCTGTACACACTTACATGCACTGTACATAGCAGTGTGGACATACATAGACACAGACACACATAAGCACACACATACAGTGTATGTCCACAGCTTACACACTCAGCATGAAAACAAACACAGGACAGATACACCTCAAGAGACATTTTTAGTTTTTAGGTTTGTGCTACTCTCTGATAGTCAGAGTGCTATTGGGAGTATGTACTGTATATGTGCACATAGAAACACAACCACTTCCACATAAACAGTTAAGTGTTGCATGGGAAGCAAAATATCTGTTTGCACCATAGACTGTATGGTTTTCGCACACACACACACACACACACACACACACACACACACACACACACACACACACACACACACACACACACACACACGTTTGTGTGTAATGGACACTAATCTGTGCAGGGCAGATGTTTGACAGCGTGGCAGATGGTAATAACGGGCTTCCCATTACCCAATAATGGACCCAATCCTTAAAATCCACATGCTTTATGGACTTTCCCTGTACCAGTCAAAAATCCCCCTAGTTAGTCTTTCTTTCTGTCTTTCTTTCTTTCTTTCTTTCTTTCTTTCTTTCTTTCTTTCTTTCTGTGTGTCTGTCTTTCTGTTTTGGTGAGGTTTTTTGTTATTTTAGTGCCTGAGTTGGTTGCTGCCCTCTTTACAGATATAGACTCTCTCACATGAGCGCTTGATGTTGAGATGGCAAATGTGTCACGCTCGTGCCAGCTTGTGTGCTGCTCCCTAAGTTATGCATCTCTGCTCTGCTCTGTTTGAGTGTGTGCCACTGGGACTCAGGTGGGCGGATTAGGCTTACTCCAATTGACTTCAAACAACAAAAACAAGCTGCTTTTGAGATGAAATGCAAATTGAAATGCTGTTTTGATGATGTTTATACACCGACTGTTCCACTAGGGGGTGCTAGGAAGATGTCATTTGTGAGGTTTTGAATCAAACTCAAGGGATTGGAAGCTGAGATTGTTTTCATTCAAGATCTGGGACAAGTTCGGTTCAGAAAAAAAATGTTTGTCAGTTGCTTGCTTTTACTTACGGGTGTTCATGAACATGCACATTTTGTGGGGACTTTGAATCTTCAACATTGACACTGTCCCTAATTATTATTGCTTTGGTGACTTTATGTGGTTTTATGTGATTTTAATATGGCTTTTTGTGATTTAATTTTTTTTCACATCATCACCAAAATGTCCAATCCAATTCTTTCAGTGACTGTGAACTGGATTGAAGACAAGCTATCACACAAGTTCCATCATAAACACTGTAACAGGACCTTTTTGTTCAGTCACGTTGTTGACTTTTAGGACTTCACTGACTGACCTGTTAATGTAAGAGGTGTGCACAAGTGTTTTGGTTCTGGTGACTGAGAGCTGTGGGGAGGTAGCTTCTACTGGCAACTCTGTGTCTCTTTCCCGCGTCTCTTTTTGCTCTGCCCTCCACCCCTGCTGATCTCACACCTGGTTCCTCCTGTACATTCCTCTTCCTGTTAAGCGGCCTATCAGATCTGGAGCTGGGCCAGACATACTTGGTTCCTCTGCAACATCTACAGATAGACTTCATTCTGGTCCCTTCATTCCCTAGGTTGGCAATGTGATTTTAATATACACTGGCTGGAAAATAAGGCATCATGACAACTCCTTGTGTAAGTGTGAGTCATGTAGCATTTACAGTTTTAGTACCGTACAGTAGGTGAGGGAAATGACATACACCAAGAAGACTGCAGTAAGGCTAGGGCACACAAACCAGGCAGACTGCACTGCAGTATAGCCCCAGAAGCCGTGCAGTCCGTCTCTCAAGAACTCTGAAGGAAACAAATGGGTGCATTTCACGGAAAAGTACATTGTTCAACAGCAGAATATAAATGGGGTGTCGGTTTGTACTTTCTTCTGCCCCCCTGAGTTGTTTAATTTGCTTTTCAAGTGGCCCAGTGGAGTTCTCATTTTCATATCAGCAAGGATAGAGAAGGAGTGCAGACAATGGCAGAGGAGGAGGAGTGCAAGGGGGAGGCCAGCGTAAAAAAGTAACAGACAAAGAGAGGAAGAGGGAGAGAGAGAGAGGGGTGGGGGGGGGAGAGAGAGAGAGGGGCGAAAGGGGGAGGGGGAATAGACACAGAGAAAGGAAATGCATACCGTATCCAGCAGTAGAAAATAGCCTGGCCAGGCACGGCTGCTCAGAGAGAGAGACAGAGAGAGAGAGAGAGAGGAAAAGAGAGAGAGAATGACACAGACACACACCAACATACACACTCAGTGAGGGAGCTGAGCACAGATACACACACACACAGTGTGCAGACCTGGGAGGACCTTCTTCACACACAGACACGGGACAGATTGCAGACCTGCAAGAACCTTCTTCTGCTACAGCTAATGCTACAACCAAGGAGCACAGAAAGTTTCTGTCAGACAGACAGGCAGACAAAGGGAGCGAGTGAGGTAGAGAGAAAGACAGATGTAGAGAGTGAGAGGGAGAGAGAGACGGACAGACAGACAGAGAGAGAGAGAGAGAGAGAAACAGGCAGAGAGAGAGATAGAGGCATTCAACACTGACTGCAGAAGTCTCGTCAGCAGATCAGCAGGCCGCTGAGAAAGAGAGAGTAAAAGAGAGAGAGTAAGTAAAAGAGAGAGAGAGACAGACAGACAGAGAGAGTAAGTAAAAGAGAGAGAGACGGACAGAGAGAGAGAGAGTAAGTAAAAGAGAGGGAGACGGACAGAGACAGAGAGAGGAGGACAGTGGGGGGGGGGGTGCAGATGAGGATGCAGGCAGACGCTGCTGTCCTCTGAAGCATGCGGTGAAATGCAGCGGGGAGCTCCTGGTGGACTGAGTGGAGCCGCGGGGAGGAGGTGGGGGGTACGCCTGGGGTACCTCTGGAGCGAGGATAACACAAGGGCCGCCCAACAGTTGGGGTCGCCCATGAGGACGGGGTCCGGGGGGGGGCCGGTGACGGGACGTGGTCCTTTGGCGAAGGTCCTTCGCCGCTTCGGTTGTGGGACGGGGAGGGGGAGGGGCCTGTGGCCTTGCTGAGATGGCGCGCTACGTGCTGTGCTGGGGGGGCGGAGCTCTGGAGGACAGCTACCTGTACGCTCCTTATCCAGCCACCTATAGGTGAGTACCTGTACGCTCCTTACCTGTACGCTTCTTACCTGTATGCTCTTTAGCTGTACGCTTCTTATGCAGCCACATACAGGTGAGTACCACACAACTCCGCTTCGCTCCCTTCAGCTCAGCTCAATCCACTCACAGCTACAGCTGCCGTGGCACGGGGTGGTGATTGGATGATCAGCAGCTATGAAAGACTGTAAAAACAGTTAAATACAGTTAATACCCTCTACTAAGCTACTTAGCATAAGTGGGGCCATTATCGGGAAGATGTTGAAATAATTTAGAAGCCAAATCTGTTCATAGATAAACATTAAAGGCTTATGGGAGCTGAATTTGTCACTTTTCACAGCGATAACTTTTTTCATCAGGTGAAGCATTGTTTTAAGTGGAACAGCAGGGAAAATGGCTGATAAAAGGTGATATGGCCATAATAGGATCTCTTCCGCTATCATATTTTATCAACTATGCTATTAAGTATATAACCTTAGTATGGTTGCAATGGAAAGAAACTTTGTGCTAAAGAAAAACACAGCACAAATGTATGGTGCCCTGTGCTGTTTTCTAAAATAACCGTGATGGCACCATTTCCCTTAACAGCTTCTCTGTAGAATAATGGAGACTGCATCTGCGTCACTGTGTCTATTCCAAAACACACTGGCTGTCCAGAGGGCTACTTACTGTGAGAGCATGATAAGATCAGCGCTGACGACTGGCCCGGGATCTGGGCATGACTCACCGGTGTTTCTGTGAGGGCAATCCCCAGCCCTGTTTCAAAGCAGCAGGAAGTGGGCCAGGCCGCAGATCCCAGAAGGAGTGCCACATGTTTGTGGACCAAAGCAACACATTCTTAGCCTGGTTGCCGCACCAAGCTCGTAGACAACTTGGACTCAAAATTCAGTGTAGCGTCACAGGCAGTATGGGCAGGCCCAGGCTAGCACATTCTGTAATTGGACTGCCAAGCTCCTCTTAGCTGTAGTGATATTGCTTTGATTTTTTTTTGTTGGTGGGGGGGATTTTGTCCTTTATTTGACAGGACAGTTAAGAGAGACAGTAACAGACAGTGGTGGAAAAGAGAGAAGTGGGGAGAGATTGGGAAGCTGGATTCAAACTTTGGCACTTGCCCACTTATGGCACGGTTGCTGTATCCACCTGTGCCCCCCCCCTTACACCCCCCCCATACATCTCTGCTGAGGCTCCCTGGACATTTTATTTCAGACTCAGGCTCTGCTTGGCCAAAAATAAACACTTATCAACTTCATTGTGTCCTTATGCACCTGACTGGCTCAGTCTAATCATCATTTGGCTTGTGTTGCTTTCTGAAAGAAGGTTGGGGGGGGGGGGGTGGGGGCTGATTTAGTCTGATGGCAGAAGGCAGTACAGATCGCCTGGTGGCTCTCACCTGTGTGGCACGTCTACAGGTATTAGCAGTGTAACGCCTTGTGCCTCATGTCCTTTGGCAGCTCACTGTCTCATCGTCTAACAACACTGTGCATCTTCCATTGGGCACTTCATTCTGCATCTGTTGCTTGTTCTGGAATGTGACCGAGCCAATCCCTAGAAAGGGTGTGGAAGTTGGTCTGTCTGGGCTTTTGTGAACGGCCACAAAAGAATTACTTTTCACACCGCAGAAATGGCTTGAGTGCGTGCTTGTTTGTGAACTGTGCTTGTAGCTTCTTGGGTTTGACGTTTGCCCACTGGTTGCTGCTGTTTTTTGAATGGAGCTGTTTGAAAATGGAGGAAGTTGATGTCTGCCCTACTGCACTCTTGCACTGCGCTCACTAGAAGAATGTTTGCGTCCACCCATCAGAACCCGGACGGAAAGTTCTTTTCTCTCCGTCTGCTTTTTCCTTCTGCAGAGAGAGAGAGAGGATCTAAGGCCATTGTTTGAAGAATAAACAAACCCCCACCTCCTCCTTTTACACTCTCCCTGCCTCCATTCCCTCCGCCTCTCTGCTGGACTATCCAGTCAAAGGAGAAAGAGAAAGAAAGACAGAGAGAGGGAGAGAGAGAGAGAGAGAGAGAGGGAGAAAGAGAGAGAGAGAAAGAGGTGACTGTGAGGGCTCCTTTGGAACAAACCATGCAGTTAATAGAGAGGGGTGTTTTGGTTGTGGATCCGTGTGTTTTCAGCACACCTGAATGAATGCAGGAGAGCAGAGGAGAAGAGAAGGGAGACCAGTGTCCAGGCTGGTAAAGAACTGACTATGTTGTTTGTGAGGTAGGCCCGGGTATTTCTGATTTACTTTACTTGTGCAGTGTTCTTCTTTTCGTCTTGACTGACTTGGTTGTGGGAAAAGGCTTCCTTGCCGGCTCTCTGAGAGTATCAAATGTCAGCTGCTCCCCTTTCCTAAACACTGACAGGCAGGACTCATTCTTACAGTGGGGTTGACCCCAGGTGACAAGGTGATAGTTCCTCTGTGTTTGACATACGGTACATCTGGGTTTATTGTAACATTGTGCGCTGTGTTTTGGTCACATTGACCAAAATACATTCTAAAGGAATCTTTACTCTCATTTCCCAGCATTATCACTCAGAGGATATGACTTTTAATGTCAGAGTTTAGTGTGGCCTGAAATAGGAACGAAGCAGTCTTGGCAGGGGGTCTTATGTGGGTCACCAAAAGAAATGTTTACGGTTGCCTGTCATAAATAATGATATGAGAGCCAGGCAGGCTGTGGTGGAGTACAAATAAATTCAGCCATCTGTTATTTATGATTATGAATGCCTCTCTCATCAGCCAACCGCACAGCAATTGGCTGAATGTGTGTGTGAGAGATCCAGAGGCTGCATCTAACTGCCTCTGCTGTAACCTCAGAAACGTCTTTCTTAGATGCTTGTTCGGTATATTAATATATACAGTATTTATGCTAAATCAAGTCAATACATTAATCAATGATTATATTAGGCAGTATACTGCACCTTGCATTCTGAGATGCATACATTCTGAGATGTAATGCTAATAGTTTTTTTCATTCATGATGAAGGCACTGTGTGAAGGAACTAGTGAACATGTTGTATACTGTACTTCACTAAATTATTATATACTTTACTATACTATACTTTTTTTACTATGTTATATAGTATGCTATCCTATATAGTATAGTATAGCATACTATGCTATGCTATACTATACTATACTATACTATACTATGCATGGGATAATGGATGGCATGGCTTTCGTATAACAGAAAGTTATAAGTAATTTTCACATTTTAATTGTTAAAACAAACTTGTTTTTTCATAACTGGGGGATGCTATGGCCAAGACATTAATCCCATGCCTTTTGTTGTCAAGCTAGCCATTCCAAAGTTCTGTTAAGCCTAGCTTAGCAAAATCTCATCAGTCTGGAGTCCAAGTGTAGCATGACAGTGCTAAAAATTAAAGGCATCTTAGAGACATATAACATGCTACTGTGTGTACTTCCATTCGCTTGTCATTTGCTAAAGCTGTCACATCTTTGTCATTTCTCACCACAAACTTGACACATTGATACACAAGCGTAATATGATCAGAAACCGGAAATATTTCCTGGGTGTGTGCATAGATATATATAGTTACAGGTAACTATATACATCTATAGGTGAATTGACATTTCAAGAAACACATA
>CM059286.1:17649595-17727095 GCA_030347295.1 Setipinna tenuifilis
AAACATTTTAATTGCTCGCCACTCTATACTGTCTTCGCTGCATGCTGCGTACAGGACTGAAGCTCTTGTAAAAACTGGGTCGAGGTTTCAGAGAGGAGCGGTGTGTGAGTGGTGCGGTTTCGTTAGTGCAAGCCTTGCCGAGGTGTTGCCTGTATGCAAACAACCACTGCTCACTGTGGCAGGCAGTGCAGTAATGGACGTGAGATGGAGGAACAGCCCCGGGCTCTGGAGCCTGGATCTGTGTCTGTGTCTGTCCTGTCTCAGTGTTGTGCTTACTTACTCACTCCATCTGTGTTTGGGGGAGACAGGGGAGATGGTAGAACAGCAGAGGCAGTGGCAGTGGCAGAGGCAGAGGCAGCCGTAGAGGCAGCAGCAGAGGCACTGAAGCACCACTGAGACCCAGAGTTGGCAGACTGGGCAGATTCAGAGGAAGGAGGGCACATTTGATTAAAGGCTTGTACAGGGTGCTGCTGGGTCCCTGAGCTGTCTAGAAGGGAACAGAGAGAGAGAGACAAAGAGAGAGACAAAGAGAGAGACAGAGAGAGGGCGAGAGAGCAGGAGAGGGAGAGGGAGAAGAAGAAGACAGACAGAAAGAGCGAGTGAGAAAAAGGGGGTGAGAGACAAACAGACAGAAAGACAGAGAGGGAGAGAGAGAGGGAAAGATAGGGAGAGGGAGACAGAGAAGGAGAGGGCGAGAGAGGGACAGAAAGACTGAGTGAGAGAAAGAGGGAGAGGGGTGAGAAGGGGAGAGAGGGAGAGAGGGAGAGGGGTGAGGGGTGAAAGAGGAGAGGAGGGGGAGAATAAAATAGAATAGAATGCCTTTGTCACTATACGCATGAACAATGGCATTAAAAGCAGCTCCTTCTAATAAATAATAGTGCAAGAAAAAGATAAACCATAAAAGGGCGGGGGTAGGATTCACAGTTCTAAGGTGCTATATCCATATGGAAAAAGAACAAATTAGCTATTATATACTGAGAAGGGGAGAGGGGTGAGAAGGGGAGAGGGTTGAGGAGAAATGGGATTAGCAGGACCAGAAGGGTGGGAGAGGTGGGGAGATGCGATGATAGCAAATTATGCTGGATTGAGCATGCAGATACCATCAGCCATTTCAGTGTGTTCGGATTCACTTTGCCGCTTCTAAAAATAATATACAGGCTGCTAAATGAGCAATCTCTATTCCTCTCTCTGTCTCTCTGTCTCTCTCTCTCTGTCTCTCTCTCTCTCCCTCTCCCTGTCTCTCTTTCTCTATCTCCATTTCTCCAAACTATGTCCTGAATGCCTGCCAGCCCATCTTTACATAAACATTTCACCTACACACAGGCGTGTAGGTGAGAATCCCACGATCCGCCGCTCTCTCCCAGCATATTTTCATGCCCACCACGCAACGCAAAACAATGAGGTGGGTGTGTGGGTGAGTGAGTGGGGGGTTGGTGGTGTGGGAAGTGCAGAGGACAGCAACAGGGTCATGGCTTCCTCCACTCCAAGCATGGCAGTGGTGGCCCTCCTCCATGTGCTTGGACCTGTACAGAGAGAGAGAATAAGAGAGAGAGAGCGAAAGAGAGAGAGAGAGAGAGAGGCAGAAAGGGAGGCAGAAAGGGAGTTAGAGAGACCAGTAGGAAGGGTTGCCCATGAGAGACTAAGAAAAAGAAAGAGACAGAGATAAAGAAAAGAGAGAGCGAGAGGCAGAGACAAAGAGAGAAAGACCAGTATGAATGGTTGCTCATGAGATTCTGTGAAGGAGGAGGAAATCTGGAGAGCTGGAGAGAGAAAAAGGAAGAGAGGAAGAGAGCTGGAGAAAGAGAGCTCGGCTCTCCAGGACATGATTGACACTTCAAGGAAGGAGGGATTAGAGGGAATACCTCCGCTGTGATTTGCTGCTCCCGCTGCAAAGAAATGCGCATTGAGCGAGCGGGAGATAGAGAGAGGATGGGGGAAAAAAATGAGAGGGAGAGTGAGAGTGCGAGCGAGAGCAAGAGTGAGAGCAAGGCAATGAGGAAAGAGGGAGGGCGAGTGTTCTCAGTCTTCATCAGATCGCTTGGAAGTGCGAGCCAGACCATTTTATCCTGTGGTGGCATGGGAAAGCAAAAAGAGAGGGAGACAAAGATGAGAGAAGAGGAGAGGAGAAAAGAAAACTGACTGTGAACCTGCTCCAAAAGAACAAAAGAACAGACGGGAGAAAGGAGAGATCCAGCTGTGAAGAGAATTTAAAAAAAAATCTTTTGTTCCCTCCTTGGAGTAATCTCTCAGCCTCATCTGGAGAAGAGGACAGAAGCACAGAGAGAGAGCTTCAGCAGGAGAAAGTAGACAGTCGTCATGGTGTCGTGGAGTCACTGAGCGAGAACAAGAAGAGGTTGCTGTAAGTTTTTGTGCGCTCAGGTGCGAGGAGGGAGAGACCGCTGAGGAGAGAGAGCCGGAGAGGGATCCCTGCCCGGACTTCGAAGCCAACGATACCTTACAGCCTGATTCATCACACACACGCACACAAACACACACTGCTTCCCCTAGACGGGTTCTCCATCAGTCCTTCACTTACTCTGGGTTTATGAGAGAGTGTGTGTGATGCTAAAAAGACAGAGAAAGACAATGAGAAGAATGGAAAGAGAGTTGGTCTCCTTTTCCTAGAGGGAGATACCGCGTGACGTCATTTGCGAGAGGGAATTTTCTGAGCTGCGCTACTGAGCGGAGATCAAAACAAAATCCTTTGTGTGGATTACATGGATGCATACAACTTGGATGCATATATTGCAATTAGGACACTGTCATTTGCAGACATTCTGCTGGTTAGTTGTGCCTTCAAGTTCTTGTTCAGTTTGTGTTTGTGTGCAACAAGAAAGGTGAGCGCACATCACCTTGCTTACTGACAATGAGAGGCATTAAAACAAGATTCTCCTGCGTGCTCTGCTGGACACAGTGGAAAGAACGCTTTGACGGGGAGAAATGACAGAAGAGGATCCTCGAATGTAACACATCGCTCCCTGGTCGCACGAGGACTAGCCGGAGAGGCATTATGCAAAGCAGGGAGTCCCCCGTGTGGGCTCCAATCCCATGTCACACTTCCTGCCGTGCCTGAGGACCCGACATCAGCTGATTAGCGCACGGGAAAACTGAGACAATTGCTCAGCTTATTTCTTTGAGATGTCCTTAAAAAGGAAAGAAAAGAAGATTCAAAACTTAAATAGAATTATGTTTGAAAAATAAAGAAAATATTTTCAAACTTTCAAAATTAAAATATTTTAGAACTTTTACTTTTTTTTGTTTTTCAAGAAATAAAAACTGGACACAAGGAGAATTTTAGCCTTTGTATTGTTTACTGTGTGTGTCGCCTAGTAGTTTGGAAGGTGGTTTTGAATTTTCTGCGTCTGCTGCCGACCCTAACCGTACCCCATCATGATCGGGTTGAACAGCATCCACTCCGCGGGGCGTCTTCGCTCGCGGTCCCTGTGTTCTGTTCGCTGCGGGCGGGATTTCAGGGTGAGTGACCCGCTCAACTATACCAAGGCCCCCCGCTCGCGCTCTCTTAAGCCCCTGGCTTTCCCCGACCTGCTCGGAAAGATCCAGGATGGACAGAACCACCCGCAGACGCGTAAGAAGAAGGTACTGCCTGTCTGCACGAGGGTTGAGGCTGACAATCTCACCATTTGTCTGATCTCACAGTCTGTTTTTTTTTATTTGTCTTTTTGGCGATTCAATAGTAGTTACTGCGGGCAGTTTGCAACCATCTGCAGTATTGGGTCAATGTTGTGTATTTTTGTTGTTGTTGTTGTGTGTAAATTAAGACGCTCATCATTCTGTGATGCTTTGAGTGATGGGTGTTAGATGTCAGACTTATTCGAATGATCTGAGATAACACTCTGAGACACTTTGAATTAAAACATTACTTTTTAAAATTGAACGATCTGTAATGAATATGGACACTTTGAATCAAAACATTACTATTTAAAACTGAATATAAGCATGTTCTGCCACCCATATGATGTAACACGGTTAGAAGCTGACTTATACACACACGCACGCGCACACATACACACACACACACACACACACACTCACACACACAAACACACACACACACACACGCAATAACCCAATCATACATAAGTACGCATACAGAATATTCCCTTGCTCAGCTGTGTGTATTTGTCTTTGCAGGCACTGTACAACTCCATCAAGAATGAAAAGCTGCAATGGACCATGTAAGTTCCTCAAATTATCTGAAACATATGAAACTCCATTTACTCACTGAAACATGTTCAGTTTTTTACTTAAAATATGCACAGCTCTATTGATTCATGACAGTATTTTATAGATTAGTGAACTACAGCAAACGTTGAGGTGTATTGCAGATGTTCATGAATTATTTGTTCATTAAATTATTGTTGTGCTTAGTGTAATGGTAGTGCTTCCTTTCTCTGTGTAGAAGTGTGGCCAAAGTGTCACCACGCATCCCTTCAGCCATTACTGAGTCAGTGCACATCTGCAGGGCATGTCAGTGTGTCTTCCACTTCCTGTTTGTTCAGGCATCCCAGATAATTAAGCACATGTCAGTTCTATCCCGGGCCTGGTGCTTGATTTGTGGGACTCCTGTTGTAAATGTCATTGTCCCCTTGGGTGGTTAAAAGTTGACTTGTTTGTTTGTTTGTGTGTTTAGTTATGTTTGTTTAGCCTTATTTCACTGTCTCCCTTGGGAGATGGTGATTGTAGCACTTTAGAGATGTTGTTTGGAACTTGGATGCCCTGCAGCATTGTCTGGTCTGTGGCTACACCTGTCATTGCTTGTTAAGAGGGATACTGTCCTTTCCGTGGATGTATAATGTGTATCTAAGGAAGAGATATGATGTTGTATATAGGTCCAGTCATGGTGAATTTCTTTATGTTTTATTTATATCCACTGTTGGTGAGTTGTATCTGCTGCTCGCAAAACAAATATCCTCTTGAGGAAAGTAAAGATATCTTGACCTATACCTTGACCTTGAAAGAGCCATATGATTGGAGCGTATATACGAATTCCATTTATAGCCAATGCCACAAGTGGTGCTCGACCCAAATAAAAAAGCAAAATGTTTGTCATAGCACTGTGCCAGCAACAAACTGTAAAATAGAACATCATCTCTAGTTTTTGTGACTACTTTTGTAGTGTTTGTTTTAAAATATACACAATGTGAAAGTACCTATCACGAATGCAGAGTTTTACTTTTGAGGCCTAGAGGTTAGAGAGTTGCTCTTGGGATCTGAGGGTTGCAGGTTCAAATTCATTTCAGTAGGAAGGGTGGTGGAATAAACAACCAGTGCTCCTACACCGTCATCCATGGCTGAAATGCCCTTGAGCAAGGCATCTAACCTCACATTGCCAAAGGGACTGTAACTGAAACCCTGTACCTGAATAATTGTAAGTCGCTCTGGAAAAGAGTGTCAGCTAAGTATAATGTAATGTAATGTACATACAATTTTAACAGGGAAATAGTGCAGTAACACAAAAGCACAAAAGATGAATGTTCATAGGCTTTGTAGTAGTAAGTCTGTGGCTGTGTAACACCCTTACAGACCAATTTCTTATGTTTTCTTTCATTATCTCTAGTTAAAAAACACTTGTTGCTTGCACTATAAATTGGCCTTTGGTGTTTGACTAGCACCTACCACTGTAAATGTGGTTGAGTGGATTGGCCAATCGATGTTGTTGTGTGTGTATGTGTGTGTGTGTGTGTGTGTGTGTGTGTGTGTGTGTGTGTTATTGCTTGGGCTTGTTGTGGGTCTGGGCTGTGGACTAGCCCTATGATGCCCTGAGCCCTTAATTTAGACTTTGGCTTTCTAGACATTGTTGCCATGGCTACAGCTCCCTAGATGCCTCTATATAATTACAGGTTGAAGTCTCTCACTGGCTGGAGCGCTCACTCACACTTACGCTTACGTCAACACACTCCCCATCTCAAACACACACACACACACACACTCACACACACACACACACACACACACACACACACACACACACACACACACACACACACACACACATTTACATCCTCTACATCAGTCTAACATGCACCTGCAAACAAACATGCAGCTCCTTAAGCCACCCACACAAGTGCACAGTCATAGCCACACACACACACACACACACACACACACACACACACACACATGCATAATTACTTCTCTCACTGTACATACCCTGTTTCTGCTCTTTCATTTATAAACACACATACAAGGGAATTTCACTTACTGACTCTCTTTTTATGTCTTGTACACACACACACACACACACACACACAAACACACACCCGCTCACACACCCACACACACATATGTTGTCCATACTGTACTGAGACTGTGCTGTGCTCTGCTGCTGTGTCTGCTCCGGAGGTGTTGTGGCGTGACTGTGCCGTGTGCGCCTAAGGGGCTTTGGGGCTTCTGAGCGTGAGCGGTGGGAGCCCTGTCTCCTCTCCTCTCCAGTGCGCCGTCTCCTCTCCTTTATTCTGCTATTCTCTTTCATTCAGCTGCGCCACTTTAATCTTCCTTCAGCCCCGCACTCCTCTTCTTTACTGGGCTCTCTCTCTTTCTCTCTTTCACTTTTTCTCTCTCTTTTTCTCTGTCTTTCCCGCTCTCTCTCTCTCTTTCCCTCTTTCGTTCTGTCTCTGTCTCTGTCTCTGTCTCTTTCTCTTCCCTCCATACTATCCTATCCTGCCAGCCTGCCTCCATTTCTCAAACCTCGCAACTAGTTAGCACCTTCCACTTTCACTGGTTCGTTGTGAGTGTGATGTGTAAGTGTAAGTCATCGCTTGTCCATGCATTTATCCAGTCACAAATGCATTGGTCGATTAATCCTCCATTCATCCCTTTATCAGTCCATCTGTCCATCATCCATCCATCCATCCATCCATCCATCCATCCATCCATCCATCCATCCATCCATCCAACTCCTCCTCATACTTGTTGCTGTTTTTCATAATATCTAATATGTGTCCACCCGTCCCCTCCCACAGCTGTCTATATCTTTATGTGTGTCTACTCATCCAACCATCTGGCCATCCACCCATCTGTTTCTCTCTCTCTCTCTCTCTCTCTCTCTCTCTCTCTCTCTCTCTCTCTCTCTCTCTCTCTCTCTCTCTCTCTCTCTCTCTCGCTTGCCTCGACGCTGACAGAAAGGCCAGCCGTTACTAAGCAACAGATGAGAGCATTGCCATTCCACATTGAGTGTCTCTGTGCTTCAGTTGCATCTTGTGTGGTAATGGAGATTGTCACAGAGAGGAGCCTTCCAGACATACAACCCTCTGGGGCATCTGGCTGGCTCCTACAAGGGGGGGGGGCACATTGAAAGCAACACTAAGTAGTTTTTTCAACCTTAAAATTCACACCATGCAAGTTTGCCAAAGCAGGCCACCGATCTGTAGTTCGAATATAAGAGACATAAGAAAGACAATTCCACTGCCAACCTGTAGGGTGACCCACACAAAGGAAAAGTGCTTTAGTGTTGCTTTAGTGTTAGTGAGACCAAAGCCACAGAAGGTTGAAGCTGAGTAGCCATCAGTATTTAAGGATCTTTGACAGAGTTGTATGGACTGGGGCTTGCACTCTTGCACATCTGCATCCATTCTATGGTCTGGAGGCTTTTCTCTCTCAAAACCATTTAACTACTGTATATCATCTGAAACCACAAGCCTGCAATATCAGCTGCTCAGAGACAGACAGATACATAGGCAGACAGACAGATATGGATGGATGGAAAATATTGCAGACCCCATAGCACCTACAAGGACTGTGATTCACTGTGATTTTCAATTAACCAACCTCAACAAACATGTTATGACATATTATATTAAGTTTGGAGCACAAGCTATTGAGTGAGCACAGTGGGTTTATATGCTTAAAATGTCATTTTCCAAGGCCTTTCTCGTTTTCTCGCTGTAATTTTTTGACGTGTTTTTTGACTTTTGCACAGAGACGAGGAGGAGCTTCGGCGGTCTTTCTCGGAGCTTGCTGAGAGCCGAACGGACTCGGCGTCGCACACCATGAAGCGGATCAACAGCGGGGGCAACCCCCTGGTCAGCCTCGCCCAGCAGTCCAATGCCCAGCTCTACAAGAACGGCTTTCTAGTGCGCAAGGTCCACGCCGATGTTGACGGCAAAAGGAGTAAGTTCCGCCACTGGCAACTGAAACCTGGCATCCTGATTGGCTGTGTGGCTATGGAGGAAGTACTGTGCACTGATTCAAGGCTGTGGAGGAAATAGTGTACAGTAGTTCTTGAGCTGTTCAACTGGTTACTGGGCCACACCTGAAACATTAAGATGCATTAACATTTCACACTCTACCTTAAGTCATAATTTACCATTCTATAGTGCAGTTTGTATGGTATCTATTCCTTATTTAGCTGACAAATAGGTAAGTGACAGTAGAACTATTTTTTAGGTTTGCTGATTCTGTAAGTGCCCAGAGGGACTTGTTGCCATCACTGTGTTATGAGTCACCTTGGATAAAACAGTATACTTCGTTTAATGCATTAATCCTAAAGTTAATAATGAGCCCTATCTTTCCCAGCACCCCGTGGTAAACGAGGATGGAAGTCATTCTACGCCATTTTGAAGGGACTGGTTTTGTACCTACAAAAGGTATCCCAAGCTCAATCCTCACTCTGTCACTATCTTATTCATTTCTATGTCCCAACGATTCTAATTGGATGATTCAGTGGAACAGAGCATTCACTCTACTTTGTGATTGGCTTGTCTTAAAAAAGGGGGAGTACCGGCCCGATAAGCAGCTGAGTGATGAGGACCTGAAGAACGCAGTGTCCATTCACCACTCTCTGGCCATGAAGGCGGCCGACTACAGCAAGAGGCCCAACGTCTTCTACCTGCGCACGGCAGACTGGAGGGTCTTTCTCTTCCAGGCCCCGTAAGTCTTTTTTGCCTCCCAGGCCCTGAGGGCTGCTTCTTCTGCAGCTAACCCTCAACCCCACCCCGGAACCAGCAGTAGTCATGTTTGTGTGTTAAAATGACTCATGGTACTTTTAATCATAAAAAGTGTTGTGGCACACTCAGAATTTCAATATGCTACTGTTTTTAGGCTTACGCCTTCGCCAGGGTCAAACAACACTTTTTTTATTAAAAGTATCCTCCAACTGCTGTGTGCACCTCACAAGGTGTGCGTTTACAATCTAAAAACAAGAATGACTCATGGTGTCATTCAGTATGATGCAAAACTGCTTTGGATAACATCTGTGTAGGTTCTGATTTATCCAGATCATGGTAATCATGGCTGTTGTTTGGCCAAAAGCAACTGGCCACCCTGCCGGAGGGTTATAGGTTTTTCAGGATACCTAAGATCATCATGTCTCCCAGTGGTTGTTAGTACCGCAGGGAGGACTTGGATTAATTGTAAGGGTTATGCAAAATAAATCAGTGCATAAATCAGCAAAATAAATCTGTGCTCTCACCAGCATAAAGATAATGAAGATCAAGGACACTGACTCACAGTATCTTACATTCAAACCGCCCTTAATGCAACCACATTTCCACTAATTTATTATGTTCCATATAATGTGAATCACATTTTGTTTATGCAGCAAAAATATTCATAGCAAGCTGTCTGTGGTGCAAAGGGTACCCGGTAGGATGTAAAGCGCTGGTGGCAGATAAAAATTTGGGAATTACCATCTTAAACCAACCACCATGACAAAGAGGCTCTCGGTAGTCTTTACAGACAGGTCCAGAGCTTTGGAGTCAGTGGCTGCGATCTTGTTTAAATGCAGGAGTGCCACTGTTACTGTCAAAGCGTTCTAAGCTCAGATGGATGGTCTGGCATTCAGCTCCTTAAGGACTCAGAGCCTAGTGGCTCCACGAGTCGTCTGCCCTGTCCCAGATAACCCTGGCGGTCTCAAGTCCCTGCAGATTTCAAGTCACTGCCACTGCAGTTCTAATTGACCAGGCAGATTGGGATACACTTTATTTTACTGCCCCTGTTAGATCAATTAGGTACAGTGTGGAGCAATATGTAACATTCTGTACTTATACAGTACATAGGGTTAGGGTTAGGGTTAGTGTTAGTTTTAGGTATATGCAACCAAACTATAAAGAAACACATTGTGGACCTACTCCCCTCCCATCCACAGTCCATTTAGCACACAGATCGATGTCTTCATCAATGTAGAAAATAAAAAAGTAAAGTATTGAATGAAAAAGCATGTCCAAACGTTTGACTGGTACTGTACATAGAAGTATAATGCAGTATATAGACTAGTTTATACAGAAGTGTACTGCAGTAGATAGACTAGTGTTTATAGAGGAATAGTGCAGTAGACTGATGTGTATAAAATCGTATTGACTCTCAATGGACAGTGCTGGACATTTATTCCAGAGAATTACAAATACAACAAAGTTTCCATCACCACTCAGTACAGTGTTTGTGGGCTTTATAGTGTCAAAAATAGTCTTTTATCTCCTATCTGGAGAGACACATTGGGCTTTAGGAGGTTATTTTTGGATGGAGGAGTCCTCGGTCAGATCCCTTTTGTGAAGAATCCCTTCCCGCCTGTCACAGCAAATCTCTCTCTCCATCTCTTTCTCCATCTCTACCTCTCTTCTCTCTGTCACTCTTTCTCTTATTCTCTCTCTCTTGTATTCTCTTTTTCTTTCACTCCTTTCTCCTCTCTCTCATTCTGTTTTTTTACTCCCTCTCTCTCTCTCTCTGTCTCTCTCTCTCTATCTTTCTCTTGACAGGAACGCTGAGCAGATGCAGTCCTGGATCACTCGCATCAACACTGTGGCAGCCATGTTCTCGGCCCCTCCCTTCCCAGCAGCCATTGGCTCACAGAAGAAGTTCAGCCGACCCTTGCTGCCAGGCTCCACCACAAAGCTCACGCAGGTAGTCTTCATCTCAAGGATCATTATCCTTTGTATGGTAATTAAACTCATGTAGCATTAGCAGTGACAAAACTGTAAAAACTATTTGATTTTGAGAGATTGAATTCAGGTCTGCTTAGGATGTGTATTGTGAGTACCCCTTGACACTGATATCCCAGGTCAAGTCTTAAAGGGATGGTTGAGGTGCTACATCCCTGAAACTTTCTGCAGTTTGTCTGTTGATGCTTCTTTGAGTTTACTATTGCGGGTTGTCTGTTGACATCCCTATAAGTATTTTTTTTTGTTCCAAACATGCTCCATTTATCTGCAGGAAGAGCAAGTCCAGTCCCATGAAACACGGTTTAGGGCGATATCCTCTGAGCTGATCGAACTGCGTGCCGTTCCCCCAAATCGCAAGGTCAAAGGTCGTGAGCTGGAAGAATACAAGCAGAGAGAGGAGTATCTGGACTTTGAGGTGAGTTATTCACACACACACACACACACACACACACACACACACACACACACACACACGTTCTAAAGAATTCATACTCCTCTAAGCAAGGGATATTCAGGGGATATTCAGTATTGCAGCTCTTTGTGACCAGGCTATGAGTGATTCAGACATGACTTCACCTAATGTATTATTCAGACTTCCCAGCCAGGCTACCTTTGCAACCTCAAGTGCAAGGTCACTCTATTGTCCTGATTCACTTAACTCTTTACTTAGCCAAAAGACTTTTACTGTCAACACATTTCGACAGTGTCATGAATTTTAAATGTTTTTTTGTCTCACTGTAAACTCTGCCTCTGTGTTTCTTTTACATTAATCATCCAAGTCTAAAACAAACCAGGGCTTAGCTATTTTTTCATGTAGCATACAGTATGTACACCAGCTGGTGTAACAGATGTCAGCTAGCCTAGCTATGTGAGTAGAACATTAGTTAACCTCCCTTCCAGGGCTCTCAAGTTTTGAAGTGTGGTGGGAGTGAGATTTTTTTTTTTGTGGGGGGGGGGGGGGGGGGGGGGGTGGCGGCAGCGTACCCATCGAACCATCGAACCCATCAAGTGTGTTCAACACAGCTACTTAAAAAAAGAACAAATTTGATTCGATCAAATTTCAATGTTTATTTATTCTATGACAAATAATAATAACAATAATAAGACAATACCACTCATTAGTAGGGGAGAGCCGTGACGAATGAAACACGGGACGTAAGAAACACAGCTATTTTCTCAAAAACAATACACATCTGAAACATCATATGTCGTCAGCACATTCAGCATGCAAGACTTCACAACCCTGTGAAATCTCGTGCCGTGACGTTACTGCGTTCAAACGTTATCTCCGCGAGACTGTTTTTGACATCGGAAAGTAAAATATTACCTACTGGTAGTTTTTTTACGATCAAAAATCATTGCGTGTTTCATTCACCCCGACAATGAGGGACGATTGTAACAAACGACACCTTGCGTTCACAGTTAAAAATGAACGTGATTTCTTATCGGATGTGTTAAATTACACCAGTAACTAATAGAATACACTTGTATGTTGATGACCATATGGCAAAATAAATCTAATTTGCTTCACTGTCTTTGAAAATAACCGTTAAGTAAAAAGTGTTTCATTCGTCACGGCTCTCCCCTACTAATAGTTATGAATGCAGTAATAGTGTTGTCACGATACCAACATTTTGGTACCGGTACCGGTACTAACATGTATTTTGATGCCTTTCAGTACTTTTTGATACTTCTTCAAATAAAGGTGGTTTTTTTTTAAATAAATAAGGTGATACATTTGTCATACAAGCTAAGGCCTGATTTATATTGAGATACATAACCTTAACAATATTTTCATCACATACAGCCTGTCTTAACTAGGACCAGTGTCTTTAAATGGTATGTTACCAGTATTTCTGACATATTAAATGGCTAAATGTGTACGTAAAAGTTTGTTATTTATAAAGATCATGCATGTATTGTAACAACCTCTGCCCTTTGAATATGTCAGTTTATTAGAGTTTTTTTGTAGACCTATGTTCTGTCTAAATACTTTCCAGACGAAGCCCTCTCTGTCTTACCTTATTATTAGGTGTAATACCTAGTGTGTCCATTTTGCAGTATGGCGCTAATTCATTAATTGGCCTCTCCTTTTTTGTTTATATCCGAACGTGGATGCTACATGCTAGTAACATGGCGGAGTCAAGTATCCAGTTGAATGTCTCTGGAGAGCTTTATCGTGCGCGTTTTGTTTTCTCTCACCAGCTGACACTACCGTCGCCTTTTTGTGCTGAATGCATTATGTGCAATAGATCAACAAACTCTTACGGATAATTCTGCTGTCTAATTTTTGAAACGGATTACGCTGGAGAAAGTTTGCTGCTCGCTGCTTAAATCTCGGACTGGATTATGGATCTTGTAGGCTCCCTGACTGACGCTGACTGACACTGAATATTTTTTAATGACTATTAGCTCGTCTTTGAACCTTTGCCTGCTAGGGTGTTGGGTTTTGGTGGTGTATTGCAAGACTATTATGAACTGAAACGAACTTTTTGGATGTACAATATATTGCAAAACGTGAAATGTGGTGGTAGCTGCGTGTTTTTTTCTGTTTGATAAGAACTCTATCATGTGTTGCACTTAAAACTATTGAACTATTACTTTTGAAAAGGGTACATGTCATGAGTAAATTACCTGTCATTCCCTGAACTCAGTGTGCAGGTCTGGGTGCCTAAATTGGAGGTTTTTCCACCTTTAGCCATGTATGTTTTAAAACACCGTTTATACAATCGATCAGCGTCAATTACCTCGTCTTGCTCATTTGTTTTTAAGCCGAAGTACTGCCATGTGGCACTTATTGCCCGTGGTTTGTCCACAAATTGCAGCGTGGTGGCAGCAGCCATTCTCTCCTCCGTGCTCCACTATCTAGTCTATATACAGTGTTCTCAAGTCTCACTCTTTGAGAGTGTGACACACGCATCTCAACGAGTTTACACGCTCACACGCCACACATGGTATTTCTCACTCTCAAAATGTGTCACCTCTCAAAAATAAATAAATAAATATAAACCCTTCTTCAATCACCGCTAGGGTTGCACGGTATACCGGTACTGACTTTGTACCGCGGTACGGAGGCATTTGAAACGGTAATATATAGACTAGATAGTGGAGCACGGAGGAGAGAATGGCTGCTGCCACCACGCTGCAATTTGTGGACAAACCACGGGCAATAAGTGCCACATGGCAGTACTTCGGCTTAAAAACAAATGAGCAAGACGAGGTAATTGACGCTGATCGATTGTATAAACGGTGTTTTAAAACATACATGGCTAAAGGTGGAAAAACCTCCAATTTAGGCACCCAGACCTGCACACTGAGTTCAGGGAATGACAGGTAATTTACTCATGACATGTACCCTTTTCAAAAGTAATAGTTCAATAGTTTTAAGTGCAACACATGATAGAGTTCTTATCAAACAGAAAAAAACACGCAGCTACCACCACATTTCACGTTTTGCAATATATTGTACATCCAAAAAGTTCGTTTCAGTTCATAATAGTCTTGCAATACACCACCAAAACCCAACACCCTAGCAGGCAAAGGTTCAAAGACGAGCTAATAGTCATTAAAAAATATTCAGTGTCAGTCAGCGTCAGTCAGGGAGCCTACAAGATCCATAATCCAGTCCGAGATTTAAGCAGCGAGCAGCAAACTTTCTCCAGCGTAATCCGTTTCAAAAATTAGACAGCAGAATTATCCGTAAGAGTTTGTTGATCTATTGCACATAATGCATTCAGCACAAAAAGGCGACGGTAGTGTCAGCTGGTGAGAGAAAACAAAACGCGCACGATAAAGCTCTCCAGAGACATTCAACTGGATACTTGACTCCGCCATGTTACTAGCATGTAGCATCCACGTTCGGATATAAACAAAAAAGGAGAGGCCAATTAATGAATTAGCGCCATACTGCAAAATGGACACACTAGGTATTACACCTAATAATAAGGTAAGACAGAGAGGGCTTCGTCTGGAAAGTATTTAGACAGAACATAGGTCTACAAAAAAACTCTAATAAACTGACATATTCAAAGGGCAGAGGTTGTTACAATACATGCATGATCTTTATAAATAACAAACTTTTACGTACACATTTAGCCATTTAATATGTCAGAAATACTGGTAACATACCATTTAAAGACACTGGTCCTAGTTAAGACAGGCTGTATGTGATGAAAATATTGTTAAGGTTATGTATCTCAATATAAATCAGGCCTTAGCTTGTATGACAAATGTATCACCTTATTTATTTAAAAAAAAACCACCTTTATTTGAAGAAGTATCAAAAAGTACTGAAAGGCATCAAAATACATGTTAGTACCGGTACCGGTACCAAAATGTTGGTATCGTGACAACACTATTACTGCATTCATAACTATTAGTAGGGGAGAGCCGTGACGAATGAAACACTTTTTACTTAACGGTTATTTTCAAAGACAGTGAAGCAAATTAGATTTATTTTGCCATATGGTCATCAACATACAAGTGTATTCTATTAGTTACTGGTGTAATTTAACACATCCGATAAGAAATCACGTTCATTTTTAACTGTGAACGCAAGGTGTCGTTTGTTACAATCGTCCCTCATTGTCGGGGTGAATGAAACACGCAATGATTTTTGATCGTAAAAAAACTACCAGTAGGTAATATTTTACTTTCCGATGTCAAAAACAGTCTCGCGGAGATAACGTTTGAACGCAGTAACGTCACGGCACGAGATTTCACAGGGTTGTGAAGTCTTGCATGCTGAATGTGCTGACGACATATGATGTTTCAGATGTGTATTGTTTTTGAGAAAATAGCTGTGTTTCTTACGTCCCGTGTTTCATTCGTCACGGCTCTCCCCTACTAATGAGTGGTATTGTCTTATTATTGTTATTATTATTTGTCATAGAATAAATAAACATTGAAATTTGATCGAATCAAATTTGTTCTTTTTTTAAGTAGCTGTGTTGAACACACTTGATGGGTTCGATGGTTCGATGGGTACGCTGCCGCCACCCCCCCCCCCCCCCCCCCCCCCACAAAAAAAAAATCTCACTCCCACCACACTTCAAAACTTGAGAGCCCTGTCTATATATTACCGTTTCAAATGCCTCCGTACCGCGGTACAAAGTCAGTACCGGTATACCGTGCAACCCTAGCGGTGATTGAAGAAGGGTTTATATTTATTTATTTATTTTTGAGAGGTGACACATTTTGAGAGTGAGAAATACCATGTGTGGCGTGTGAGCGTGTAAACTCGTTGAGATGCGTGTGTCACACTCTCAAAGAGTGAGACTTGAGAACACTGCTCCCTTCTGACATCTCAAGGGCATATGCTACTGACTAATAGTCTGCTAATAGTCTGGTTTTAGCTGATTTGATAGCACGTCTTCCACCCAATCAGGAGTTGCCGTGAGGTCGCAGGTTCGAGCTTAGGCCTGGACTAAACATTTTCTCTGTTTTACTTAGCTAACAGTGGTGGCTACTGGTCCTTTACACAGGCGAAACTCATGTTAATGACTAATAAAAGGAGAGTTAAAATGAGGCTATTGTCGGCCGCATCCACGGCATAGAAGTTCCACTGCAACACACACCTTCAGGACTTTCAGTAGTAACACACATCTGAACCGTGTTTCTGTCTACACCACAACCACACAACATCTTTAGCATTTAAACTACAACTGAACATTTCCTCTCTGCTCCTCTCTTTGTCCATCAGAAAACACGCTATGGGACCTATGCTATGCTGCTGAGGGCTAAGATTCGCAGTGGGGAGTCTGACCTGGCCGCCTTCGAGGCGCGTCTGTTCAGCGACGCGGGGCTCCAGCGGGCCCAGTCCAGCCCTACGCTGGCCCAAGAGACCTCCTGCAGCAGCCAGGCCAGCAGCAGCAGTAGCGCCGGGGGCAACAGCAGCAGCATCGCCGGGGGCAACAGCAGCAGCAGGGCACCCACGGTCCACAGCATGGCCAGTACCGGCAGCAGCAGCAGCAAGCGCGGTAAGCGCTCGGAGGGACAGAGACAAAGCTACAGGAAGGCTGTCAAACAGTGACGGTGCCAAGAAGGGCTAAGAAAGGGCTTCGTGGAGGGGTTGGGGTGGATGGTTTGGTGGGGAGCTGTTGACACCCCCCACTCCCTGCCTAAAACCTGGTTTGAGGTTTCACTAACAGTTTTGTGGATTACCTTTTTTGGGGTGGACCAGGTTGTGGTTGCATCCCTGTGCGGCTGGCTCTTCACAGTTACACATCTGGTGTGTGTGTATTGCCCAGAGTATCTCGCCCCGTTTGACCTGGCCCTGGAGTAGAGTGTAGTTGTGCACAGATGGAGGATTAGGGCAAATGGATGAATGTACCGGAATTTTTTTTATCTTCGTCTTTCTGAGGGAATATCACCAGCTTCAAATCGTGTTTCTTCATCATCTCTGAGGTTGGCATTTTTTTCCCGACAGCACATTAAAACTGGGTCATTAAGCTAACTTCTTTAAATGACAACCGATGGACCAATTGTTGTCATTCACTCCGGAAGGTGCTTTAGGGCAATTAAATGTTTATCCATAACCCCTCAGACCAAAACAGTGGTACAGGACAGGTCCTTCTCCATGGCAACCTGGTTGTCATTACGTCTGGAGACATGGATGGCAAAAGGGGCCTACTGCTGCCTGCCAAATGGACACAGAGAAGGATGGACATTTCTTGTAATTTTTGTTTATTTGTTTGTTTGTTGTCATGTGAGAAAAAGTTAATGAAAGCTATCATTCCATAACTGGATTTCCCAAGCACAGCATCTTAGTCCATTTAGACAAAAAAATTCTCTCTATATATTAGATGTTTGTCAATGCATGATTCAAAGCATGCTTATGATTTTTTAAGGATCTCTATTCCCTCATCTATTCTAGTGCTTGTTTACCACTCAAAAAAGTGAAGAAAACCTTTTCCTGGCTGACCATTTCGAATGTCAAACAGAGGTCCAAAGGGAAGCAAGATGACAATGACGTGATGAAGTGACTGTTCAGTGTGAATGTACACTGCTTTAAACCACATCCTGTGAATTGTATTTGTATATATAAATATATTTACTATCTGATAATGTTTTTACGAGCTGAGCTAAGCTTAATGTTTAGCGTACATGACTGGACCTTGGCAACGCCAACCTGTACTCAGGCTCTGTTGTTCACCGCTGACCACCACAATGCACGTATGTGGCCAACAGGGGGCACTCTGGCCCATTAGAAATGGCTTCCGGTGGCAGTCTGGCTTTGTTCTTGATGGCTTGATAATCAAACACAGAGACTCAGTTGTTGGTTTCTGAGTTACCTGTTTAAACGTGATCAAAAGGAGCAGACTTTGATGGCTATGTGGTAGACTGGTACACCTTTTTACTCAGAGTATAACTGGAACGGTGACACTGTGTTAAACATTAAAGGGCAGACATTTTACTAACAAGGTCTTACACCTTGACTTGGGGCTAAATTCGGTGTCAAACCTCCACACAGACAATCTTGACGATCTCTCCTGTAACTTCATGGCAGTGACTCTTAGAAGCACAAGGCCAGGCGTGTGTAGTCAGAAGCATCTCATGTGCTTGTGTGGCTTAAAGGTGAAGATTAGGTAGAGAACCTCAGTGGCACTTTAGCTATTTCTTCTACTTAGGGTGCACATCAAAAGTTAAGAGATTTATTTATATATATACATATGTGTATATATATATATATTTTTGGACATCTGTTGTTCATGTCTTGTTGAGTATTTGTAAGTACTATTAAAATGTGTTGACTTTAATGCAGTTTAACATAAGGGTTTTTACTGGATACTGGTAAATTAATTCAAGTGTAGTTCTGTTGCATCACATTGTTACATGTTACTCATTCCTTTTTTTGTTTTGTCTGTTTGGTATCGGGATGTCCATATTTAGCTGTATATATTGTGAATATCATGCTTCAATTGCTACATTGTTCGTATGTTTTGAAAACATAGCAACAGAATAAACTCATTTTAAACCATGACAAATGTAAAGGGTGACATTCAAAATGTTTGCAGTCAAACTGGTTTTACTGCTTACACTGCCACATGCAGATTGGGGTTTATGGAATCCAGGAAGATGAAAAGGAAGTATATTGTGTTTTTTTATATTATAGTATATTATAGTATATAGTATATTGCGAACAAAATCACTTAAGAAGATGGACATTTGGAACACCATTATATTAATTTATATCAACAACATGTTGATGTAGACAGACTTGGCAATGTTCAACAGATGGGTAACAGGCATACTGCATATCAACTAACACATCAGAGGTTTACAGTCAAACAAGCATAGTTCAAAAGACACACGGAAATGCTGAAAATGAAATTATATAAGAAGTAGTTGGGGGGAAAACAAGGTAGTTCTGAGATGAGACAAAATGTTCTTTACACAATTGTAATTATACAGTACATAGTATAATATAATTACTATAGTATGAGTATAATAATTATATTATACATACCTATAATATAAACATCCTTATCAAGGTTGAGGTTTTTACATTTTTAATTTGTGACAGCACTCTGGAAGCTCAAATGTAAGTCACTTTAGATAAAATATCTGCTAAATACAATAACATAAACAAGGGTCTGTTTGTTTTCAGTATCTTAGTAAGATTCATGAAAGTCTCATATTCGATCAGTTAAGAGGTTGCCATAGCAGGAAGCTCCCCGTCGTCTTCCTCGATCCCCTGACTGCCAAAGCCGCTGTCCACTGTTGTGTCCACTGCAGAAGGAGAGGATGAGACACCCAAGTTACAGTCTGGACAAGACTGGCTTATTAGCTGTGCTGGTAATGTGTTACTTTTAGTTAACGAAAGCCTACAGAGTCACTGTAAATATTTGGATGCTGTAAACATGTGTAAATATCGTTGATCAGTGTGGTAATACTGACTATATCGACTTGAAAATCATGACGGTAATCTTTATTATATTTGTGTAAATATATGGTAACTGAATATACAGCACAGAATATCAAATACAAATGTTTTACGGGATGTATAAGAGAGTGAGAGAGAGAGACAGACAGAGACAGAGACAGAGACAGAGAATGTGTGTGTGTGATGTCTGTGGTCTTTACCGGTGCTCTGTTTGTCTTCTGTCAACTGTGTCTGTCTCAGCAATCTGACCCCCTCGTTCACTCCTAAAGACTGAAGCGCCTCGACCAGTCCTTCCATTGGACCTCCAGCCAGCTACACACACACACACACACAAATAAAATAAAACATTAAAAAGGACATTCTCTAAACTCTGACAACGGTTTTTCAAACCCTATGGCAGAAGACTGCCATTTCTACACAGACGCCCTCCCCTCTCACCTGGTAATTTTCTAGAAGGTTCTGACACGGTGACGGGCTCTCCTGGTAGAGATGAGCCAGAGTGAGCATGCCCAGTTTCTCCGCCAGCTCTTTCCAGGGCACTCGGCTCTGGCTGAGGAGGCCACACAGTTTCTCCATCATCTCCCCGTCTATGTGATGACCGCCCCCTGCTGGGAAGGAGGTCACACAGAGAGCCAAGGGTTACTTACTGGGCAATGTGAGTGCCATGGAAGGGAATACAAATATGGTGCAGGATTTTGCCATTTTAATGACGTTTAGAAATTTAGACGTTTGGACATTTAGACGTTTCCCTCACCACTATCTTCCGAGCTCTGTTTTGATCTCTTGGTCGTGTGAGGACTGGGGTTGGAGCTGTAGCTGCTGTCCAGAAGGTTTCTCACCTGGAGAGAGGGGAAAAAAGCTTACTTATCAGTCTGGGGCTAACAGGAAGTCCACTGAATGTTTAGCTTACTGTCTTCTGTACAAGAGGAAAAGCACACATTATGTTTTGTTTAACAAAGTGCATGACTGCAAATGTTAATGACTCTCATATAACTTTAAATGAAAAGCTGCTATAGAAACATGTCACATTCAGGTTCTAAAAACAATGTCACTGTCACATGGTGTGACGACAGCTGTTATTACCTTCTGACATTTGGCCAGATCGTATGGTCTGTGTCCCCCAGCTGGCCTTTTGCGTGGATTTATCTGGACGCGTTCCAGAGAGGAGGACACTGCCTGCACTTGTCCTCCGATGTCTTCCTCCTCTTCCTGACCCCTGTCTACCGGGTGCACCTGCCTGTCCTCCTCATCCTCGTCTGAGGATGACGAGCTAAAGAAGAGTGGCTCGTCGTTCTCCAAGTTTTTGTTGGCACCTGCAACAGCACACAGGTATTTTTTTCCAGTTTGGGCTGCGCAATGCTTTCGGTCTTAGTCAACTGTTCCTGTTTGGAGAACATGCAAATTGCATCTAACCTCAAGTCACACATCTGCACACAATGCCATCTCATTCCATCTTTAGTTACTTACTTCCTTTTGGCAACGTCTGTAGTTAGTCATTTGGCTTGTGAATTACTGGGGTGGGGGTGGGGGTGGGGTATTACAGCTGGCTCAGATGTTGAGAACACCAAGAACATAATGAGGATTGTGAACTAATGATTCTAGAGTGTGCCTCTTCTCTACAATGATTCAAGAGCGCCTCTTCCCTACAATGACTCTAGAATGTGTCCCTCTGCTCTAAAATGTTTTGTAGTGAAGTATCTCACCTGCAGCGATGAGCATGGAACAGAGAGGAGGCGAGCCTTGGCTGGCAGCCAGGTGGAGTGGGCTGTTTCCCCCAAATGTGCAAACATTCACATCAGCCTTCAGCTGAAAGGAGAGAGTGCAAAAAAACGCATTAGAAGAGGTGAAGACAAAAGAAGAAAGGAGAAGAAAAGAAAGAAAAAGAAAACAGAAAAAAGGGATAGGAGCAGGAAGGAAAGGAGACTGAGACTGACACACAGGCACACAAAGTGCGAGTAGCGTTTAAGTGACACATCTTGTGGTGTGTCACACATTCATTCTGAAATTCCTCTGAAAACCTCTCTGACGCACATGAATGATCATAACGCGCACTGTGCCCTCAAACAGAAACTAATACAGTTTGGTTTTCAAAAGACATTTTAAGGACACTGTTACCTGTCAGTGTAGTGTGCTGTATGTCTGTATGACTATATGTCCAAAATTAAATGCATGACATAAGCATAGCACAGTGGTAAACTTGACATGGTGTTACAATGACAAGGGAGTTCCAGTGAATGTTTGTGCTTCATGGATGCCCCAAAATAGATTAAAAGTGTCAACAAAAACACCTACAAAGCTATCAGTATAAACTGCACCGTTGACTCCAATGGAATTCTATCTGAAAATAGTAGATGATGGTAATAGATGATAGACGGTTCAAAAATAGCTGCAGTGTATATTGGCCTTTTTGTATCTACTGCAGTGGGTGGGGGGCTGGGCCAAGTCTAGACTGCGTTGGGGCCCCAAACAAAAACCCACAACCACATTTATGAAAAACTGACATTGCCACCGCTTTAGTTTAAAGGTTATCAGCCCACCGAGGCCCTTTAGTAGTCTAGGTGCCCCAAGCAGATGCCTGTGTTAGCTGTTGGCTAGCTATGCATTTGGGAGGAGTGTATATTGTATGTAGGCTTATAATGTATTCAGAGAGTATGTAAAGTATTTATACCTATTTATACATACTTACAGCTGTACTCAGGCATTATAGTGTTATCAGTGACACAGTGCATTCTTGGTTATAAAGCTTTACCTCCCTTATGAGTGCAGTCATGACTGAGTATAAATAGTTCTGAATAATAATTTCAGCCATTACTAAGCTCTATGAAGGCATTATAACCATTTTTGAATGTTTTTATAGAGTCTTATGAATACAACCTTCATAGAAAGTGTGACCAAAACAGGTTAAGAGAGAACTCCACGCATCATCCAGAAGCTGGCAGGTGCCTCACAGTAGGACAGTGCTTGTATAAAGGAAGAGCTGGAGCACACTGCAGCTTAAACTTTTACATTTTTAATTGGTGCAAAACACAAACTGACCTTTCGATGTTACTCTATATTCTTTAGAGTCCTCAGAGAGAGGAAGATGTAGTAACATCGAAACGTCAGTTTGTGACCATAACAGGTGAGGTGGCGGTAGTACCTCGGTGATGAGTGTGCAGGCCACTTTGAAGAGGTTGTCCTTGACGGCGAGGTGAAGGGCAGTGTAGCCACTCTTCTGCTCTTGAGCGTTGATCTTCGCCCCCGACTCCACCAGCAGGCGCAAGCAACGCTCGCCTCCTCTCCTCACGGCCAGGTGCAGTGGGTAGAGGCCTGACACAGACACATACACACACATACACACGCACACACACACACACGTTCATACACACACGTGCATACACACACACACACATACACACAGATTACATGTCAGTACATTTCCGGTTATTTTCAAACATTACCTGGATCAAAAGAAATACGCTGTTCAAAATGTTTTACTTTAGTTTTATTTATTTATGTGATGGTGAAGTGGTTGCCCTTGCGGCCTGTCTCACCTGAGAAGTCGGCGGCGTTGACCAGGTGGGCGTGTCTCTCCCCCAGGTGCGTGAGCAGGAGGCGGAGCGTGGCCTCGTCACCAGCGTAGGCGGCCAGGTGGACGACGGTGCGTCCGTCGCGGTCCAGCAGCGAGGGATCCGCCCCCAACCGCATCAGAACCTCCACCACCTTCAGCTGACGCGTGATCACTGCTAGGTGTAGCGGAGACTGCCCAGAGAGAGGGGAAGAGAGGGGGAGAGAGAGAGAGATACAGAGAGAAAGGGAGAGGGGGAGGGATGGGGGGAAGAAGACAAAGAAAGAGAGAATAATTTAGACAAAAAGCGCAAGAGAGACAGAGAAAGAAATAAAGAAAGAAAAAGGGGGAAAGAAAGAAACAAACAAAAAAAGAGAGAGGAAGAGAGATATAACATTAGGAATACACAATTGTGCACTGTGGTATAGAATGTGAATGAAGGTTGTTTTGGCGTTTTTATCACAAACATGATATTGAGGTATATTTTATGTGGAGCACTGGGAGAGTGGCACAGTCTCTCTTGGTAAACCCTTTTGTAAACAGAGTAATAATGAGGGTGTTAGATGCTAAAAGTCCTGTTTTTGTTTTTAAAATATCACTCGGTTTACTGTGTGGGCTGCCCCACTTCGGCTAAAAGCCTTTATCCATAAATACAACAATAGGTAAACATGTTATGAAAGCAAAGTGGCATTTAATGAACTGCAGATTTCCCAACTGAGTTAGTTAATGGAGTTAGCTTGTGAATGACCAGATATGTTCATGTATTCATAACCTGAACCTGAACCATGCCCTTTGGCATTTCTTCAGTTAAGAAAATGAAACTCTGGGCTCTTCTCTACTAACAGGTTTACCACCACCTCTGGGTTAATAATAAAGTAATAATAATAATAATAATAATAATAATAATAATAATAATAATAACCTGTATTTGTATAGCACAATTCAAGATGTAGCTCAAAGTGCTTCAACAGTTTGTACTATACACCCTCCCCCCACCTTAGAGGGGAATGTGTTTTCAGGGTGGGTGTCCTTACCTGGCCCAGGTGGTTGAGTCTGTTGATGATGTTCTGCTGGGGGATGCTCATGATGGCGTGAAGCAGCTGCTGTACCACTGCTGGTTGCTGGTGGATGATGGCCAGGTGCAGGGGCCTGGGGGCACCACACAAACAACAACAACAACAACAACAACAACATGGTAAATAGCCACATAATAAACAACAACACAAACAACTACATGGTAAAAAAGAAACACTGCAAACAACAACACAGACAACAAGGTGGTAGATCGCAACATCATGAACAACAACAACAACCTGCAATCCAGCGTGTCTGTATGCAAGTGTTTTTTATGTAAACACGTTGTGTCTTTTCATTTCCAGTTAATTTGTTTTTTTATTGTATTTATGCTGCTGCTACCTTTGATCTCAGTGGGACTAACCTGGTTAAATCAAGGTAGCATTTTAAAAAAGTAATAAAATATACCATCTCAACAGAAGGGAGGAATGAGATGAATGAACTCACGTGTCTCCGTTCTCGTCCTGCACCCCACACAGCTGTCTCTGCACGGCCAGCAGGGGGCGCACGTCCCCGGTGCTGCAGTACTCCAGCAGGGCTCGGGCTGTGCGCTTGGCTGTGTACGTGGCTCTGTTCTGTAGGGTGGCAGCTGCACCAGGTACAGAGCAGGAAATCAATGAATGAATGAATGAGACTAGGGGTCAGGGGTCAGCGTTTCATGTTAACATCTCCTATACACTTCTTTACACAAACCATAAATAATGTAAACAGAAGAGTTTTTTTTTTCTTATTCCCAAAAGTCATATACTACTAAAACTAATTTAATGGGATCATTTGGTATACCATGTATATGTTTTATCCAAATACAACTTCAGGCACATTGCCACTGAAAGTGTCACCAAATCTATCTTTCTACAGGTTTACAGGGTAATACATTAGATGAAACCCTTTTTATTACTGTTCCGGCCTGGACATAGGTAGCTATTATTACTTAAACAGCCAATCAGACACAAGGACCCCAATGATTGGGTGGGCGCTGGGTACTCCTGTGTGCGGGCGCTTACCGATGTGAAGAAGCTGCTGCTGTACTGAAGAGGGCGATGTGCCACTGGCTCCTCCCGCCTGCTGTTGGCCCCCCCCTGCCCCCTGGGGCCCGGAGGCCAACATGTGCAGGCCGAGTCCGCCGCTACCGAACCCCCCGCACCCCCCACCGCCGTAGAAGCCTGGCCCATCCATCTGATGGCTGTACCGGAAGCCTGTGAGACATTGTCAAGCCAGCCACGTCAGATTCTGCTTTAAAATGTGCTTTGTGTATTTGTAAGCAATAGCAGAGAGCATGTGAAAGGTTTCTGGAACAGATATCTACGATCAAAACAACATGCAGTATTCAAGGATACAAGAACACAAGGATTTTTATTCATCACATTCATAGTTACATGTAACATAAGTTACACAGTTACATGTAAGACAGTAAAGTGATGGCTGCTCAACTTTGTGCGTATGTGTGTATGCATGTATGCATTGCTTATTTCAGAAATATATAAAATGGAGAAAGGAAAGAAATAAATCATGGATAACTAATAATTACCATGTTCATGCTATTATTCACTGAGTTTTTTTTGTTTTTGCATCCCGTGGCTAGCTACCCACAGCACATGGCCTCACGACACACATTAAGGCGACCGCTAATGACATACCTGCTCCACCTCCCAGGCCCCCATCTGGGCCCCTGAATCCCGCAGGGCCCCTCCCTAAACCACCTGCTCCACCTTGGGGCCCGGGCCATGAGTCAAAGTGCGGGTGCTTTTGCCGTTTCCGTTGGACTTCCTCTTTATCTGCACACACAGATGGAGTAAAGATAAAGAAAGCGAAAGAAAAAACAAACAAAGAAAAAAAAAACACAATGTGACAAAATGTGATCATCTTGACATTTGAAAGTCCCTTAATGGATACAGACAGTACACTACATACTCTTTAGGCATGTGAGGGGTGGATGGTGTCTGTGTGTTTGTGTGTGTGGATGAAAATTCCCTTTTGGGACTTTTTGCTGCCTTTGCTTGCTCAATCTGCTGGATTATTATCTGAGTCTTGATGAACTGCTGGCTTGGGTGGAATCAGATAAACTAAATAAGAAGTGTGTGTGTGTGTGTGTGTGTGTGTGTGTGTGTGTGTGTGTGTGTGTGTGTGTGTGTGTGTGTGTGTGCAGCTTTACCTTGAACCTGGGGCACATAAGTGAACTGCTTGGGCTCGCTACAGTCTCCCCCTTTCTTCCTCTTCAGCTGCAGAAACACTGTGACCGGCTTCTCAATCTCTGAGCTATGGTAGGGTGGTGTCTTAAACACTATGGCATACTGCAAACAGATAACATGACCAGACAGTGTCAATAACAACGGCCATGATGGAAAACAGACTGTCAGAAAACCACAAATAGTCAGACACAGGAAGTCTGCTGTATTTCGCTCAATGCTGTGGCCTGGTTCCTAGACTGTATAAATATGAACTGAAACACATTAGGCTCATTTTATCTATTCCTGAGAAAGACGAGTAGTTTCAGTCGTTAGATGGATTTGTAATGATACAGTACTTATCATTGCTCTTTGTGACTGTCAGCATTTTTACAACATTTGTGAAACTAGCATGCAAAAGTAGCAACATGTATTAGTGCATGCATGTCGTGCCGCGCACAGAATCACACCCTGATAGCCAGAGATAGCACTAGCTGCCCACAGAAGCAGAATCAGTGATTTGAGTTGGTCACACTCTTTGGACAAATAGTCGCTGAAACACTACAGAGGTTAAGAGAACAGCGAGTGTCTGTTGTCCTAAAGTAGTAGTTCGTGGTAAAAATAAAGGTGCTTAAATGGTTCTTTAACCATCTCTGGATGGTTCCATGGAGAGTGAAGGTTCTTCTATGGCATGGAAGAACCAGTACTGGCCCCATTATTTTTTAGAGTCACTGAAACACTACAAAGTTTAAGGGAACAGAGAGTGTCTGTTGCCCCAAAGTAGTAGTCTATATTGTTCCATAGGGATAATCTTTTTTTTTTACACGTCACTTCATATACCAAGGTGCCTTATACCAAAAGTCATACACTTGACTACACCATGAATAGCAACATGAATAACATCCCACTCCATAAATACACAGCCTCACACATGTAACATACAACATGCAGCACACAACATAACACAAGTACAAAGATCATATGCATTTGGACACCGTTATCAGTACATACCTGCTTATGCACGTCTGTGGGGGAGAAATCCCCAAAGGCCTCCCATCCCCCCTCGTCATCCTCCTCGTAGAAGCGAATATCAATGTCATCTAGAGATATCACAAAAAAGAGAGAGAGAGAAATTAAATGATTAGCGGCTATTTTAAAGGGAATCTTTTTCTTTGGGGAAATGAGATGTTATTGGGTAAATCAGGGAATTTCAGGTGGTAAAGGTTAAGAGGATGTTGTGTAACTGGTAAAAAAAGTCACCTTTTTGCACTTTATCACAGAGCAGAAAAATCTCATCACCCCCCAGCACTGATCCATAGGTCTTGTCCATGCGTGAGATCTTCAGGTTTGAGGCATTGGGTGATTCTGGGTGGTACAAAAGAAAAAAAAAGTATGGACTTTCATTATGCCTGTAGCAATGAATCAGAGGATCAGAGAGGGCAATTTCGATATGACAGCAATAAATTGTAAATGCAAGTATTTTCTACAACCCATGTCAATATACAGTAGCATATGTGTATTTAAAAAAATAATAAAGGCCTTCATTTTTTCAAACGCCCAAACACAGGGATTTAAAAAAGTCATGGTAACACTAAATAGATAGATTTAAAAGATATTTAGATATAAATAGGTAGATTAATCATTAAAATACAAATTTCCAAAATTATGCTATAAAAAAGCTTTGGTTTATAGTGGTGAAAACATAATTTGCAGCTAGACTATAAAGGAATGAATCACTTTAATCATGATCTGAAAGAGAGTTATCACATCCTGTTGAACTTGCTGCAATAAAATGGAACAAAGTGCAAGATGTGCTTATTAAAACAGGAAGGAGCTGGACGTACTGCTGTCGTAAATGCGGTTGGAGATGACAGGTTTTAGGGCTCTGGTGAAGGCGCCTGTGCTGTCCTGGAGGTACGCCGTGAACTTCAGACGCACAATGTTGAGGTCCATAGACTTGGACAGCTCTTTGGCCTCATTCAGTATGGCTTGCTCATCAGCTTCTGTGGGTATGTGCACATAAGCACGACAGAGACAGATCCAAGAAGATAGTCATGGTAAGAAAGAGGGAAATATATATACTATATATATATATATATATATGAAGTACACTCTAAGTGTATGACAAGTCGGTATTTTATTGGACAATAGATGTTTGCACAAGTATTTGTTCTATACATACTGTCTTAGGACAAAATTAAACAAATTAATAACAACCAAGAACACATCAAGAACGCTCCAGTCAGTACAAGTATGATAATGGCAAACTCTGACAGCCTCCTACCATTAAAATGATACGTTGACTCCCTCTGCCTTCTCCTCTCCTCTCTCAGCCTCTTCACCAGCACCTCCATGACACCCCGTTTGGTGACATGCAAAATACCCAGATTACTAAACCTGGGGACACACACACAGACAGAGACACAGCAAGGGGGATTACTTACTGACACCCACTAGCATTAAGATACAAGCCTACATGGAGAGGCAAAAGTGGAATGTGGAATAGGTGGATGTTGCTGGTGGAGTCGGAAAAAGACAAAATGCATGTTTTTTATGACCCAATAACCAATAATTGTGGGTAGTGCAAGACGAAAAACAGTTCTCCATGCAAAATATACAGGATATGTCCTCTTGCCCAGCAGTGAACACCTTGCATTGCCTTTGTCGGGCAAAGCAAAAGGAACCAAACTCACTGTGCCTGGAGGTCATTGGGTCCCACATCGACCATGCAGGTCCCGTTCTCGTTGCACTGTCTCCCCACCAGACTGTGAGCATGGACGCGAGGGGGATCCGTATGGGTCACCAGTTGCACCTCTACCCGAGCGTGGCCCACATAATTGCACACCTGCGACGGCAATTAGGCTTTAGTTAAAAGTAGCTAAAGCAGTAGATCTTCTAGTAGTGTTTTATAGCAGTTACTCTTCATTTAGCAATGTTGGCTGTTCATTGTTCATTCATCAATATTTTGTGTTTTTCACATGTACACACTTAAACACACACACACACACACACACACACACAAACACACACATGCACAAACACATGCGCACAAACACATCCAAGTACATACTGTATGTACAGTACTTGTAGTACATAGTCCAAGAGCAAAAAGATGGCCAGAGGCCACGCTGACCTTGACAGTGGGGTACGTTCTTCTGTTTCTCTCACTGGATGCCCCAGGCAACCCTCCGTGCGAAGGACCCTCACATTCGTATCGGAAGCGAAAACCTCGCTGCCATCACACAGCACAGAAATGAATCCAGGGGGAAAAACCAAGAGAACACACAAAAAGACCACATGAACTTAGCATAATTCACCCAGTCTTAACTCACATATGTGTTGTTGATGTAACCCAAACTTGATAGATGCTAAAGCATTAAAGAGGTTCTACAGAAATGTCAAATTTTTTCAACAATAGATATCAAGTATTAAGACCAAACTGGCACTTCTTTACTTGTGTTATGTTGTCTGCTTCACACTTTTATCATTAATGTGTTGACAGGAAAATGGTAAAATATAAATTACCTGTTTTGGTTCCTCTATTATTTGTAAATAGGGCCCATCAACTAGAAAAAAAAAATCAAAAAAGGCCACTTGTACATATATATTTCAGAAAAACAATTGTCAGGAAATTAAGTGTGAATTATATTTAGTTTCAGCAATAAACCTGTTTCTACACTTCACATGTCAGTTTGTCTGGATGTAATATGACTCTTAACACACTTTATCAGTACACACTGTGACACGTGACACTGACTTACCTGTTTCAATGACATAGGGTTCACTCTTGATGTCTAAGTGTGACATGAATGGAGCGTCGATGTAGTTGCTTTCCAATAACAACTGTGGGAGGGCATAAGATGTAAGTCAGATTCAGACAGCTTAATAAGGTCCAGTACGTTTACATTGCCTTTGAATGATTAGGCTTAATAAATTCAGTACATTCACAACATAAATCTGTATCCCTAAACTTAACAAAGACTATGAAAAAGTGCCTTACCTCATTCTCCAGCATCTTCATGTTGTACTGGGAGTCGTCCATTCTAAAACAGTGCAGAAAGTACGGATGAAAAACAAAAAACTAATATTGGTCTAGGTAAGATGTGTCTCACAGAGACAGGAAAGAAATGTTTCTGACACGAGCTTCTAAGGCAAGCAGCAGATTAGCCTCCGGAAGCTGTGTTTTCAAAGTACACAGCACTGGGAGCATGTATGCTAGTCAACAAAAACTCCATTGATTCTGTCCACTCTGTCTTGATGTTTTTTTAAAAGCTCCTCACAGTACAAACAAGAAAGAACACGTCAGAACAAAAACAAAGATGGTGCTGGTGTCCGAGAAATGACAAAAGCAAGGGTTGCTTTCACTTTCAACAGGCTAAACTAAGAGCAGTTTTGTGCTCTCTGCCTCTCTCTCTCTTTCTCTCTCTGCCTCTCTCTCTCTCTTTCTCTCCACCCCTCCCTCCGCCTCCCTTGCTCATGTTACTTCCAGGAAGTGAACGGCAGAAAAAAAGGAAAGCCCCGAGAATACCGACTCAGTGCTGCCACTGATGTCAGAGACTGAAACACATGCAAGTGCTCTCGTTCTTAATCCTAAGGACTAGATTCCTCCTGAGACGTGACCTGCATGCCATCATGTCACCAGTAGTTTTTATTTTATTTTTTACACCAGCCCGGAAAATTACGTATTATTGGGGGTGCCATTGCAAGATGCTGGTGACAAAAAAGTGTATGTAAAATGGTTGAAAAAATAAGTAAATAGAAACAAACTCTGAACAAACTGAAACACAAGTTGTGAAATTACACTCCCTTGTATTCTAAAGGGAAAAGATCAAAACATTCCCACAAGCACTGGCATGGAATACCCCAAAGGTTGAAGGGATTGTCCCCAAATCTTTTGTTTTACCCCCTTCTGCCCTAATGCCATGCACCAGCTTCCTGTGACCTCACAAAGCAATACAGAGATGAAAGTGAGAGACAATTCTGATCTTATACACTATAGCACTATAACAAAATCAGTTGCAGTTACCCAACTTTAACAGTCTGGTTTTAAACTTTTCAACAATAGGCTAGGCTTGGTAAAATTGCGCAAGATGTTCATTCATGAGTTGTGAGCCGGAACAAGGGGTGGTGACACAAAAGTGATGACAAACAGTCATGACACAAGCTCATGCTCTAAGAGTCTAGGTTAAGTATGAAAATTGCTGTCAGTACAGCAACAAAAAAGCTTTGGGATATCAGGAACAAATTCTGCTGACGCGAAGATACAAAACATGACAGCACAAAATATAATGCCTTACAATAGTGAAGTTTATGGCTTGTAAATCAACTGATTATCTGGTGCTGGTAATATAAAGTTACAAGTAATTTCTTAAACTCTTGGAGCCCTACACACCTATGCCTATGACATAATTTAACCGCTTCCCAAGTAACATTGGTCATCAATTAATAAATACATGGATTTTAAGAAGCATAATGTGTACTATTCCAGTCAAGTGTGCTGATGAGTTCTTTAGTTTTCCACCCAAAGGCTTTACAGTACATAAAGTGCCACTGAGTCTGGCAATAGAATTTTGACTATGTTAAAGCTTAATGCCACCTCATCGGCAAGACTGCCAAAATTACCCACTAATAGCATTGAAAGAAATGCATGACTGATGTAATATGGTATTCACTGCTCATCTACAAAATTGTACACTTTTCATACAAGTTGTTTATTCGACAAGCACTTACCTCAGTCCTCCAGCCATGCCGTTTGCAACAGTCGCATCTGGTCTTATTTTACTCTGCAACTGATAACAAAACGGTTATAGATGAGTTACAGTTATTTCCCATGGATGTAATTCCCCCTTTTCCCCTCAACATTACGGCGAGCAAAGTCACCACGCATTTAGGTAGCCTGCCCAAAACCTAAAAGTCCTCTACGGGAATTTCCAGATAGGTTCGTATCATGCTACTTAAACCAGTTATTAAATTTTCAAGTCTGTCGAATCATACACTGTCCTTTTAGTACTAAATGAACTTGCTTTAAATACAGCTACATAGCTGCATTTAGTCAACACTATGTAGCCATGAAGTTTGATCAAGTTTCGAGGGGGCAACATACTGCAGAATGCACCCATGCCTGCAACTCTGGACTGCACTGTAACTGTTACTGAATATTATGCTATGTAGAAATAAACGGACACGAAGTTGTCCTATGCTATATGCTATTAGACGTTCAAGAAACCTTGCCGTACCTCCAAATGTGAAGTCCAGATGTTGGTCATTACAAGTAAAAGTAGTAGACGCAACACACAGCGACAGAAATAAAAAATATCTATCCGAACAAACAAATAACGAGTTAAAAGACTTAAAGAATCCTTCGAGAGAACTGCAGCTTCATTTGATGCTTGTAATCCAAAAGATAGTTCCAGTGTTTACGCAGCGAAGCGCCTCTTCACAACACGAGCTGTTCTGTAACATCTGGAAAGCCCCGTACTGTTGGGGGAATTCCGCTAGCGCGTGGCCATGTCACCAACAGTGATTGGAAGGCACTTTACAAGTCCCTCCCACTTGTCACCTGGGCCACAACTTTGTGTCCCCATTATCTCAATTTAACCTAATTCGTGTAAACGCGAAATATATTAATTTAATTTTAGAGATTTGCTTTCATCCTTTATAAATTCATGTTATATTATTATTCTCCAGAATACGAAAGACAAACTTCTGACATTTCAGACAGCCTATGTACTTCAAACTCCTATCCCGAGTTTAAAATGCAAATGAATAGCCTACGTATTGTTAGCATTCGCCTGTTGGATCTGTTGCAATAAACTCTGTAAAACGATTGAGGTTTGTTTCTGCACCCTCTATTCATTGCGTATGCCCAAATGAGCCGCTTCTTCTTTTCCGTGCTATTTTAAATCATTGTGACACTTCGAGTAGGTGTAAAACAGAACAGCACAGTTTTATATTTTTAATTACCAAGTGTGTTATACCAGCTCACTGTGTGCATAGGCCAGATCATGGGCCATTACTGTACACAGCCACTGTAAAAGGTCAGCTGTGGATTACAGGACCCAAGGGGCATACCGTTTCACACATGACAACACAAGCAACAGTGTGCAGAGCTGTGTACTTCTCTGGGATTCCATGCCACTCCTGGGGCTTCTCTGGGATTCCACGACACTAAATTGGTGCAGTGACTCAGCATCACCTCATCCAGTGTACTATCATTACCAGATGAGGGCCAACTAAGGCTCAAGACAAATAAAACATATCGCCAGGAGCCTAGATTATGATGGGTAAGACTAGTTGAAATAATAAAAAATACATTTTGCAAAAATGGTGTAGGAATAGAATGGCTTAGGGAATATTAAGCAGTTGTCAGTTAAGAGTTGGTAAAGATTCTAATATTATAAAATCAACGCGATGACAGAAAAGTTATCTCTTTCATTGTATACAGTAAACAAATAAAACAAAAGTTTAAAGCCTGAGAAATGAATCATGAGAGTTGTGTTTACACGGCATTAGTACCAGAAGCAAACCACCACTTTTTATAAAAATATATTTAATTAATGAATAAGAATAATAAACCACATGTAGCTTGTTCTGTCAAGAGTTTTGTTAGAGAGGTCCATGCCCAACAATGATTCGGTGCTCCAAACATAAGCAGGTTTTCATGTGTTTAGTGCACTTAAGTCCAGCAGGACGAAGTCTTGGATAATGGGAATGCTGTTTTCATCACACTGAATGTGACTCCGGACTGTCAAGAGGAAGTTGCTCCGGGGGGAGGACAAGAGGGAATGAATTCTCTCTGACACCACACGGACGTACCTCACATCCGAGGAGGGGGCTGCAGACACCAAGAAGCAAAACACAGGTACGTCTGAGAGAGGGGCGTACAGTATGTGTGTGTTTAAAATTAATTACATTGGAATTAATTGAAATTAATTACACTCATAAAAGTTAATTGTAAACTGCCTGAGTTAAAAAACAGAACGAACAAGACAGCAAAATGATGGAAACAGGACATCTAAATTGATTGCTTGAGCTGGGGCTAAAATGAGACACAGTTTGCTCATTAACAATGCGCAAATCAGTGGCAGGCACATACAACTGCTGATGCAGCATGTTTCAGAGAGGGTAGATATGCCAAGATCGTTCATGACAAGCCACTTCCTGGAATCACAACACAATCTGGAAGGGGGGGGGGGGGGACTAATCTCCCTTTATGCGGTGCAGAAGCACACTCTGGAACACTGAGGTCTACGGTAGAACCCTAGAATTTTACAGAATATTTCAAAGCCTTTTTTTTCTGAGCAATGGATGTACATTTCAGACACAGTACCATGGTCTTTCAAACCCCCCTGCCCATTTAAAGAAAATGTCATGACAGTATGACTCTGCACTTTGGAGAAAATCAACTTTTATTCAGGTGTGCACCGAGTTTATTTTTAGTGCACATTACTAACTACTACTGCCAAGCACGTCAACGATATGCCTATTTATGCAGCCTGGAACTGATCCCCACTATGCTCCCATAGACATGAACTACCATGAAGTATCTTGGCATATCTACCATATGGCATGTCTATGTAGTCTGGGCACAGAGGTGTTCACTCACCCACTGGCTTGCTCAGTTTGTCTGGGGGAGTGTTTAGAAGGACCCTCTGTACGAGAGGGGGAGGCACCTGGACACACACCTGGAATTCCCCATCCTTCACCGTCAGTACCACTGGCCTGGGAGAAAGCAACACAACACAGTAGATTACAGTACAGTTTAGCACAGTACTGCACAGCACAGTGCCGCATAGTACAGTAGAGCAGGAGCGGGTAGATCAAGATGATTCAGGGGGCCCAGAGCTTCACAGGAGCCCACAGAGGACTATGATGTCGTTAGGGTGGGGGCCCAAAATTATTGTCTTTCAGGGGGCTCACAATTTCTAACAACACCCCTGTAGTAGACTACAGTATGATACAGTACAGTACAGCACAGTTCAACACAACACAGCACATAACAGCAAAGCATAGCACAGTACAGTACGGTACTGTACAGTACAGCACAGCACAGCGGAGAGCAACACATGCATGTAAGAAATAAGTGGCCAATACGCCACCACTGTATTTACTATCAGTATGCAGCTCTTCAGCCAAAAACATTCAAATGGTCTCTGTGAAAATTAAGCACACTGTATCAAGATGCCGGTACTTAAGATTGAGAGAGAGCTGTGAAAACAGCTGCAACTATCACATTAATTAGGAACCTTTTTCAATCGTGATTAATCAAAAAAATACTTTGCCCTGATTGCAGCTTCTTACATTTATACATTTCTGGTTTCCTTTATATGTTTGTGCATCTCTATGTTTAATACTTTAAAATGTGTGTGGTGGAATGTTTTTGTCTTCATAAATAAGGGTACTGTGTGTGAGGGTTAGACAGCTGTTCTCCATTCCCTGCATGACAAATTGACAATGGTAGCCTGGTGGTCTAAATGTCTAAATGTTTATATATGTTGGCAATAAACATGCTTTGGATTTGATCTGATTCTGGTGGTTCTCCTGACTCAATGGTGGTTCTCCTAACTCAATGACCTCCTGGCCTATGTAACCTGGACATAAAGCCGAGGTCTGCACACTTTAGCTCCCAATTTTTTTTATTTATGTTCTTCACCCAGGTTATGTTTGCAGCCCACTGCTCTTGATCAGTCTGATGAAAAGTAGAAGGCTCGAAATGTCATTTGTGTGAAGAACATTAATTAAAAAAAGAAAAAAATGATGAGCTAAAGTGTGCCGACCTCTCTTTTATGTCTTGGATTCCTTCTGTTTTTTGGTTCAACACCTACTTAGATTACTGATATGTGTGCATTCGTCTTGTCTCGTTTTTTGAGACCCATGTACCCTGGGCCTTGGGACTAACCCCCTCCCTGGTCAGACCTTAGATACCTTGGATATTTCAACTGATACTTTAGGGTCTGACCAGAGAAGCTGGCAAACATTCATGCGAATCTGTGCTCTCTCTCCCTCAGTGCACACCACTGCAGAGACTTGGTATAAAATCTTGACGTGAAACTTTTTGTCTCTCATTTGATCCAAATCATTGTAAAAAAAAAACCTTCTTCCTGATTTTAAACCACTGCTAGACTTGATCATTATTTGCAGAACAAAATTACCCTCAAGACTCCAGCCAGTTTCTGTAGTTGGTCCTTCAGCTGCTCAGCCTCTTTAATGAGTCACTTGCTCAATCCACAGAGCCGAGATGGTCTCAGTTGCTAGGAGACAATGCTTCTCTGATCTGGTCTGAGATAAACTCTGATCGTATGTCCCTTAGAAATCCACTGACTTGCAGGGGCAGCTTCAGAACCACAGACTCTGCCCTTAATAGTTAACACTTGTGGAAGCATTACACAGGATTGGAGGAAGTCTGGAGGTACTTACAGTACATCTGCACGTCATGCACCAGTTTGGTTTGGTTTGAAAAGTGATGGTGACATTTACATTGGCAAGTCAGAGGGAGGCATTGCAAACTATTTTTTTTAATATTTCCTTTTTCTGTTTTAAAGTGGTGGGTACAAAATGATGCCTAAATTGATGCCTATGGACACCTGTCCTTCTTGAGCAGGGTTAACCGAGACTGACCTGTAGTAGTGTCGGACGGCGGTGTGAGGTAGGCATGGGTAGCAGGGCCTGTAGATGCCGTTGTCATCGGTGTCGAGCTCCACGGCACAGCGCCCACAACCAGTGAAGGTCACATCCCCTGAGACGATCTCCAAAATCCTCTCAATGCTGAAGGTGCTGTCAATCACTTGCCAGATGTTTTGAGATGGGCTGCCTTGAAACTGGAAGCCTGTTATTTGTGCTTTGAGCTCTACGTCTCCTGGATTGAGAAGAGGGGGAAAACAAACATTGAGACATCAGGAATATTGACCCTTTCAATGGTAAAAACAAAAGCAATGCCTAAAGTGTTATTTCATTCCCAAAGCACTTTTACCATGTTTAACATCATTGGAAATTAAAAAGTTAAAATGGAAACCCCATAGGAAGAGCTAAGAAGCTAATAATCAAACTCTTTTCAAGCAGCCTATACACACAGTTGAAAGTGGGCCGGAGTCCTCCGGAGCTCAGCTTCACCTTCTCACCTGAGCAATTAAATTAAAGCCAGCCAGAGCTGAGCTCCCTTTGCTATGGTATTTATAGTAATACAATAGAGATATTGACCTCTGTGAGCAAAGAAGGGTTCCCCCTCCTTACAAATCCCAATTTAACCATTGTATACACATACGCCTGGACAGCCATGACTCAAGTGGACAACACTGTTTCTTTTGTGAGGCCGAGCAGCCCTCTGTACCTGTGTACTTTTGCGAGAGCAGGGTGCGTAAGTCGATTTCAACACAGGATGTGGTTGGCTTTGCCTGGGCCGGCTTGAGGAACTCTGCGCTGCGATTGTCATCAGGAGGGAGAAGCTCACAGGAGCCCCAGGGGGTGGAGTGGAGCTCGAGGAGACCTGAGATCATATCCTGCTTCACAAGAAGCATCCGGAAATGCCACAGGGCCTCTGTACAGGGAAGAGGAAAATGCAGAGAGGAAAATGAAGAAAAAAGCACACCCATAAATGCATTATATAATGTGTTTTATGTATGTGTTTTTATATATATTAAGATTTTTAGGTTAATCTCAGGACTTTGTAATTTGTTACTGTAATTATACTTTGTGTAACAGCATTTCAGTTGGTTAGAAAGTTTAACACCTTAACAATACCTTTGTGCCTCTGAATGCGCTCTAGCCATGCCAGGGCCGCACCCCAGAGCACCACTGCCCCCTGGTGGCCATCCGCCTGCTCCACAGTCAGTACTGATCTCTGCACTCCTGCTGCTCGGGAGATCCCCTGGGCCTCGTCACGCCAGCCTGAGGACAGCGGGAGAGAGAAACAGTCTGTCAACAGCACTGTTACTAGCAGCAACAACATACATCATGTTAGTAGTACAGATTACAGGGTGATAGAAATTACAGATCACTGCAAATGGACAGAAGCACTGCATTGAGATGTACTTTCAAAATAATACTTCATGCTTTTGTTATTTTGTATTATGTATAGTTACTAGTCAATTAAATAACAGTTGAATTTCCTGTAATGTATACACTAGCTTAATAGAACTGCCTAACAATACTTTTACTGAATTTACTGTTTACAGCTAAATTTACTTTTGAGTATTACCAAACCTTTATGGTTTGAGCAAAGATAATTGCATAACTTCCTGAAACTGTAGGCTGGTTTGGTTCTTCCCCACCATCACACAGGATGCACATAGTAGCCTAATAGCTGCTGTAGTGTCTGGTCAGCTTATAAATGTAAAGGGGTACCTGTCACCATGCTAGTGTGAGTGATGCGGACCACTGCATGGACCAGGGTGTCTGGGCGCAGGGCTTTGAGTTTTGCGTAGGGGATTGCGCTTAAGTCCTGATGGCTGCAGCGAGGCATGGACAGCAGAAAGGGACGCCGCTCACGAAGATGAGCACACAGCTCCCCCAGAGTCCGCTTGTTCACCGCCAGAGGCACTGGCCACCACAGACACAAGGCATTAGCATCATGAGTCATCTGTGAACACTGGCCTTCAGCATGTTAATGTTTATCATACATATTACTGACAAACTACTGATGAGCTGTCCTGGACATTTTCACAGACCAACTAGACCCTGTGACTAAGCAAACAAACCCAACAATAGTATGATTGACCCAGGACTCAGTAAATAATGGAATAATAATAAATCTAAAGTGCTAAGTGTTCTCCCAAACAAAAGTATAATAGAATAAGCCTTGTAGTCAGGAAGGCTTAAATCTCTTCTCCCAAAGGTACTCTTCCTAGGTGAACAAGTATCTTGTGTTTTCTCAAAACTTAATTTAGAGACTCCTCACAGACTGTGTATCTATCTGAAATACTTGGATGCAGCCTTGGGAGCACAGTCCTTCCTAGCACTGGTCTTATGTGCTTCTCTGTACACTGTCCAAAAGAACAATGCAAATCCTGAACACACCCATGGAGTCATAACTTTTGAAAACGAATGCAGCCTACCATGACTGTGACATATTGTGCTCACTGTACAGCTGTGTAATGTGTGCTCACTGTACAGGTGTGTGGCCTCACCTGAGGGGGAGAGGCTGCTGGTCACCTGGCCCAGGTTGAGCAGTCTGCTGGCATAGGTGGACTGCAGCACGGTCTCCCCTCTCCACCTGTCCTCATGGACCTTCACACCTGCAGGGCCAATTCCAAGTACAACAGGTGTGTTTGGTGGGAAACACATACACACATAAAGACACACAGAGTCTACAATCAATTTAACCTGGAGCTTGGGTTGAGGATGACATTGTCGAATCACCTCACCCCTGCATACCTGACATGAGAAGCACATCTCCTGGCTGCACAGTTAGAACCCAGAATGCAGCCGTCCTCCACATCACCAGTTTCATTTCCACGTCTGATTGGTCAGTGATTATCAACGTCGCCAGGGGGATGGTATTCCCTGCTGCTGCCCCCGTCTTCATTTTAACCTCCTTGAGGTGAGAGGGATGCACCACGGCAACAAGAATGGAGTACTGCACCCCTTGAGCCTTGCACCTGGCTAACAGGGTGGAGGGGCCAGTTGGTACACAACCACCCCACGCTTTCAGCTCCGCAGTCTGACGATCAGTTGTTGTTGTTGAGGACAGCTTGCTCTTCTTCCTGGCAGGGGAGACAGGTGAGCTGTGTGCTGATTGGCCAGGCGGAGTCTGTGCAGGCTCGTTGTTGGGTGAGGAGAAGAGCAATCGCTGAGACGCCTCCGCCGGGCAGCCGTGGCTGACGTGAGGTGCAGGGCTCCCCTGAGTGCAGAGAAGACCATCTGCCGTCCTCTCCAACATCACGCCCCCCTCCTGCCGCCTCGGACTCAGCGCTTCGGAGAATCCATCCAGGGAGCCTTGCAGCGTGCCACCCACGCTTTGGCCACCCAGGCTGGAGCGGAGGCTGTACAGCTCTGGGGAGGTCCTGGAGATCACTGGCGTCTGCTGGGTCTGTGTGGGTGTGTGTGGGGAGCCCCTTCCTTCTACAGGCTGTGCTGCGTCTTGGGGAAGCCCTGCTTTACTTTTCATGAGGAGGGCTTGGCTCTTTGTCCACACGCTCAGGTACTCGGTCTGCACAGACATTCCAGAGCAGGGCTGGACCTCAGAGGTGCCCTGTGGTTGGGTGAGAGCAAAGCAGCTGTCTAGGTAGTCCCTCAGTGACTCTGGACAAAGGTCATCATCATCATCCTGTGATGGAGCTGATTTCTGAGCGCACAGATCAGAGGGGGTGGATGAAGACTTGGGTGTGACCTTATTTTCTCCATCGTCCTCAAACAGTACAGGTGAATGTGCTGCCGATGTCACCGGTTCTGAATGATGCCCATGGCCGACATCTGCATATGCAAGGCCTGCAGGTGCGTTCGCTTCCACTGAATCGGGGTTCACCTGCACCTCTCGGTCACTTGTCTTGGGCCTTAGCCGGCCCCCATCCCAGGTCAGAGCCAGGGTTTTCCATTCACTGGAGCCCTCAGGAGCAGCCGTATCTGAAGCACCCAGAGAGGGGCATGGTGCGCCGAGAAACATGTGAATCTTTGGTTTGTCCATCATGCTGTGATTATTCTCTTACCAATGCAATACACACAATATGTGGATAATCACCTGTAGAGGGAAAACACAATTATACTACAAATAAAGTTGCAATGTAAGAAAAGAAAAGGAGAATTCTCGCACACTGTTTTCTCTGCTTCAAAAGTGATATAATCTCACAACATTTTGACCGAGAACGTCTTTGTCAGATGCAAAATTGATCGAAAGTGAGTCTGGGGATGTACAGGGTATACAGTGAGAGTAATAAGTATTTGATCCCTTGCTGATTTTGTTGGTTAGCCCACTAATAAAGATATGAGCATTCTATATTTTTAATGGTAGATGTATTCTAATATGGAGAGACAGAATATCAAAACGAAAATCCAGAAAATAACTTTCAAGAATATATTTTAATTCATTTTTTTGTCATTGAGGGAAATAAGTATTTGATCACTCTGGCTAAAAGCAGTTAATACTTGGTGGCAAAGCCTTTGTTTGCAACCACAGCAATCAGACGTTTGTGGTAGTTAACCACAAGGTTTGCACACATATCAGGGGGAATTTTGGCCCACTCTTCCTTGCAGATCCTCTCCAAATCATTCAGGTTGGCGGGCTGCCGCTTGGCAACTCGGACCTTCAGCTCCCTCCATAGATTTTCAATAGGATTGAGGTCCAGAGACTGGCTGGGCCACTCCATGACCTTAATATGTTTCTTCTTTAGCCACTCCTTTGTTGCCTTTGCTGTACGCTCATGGATCATTGTCATGTTGGAAGACCCAACCACGGCCCATTTTCAGCTTCCTGACAGAGGGGAGGAGGTTGTCCCCCAAGACAGCACGGTACATGGCTCCATCCATCTTCCCACTGATGTGGTGTAGTAGCCCTGTGCCCTTGGCAGAGAAACACCCCCAAAACATAATGCTTCCACCTCCATGTTTGATTGTGGGCACAGTGTTCTTTGGGTCATAGGCTGCATTTTTCTTCCTCCACACACGACGTGTAGAGTTTAGGCCAAATAGTTCAATTTTGGTCTCATCTGACCACAGAACCTTCTCCCAATCACTTTCAGCATCTTTGAGGTGATCATTGGCATACTTTAAATGGGCCTCCACATGTGCCTCCTTAAGCAGGGGTACCTTTCGGGCACTGCAGGATTTTAATCCATTCCGTCTCAAAGTGTTGCCAACTGTTTTCCTGGTGACTGTGGTCCCAGCTGCCTTGAGGTCATTCACCAACTCCTGCTGTGTGGTTTCAGGATTATTGTTGACAGTTCTAATGATCATTGCCACCCCACGAGGTGAAATCTTCTGTGGAGCACCAGATCGAGGCCTGTTGATGGTCATGTTGTACTTTTTATATTTTCTCACAATTGCGCCAATGGTTCTTACTTTAACACCCAGCATCTTGCTTATGTTTTTGTACCCCATTCCATTTTTGTGCAGATCAACAATCCTGTTTCTGAGGTCCTGAGAGAGTTCTTTGGTCTCACCCATGTTGTAGAGCTTGGAATCTGTCAGATTGCCTGAGTCTCTGAACAGGTGTCTTTCATACTGGTGATTAGTTAGCACAGGTGTCTTCTATTCAGGTAACAAGTTGATTGGGAGTGTCTAACTGCTCTGTGACAGGCAGAACACTTAATGCATACTAGGGGATCAAATACTTTTTTCCTTCAATGAAATAAAAACCAATTAAAATATATTTCTTAAAGTTATTTTCTGGATTTCCTTTTTGATATTCTATTTCTCCATGTTAAAATACATCTACCATTAAAAGTATAGAATGCTCATATCTTTATTAGTGGGCTAACCAACAAAATCAGCAAGGGATCAAATACTTATTACTCTCACTGTATATGGACAGAAAAAGGAGCAGTTCCTCACAAAAACTGAACCTGTCAACATTGTGAGTAAATTAAAGCCATTCTTCTTTTGTTATTAATTACTGATTTTTTTAAAATTATGACTGTATGAATTAGGAGGTTACACATAAATAAGCCAACATCATTTTAGTGACCAGAGGAGGATTGTCTAACTCTGCACGTTTTTGACTAACAGGACTGGTAAATAATTCTTCAAAGGGGACATAGTTCAGAAGGTCCAAATGACATACATGTTTTTTATCCACTGTTTACTTAGACAAGGAGGCAAAATAGAATCTCAATGTCAGTATTTCCAAGGCCACTCAATTACAGTCATACACGTTCCTACAGAAGACACAATCATCATTGACAAAGATAAAGACATTATGTGGGTTTGCACAGCATTTTACTGCCTCTTTTGTTGTCCATCTTTCTCTCCCTTTGAGTACAACTGATCCTATATCTGAAGCCAGGCAATGCCGGCAAGTCAGCTGTTGTAATGTTCCATTGCAACCAGCAGCTGTTACCAATAAAAACAGCTATTAAGTCCAGCCCATGCACCAACAGCCATTCTACACTATGGATGCATCAAGGCAAACAAAACCAGCAGGGTGGAAGGGGTGGAGGGTTCTGAGGCCGGTGAACAAGTACCTCCCCTAAACCCACCAACCACATGATGGGTGTTGGTGCTCATGCAGCCAATGGCACAAAACACACAGGCCAAAATAACTTGAAAGCAGCACCGTGATTTATGACAGCATGGCTGACTGGGGCCTGAATGAGGAGCTGGAAAGTAAAACTGTCTTGAATGGGGAGGGGGATTTCTATAAGAAATCCAAGGTTTCTTTTCCTGCAAATGTATTACCATACATTATTTTTGATGGAATTTACAGGGTTTTTCCACAAATATTGATAATGCTTCAGAGCACTGCTCCTAGATTGCTTAGTCACCCTTATCCTGTTTACTAGTAAACATTAACAAGAGTAAGCACAATTGCAAATGTATGTAAATGTATGCAAGGCAGTTGCAAACACTGGGGTGTTTTTGGGCAAGCTGGTCAATTGTTGGGATAGCCTTAAATACAAGAGAAATTCCATAACAGAAGTTAGGCTACCTCATGTAGTTGAATAACAGATCAGATTTCCTACTTAGTTTACACTTTGGCCTAAGGACAGCCATGTTGCCTATATTCCCTCACAGCCCCCACTGTGCACAGTGACAGGCATTAACATCCTGTAGCTGTGAAGCTAGATCAGGACAACATTGTAATTTTGTTATTGTCAGACGCAGGACAGCATTCACAGAACTCCTGCCATGTAAGTATCGAACACATAAGACATTTCTATAAGTGGTGCGAAAAAGCAATGCACCACTGTGTCTGTCCTCTGCACCAAAATACCTCATCTACTGCATAGATAGGGCCTGAAGATGCTACACGAAGTGTTACTGTATTTGAAGGGGCTTGGCAAACTGTCTAAAAACTCTGCTATGGAGAAAGTTGTTTTTTGCATCACACAAATACAAGTGTCTGCTTCATGCCACAACTAGTGAGTGCACTGGTTATAAAGACAGTGAAGAACATACCAGTAGAGGTATTGAAGCTAACTTGGATTAGGTGGTAAACCTTCTACGAGAAGAGCTGTATAACTGTATTTTGCTAGAGGAATAATGTCGTAGGGCAGTAAAGTCAGGTTTGTGATTAAACCACAAACTTTTAATGTCGTCTAGCTCTTGTTCCTGTTGAGAGATCAGGAAACAAACATGCGATTTCCCAAAGTCTCGAATGCACCATGATGTATTTATTTCATTAAAAAACGCATTTTCTTGTACTGTATGTATGGGAACAGTTACTGGATTTCTGCCCTTTATTAATCGATCACAGCTGACTGTCACAACAAGACTGAGCTTGACATATCCCCCACCCAATGAAAATCTTTACATTGGTCCCACCCACATTACGTCAATGAAAATCACACCAGTAAGCTACACTTCGTGTATGAACCATGACAGCGATAAAAAGAGTGAACAGTCAATGCACTGAGAAAAACTCTTGAATGTGAATGTGAAACGCCGCATGGAAAGAGCCGTGATAATATTATATTGAAGTCCAACAATCCCCTCAAACAACTTTCAAAAGCAGACTGATTTCGAATTCTACAAATACGTTTAAATGATAATTAGTTCCAGGAACGACCAGTAGAACGCGCATTGTTTGATCGTCCAGGGTCCTTGGGTACACGCTTTGAGGCCCTCCCAAAGTGCACGCCTGCTGCCTTTTAAAGCTAGATACAGCCTACTGAACTACTGTCAGTTCTATGCTGAACGACACAGAAAAGGGAGGAGGCGCTGTCTTGTTTTTTATGTCTTTCCCCTACCCACTTCGTAGATAACCCTGTAGCTCTCTGTAGTCCAGTTTACTTCATTCTGTCTTACCTTGGTTGAAAAATGTACAGGTATTTGGGAGAGTTGCTCTCACGGGGAGCAAGCGGCGCTTTGGCCTCGGGATGTGTCGACTCTGCCTTGCCTGCTTCCGCGTCTCTCATGCGGATTCGTCGCTACAGTGAGGCCGTCGGAGATGATGACCCCAACTTCTTCACAATGGTGGAAGGCTTCTTTGACCGGGGAGCTACCATTGTGGAGGATAAACTTATGGAAGATCTCAAAAATAAAGAATCGGATGAGCAAAAAAGAAATCGAGTGCGAGGGATTCTCAAGATAATCAAGCCCTGCAACCATGTACTAGGAGTGTCATTCCCCATCAAGCGAGACAACGGGGAATGGGAGCTGATAGAGGGTTACAGAGCCCAACACAGCCAACACAGGACCCCCTGTAAAGGAGGTAGGAAAGAAAGGATACACCGAGGCTAACTTGTGCTAACTAGCGTGTGCTCCCCATGGTGTTGACTCTACTTTAGCATGACATTTCGAGGCGTGCACGAAAGGGCATCGGCACGTCCTATGTGTCAAGCTGAACGTCTACTAGCTTGTGGTGGTGGAAGCCATCTGTTTTTCAGATTGTATAATAATTTTGCTTAGTTAAAGTACGTTTGTGTAGAGTGATGAACTGAGAAAAATACTTCGCTAAAATACTCTTTGAAAGTTAATAAGTTGTGTAGCACATGCTAACACAGAATATAGCAAAGTTAGCATTAATGTCGTTCACATGGTAAAATTAACTTTACAACTTGGTAACTTCTGGATGGGGTGTCGGTGCAATGCAAAACTAATGATAGTATTGCAAAAATGCTTCATTGTAAATCCTAGGTGTCAGTTATATAGCAACCATGTAGCAGCCGATTAGATTGTTAATTGCATGTGCGTGACCCAGCCATATAGCGAATTTTAGATAGTTTACGCTAACAAGCAATATTGCTTTAAACATATTTATGTTAACCCGTTTATTTTAATCAACCCGACCGTCTCCCGGATAGGATCAGGTTTCTTTGAGCTTTTGCCCAAAGCTAACAAAGATTACCTTTGAGTTTTGTTTCGCAGTACTGCTGTAACGTTGCGTGACAGTTGATTAGTTTACTTTGGGACAGACTACTGGTGTGTGGTTTGCACGCAGAGGGCAAAGAGCGGTAGTAAGGCCGAGGCGCTGCTTAAAAATCTTTTTTTTCTTCTTTTAAATTAAGCCTGGCGTACAAGAAAGCGGGCATTCCTTGTGTCGTTGTCATCTTTTTTCCTACCGCAGGCCTAAACATCTAAACAAAGCAGCAAGCATCTACTACAGAGTGCTGCTGCTCTACCACATAGGCCCCTTCTTGCCTATCCCTGATATAGACGTGTTTAAAGTGTTAACATAAAGAACAAGGCAATGCCCTCACTCACCATTTTCTCTGTTTAGTTTCCACCCACGACTGGAATGCGGACTTGGAGCTAATTATTCTGGTTATTTTTCTATACTTCTCAACTATACTTTCCAACTGTACAACTAGGCCCGTAGTTGCTGTACAGAATGAGGTTCAATGCACTATGATTAAGGGGCTATAGTTGTTTTTATTCAAGAGCTTGCCACATACACATCTTTACTGATGCTTTCAGCATATGAGCACCCTCCCTATGATCAATCCACCTTTTTAAGTAGTTGTTTCTAACCCTCTAAAGCAATGTGTCTTGTTGCTAGCCAGAGATGGGGAAATTGAGGGAGCTTCTCACACCTGGCATCATTTACCCTTTCCATGTCATCGAAAGCAGGAGTGTAACGATAAATCATTAACATCCACAGGACTGTCTCCGCTCAAAGAGTCACCCAAAATAGTTGTTTAAACCTAACAGTGTAGTTGGATGCAGAGTATTATATAGTTAGTTGCAGAGTAATAATGAAGATGACCGTGTTATGTATTTTTTTCTAAGGATGTGTCAGGTGTGTGGGTGGCACAGTTACGTACACTCACACTCTCACACACACACATACAGGTTTGCATCACTAGTGTAATCAGTTATTTAACTGGGTTTAATGGCAAAGCTATGCGGAATAAGGCCTAACTAATGTTTTGCTACTGTGAATGATCATGCCAATTAAAATAAACTAAGATATAACTAAAATTAATCAAGATGAAATGCCCACAGGTGGTAGACCCTATGCTATCCTGTGGGCACTACTAGCTTGAGTGCCTTAGTTACATGGCCACACCCAGTTTTCAGCCCACTCTCTTTTTTTCTTTTTTTTTCTTTTCCTTTTTCCTTTTTTCGATTCCTCAATGTGGAGTGAATGAGTCATAGAAATAGTTTGTTTCTGCCTGCCCACCAGTGGTCTGCTTTGAGCTTATGGAGCTCTGGCTAGGCTAATTCATGCCCTTGTTGTTTGTCCTGGGACTAAGGCAAAGTAACTACTGCCAATGCAGCCTTGTCAAAATACAGTGCCTGTTCTCACAGGTGTTGGCACAGGATGCTATGTGCTGTGTTCTGCAATGATTTAAAACTTCATCTCCGAATAGACTGCACTAGAATGCGTTCTAGCCTCCCCCAACCCCCACAAATGTGTGACTCACAGGATAATTGGACTACCACCAAGATTTCAACGTGAATAGAACCAGAAGTTGGGATATAGTGCGGCTCTAGTGTGGCTTGCAGTTTCCTGAATTTTGTGTGTTGTGCAATCATTTAAAACTTCTTCTAATACAGTGCACTGGATTTACCTCCAAATCCCCAAGTGTGACTAAAAAGGTGTTTTAACTACTGTTAAGATTTCAGTAAGATTAAGACCAGAAATCAGGGCATAGTACAGCTCTAGTGTGGTTTAAAGCCTGCTGCATTTAATACATTTTAGTGTGTCCAGTTAGATTAAACATTAGCGTTGCTCAGTTGCATCATCCTGAATAGTGATGTATTGATGTGTGCACTGCAGAATGTGCTACTTTGGAGAATGTGTTATGTGAATAATTTGAAATGTAGTGGTTGCTGATACTGCCCACACTCAGGTGTATCTTCTTACAGTGTGAGGGCTCTGTAACCAACCTTTGTACTCTCTGTGTGTTTTAGGTATACGGTACAGCACACATGTGTCCGTCGATGAGGTGAAGGCCCTGGCCTCGCTAATGACGTACAAATGTGCCGTTGTCGGTAGGTGTTTGTTCTTCCATTGGCTCTCTGTGTATTTTGTTTTAAAGTTATTAAAGTTTGAGCTGGGTTATTTTGTTTTAAATGGTTGTTAAACAGAGCTGGGTTATTTTGTTTTAAAGTTAGATTTGAGTTTAATTTATGTGGTCTCCTTGCAGATGTGCCTTTTGGAGGAGCGAAGGCCGGAGTGAAAATCAACCCGAGACATTACTCTGTAAGTAACCCTTTGTCATGGTTTGCCGTTGCTATTTCAAAACGCAGGTGCTCTGGCTGTGCAAAGCCTTTCTGCCCATGCTCTGGAGTCTGTCTTTTTTTCTGTCTTTCTTTTTTTTCCTCTCTCTTTTAAATGCCAGCTCAAATTACACTGTCATCCGAACCATTACTCAAACTGTATTAGTAGAGTTTCCTTTCTTCTCCTAATCTCATCAACAGCACAATCTGTCATTCAGACAGCATTACGGAAATTATACACTGTATGTGGGTGTGTCTGAGTGTTTTTGGATACAAACAATAATTTGTCTGAACAAGCAAAGTTACAGTATTTCATCTTTTTTTTTTTTTATTTTACTCTGAGAATTCATGGATAGATTGGTAGGTAGGTTTTTTATTGTGATTGTCACCTGTACTCTCATACAAACAATAGTGAAATTACGTTCCCCTTAAGGTTAAAGGTTAAAAAGTAATACTTTAAAAGCAAAACATAATGATTCTAAAGAGGTAAACAAAATAACATGCATAGACGGCATACATAGACAGCATTGCTGCTACCCTTGTCCCGACCTGACTTCTTGTCTAACATTTAATGCAAATGGGCCAGGGTGCTGTTTTACAGCACTCCATTAGTGTGCCGCAGGGAGAGGATCTGTGTGGCACAGCACTATCCCCCCCTACCCTCTCCGCTGCCAGCCCTCGCCAGCGCGTGTGTGTGTGTGTGCGCGTGTGTGTGTGTGTGCGCGTGTGTGTGTGTGTGCGCGTGTGTGTGTGTGTGCGCGTGTCTGTGTGTGTGTGTGTGTGTGTGTGTGTGTGTGTGTGTGTGTGTGTGTGTGTGTGTGTGTGTGCGCGCGCGCGCTTGCGCCAACCTGGCTCCATTAGACACTGGCAGCACGTAGCAGCATGAGAAGTGCTGAGCAGTCAAGTCAGCCTCTGCAAAGTGTCAGGATAGGTTTCAAGACACACACACATACATTATTCCTCTTCGCTTTACTAAATAGGCACTGCACTGTTCTCACACTCTCTGCTATCACCCAAATGAATTGTGTCTATATATCTTTTTTCTTCTTCTTCCTCTTTTTTTTTCTAACAAGCACACAGACTCAGTTCTCAGCTCTCTTGAGAAATCTGATGTGTTTGAATGTCATTCATTTGCTGTCAAATGCCTGTCTTGTTTATATGTGTGTATATGCGCGGCACATTTGTGTGTGTGTATGTGTGCAGGACAATGAGCTGGAGAAAATCACCAGGAGGTTCACCATTGAACTGGCCAAAAAGGGATTCATTGGTTAGTGTCCTGGACGTGCAGTTATCAGTGTGGTTGGCCAAATGTCATGGTTTTTGTTTGCCGGTCTAGTTGTGAACACAACTCAACTTGACCACAGGATCTCTGTGATTGTCTACCACAGACAGTGATTTCCTTTCTGTCTCTTCTTTCTCCCCCCACTGCTGTCCCCCAGGTCCTGGCATTGACGTGCCCGCCCCCGACATGAGTACGGGCGAGAGGGAGATGTCCTGGATCGCGGACACCTTCGCCAACACAATGGGCTACCATGTAAGGGCTTTCTGTAAACAGCGCAGCTGCCACTGGCTTTTGAAAAGAGTGCAAATTGTAAATTTGTAACCGGCTTGCCACACAGATAAGAACAGAGGCTTGAAGGCTTCTCCATTGCTTATCGTCTGCCTGGTCACGTAATTTGTTTGCCATGAGGGAAGAACATAAATAGTTGCTGTCACGGTGCCAGTAACGTTCCTGCAATGTAATGTCCATTTGATATGTTGCTGCCGGTGCCCGCCAAAACTAGGAGCAGGAGACCACGTGGTACTCCCTCCTCTCCCCCCGTGGTCAAAAACAGACCAGTAGATGGCCCTGAGCCTTGGCCGCACAGAAAGAGCTTTAAGATATGTAAGATATCTTTTGAGATATTACATTGAAATATCTCTTGTCCAAACAGTCACATTGGAAAGTCTTAATTAGTCAGGGGAAAAGAAAAGAATGTTTGTGTCGACCAGGTGGTAGCAATAGGGCTTATACATGGGGGAAAAGTTAGAGCCTTTCTATGTCAGAATGGCAAAAAATGTAGTTATTTGCTTTTCTTTTTAGGGTCTTTCCATGCCAGTTTATCCATTCATGGCTTTTCTTGAATAAAATGAATGTGAAACTTTATTAAATTGATAGGGCCTTACAAAATCCCCAAAACTCTTCTCCAAATACTGTTTTAGTGATAAATGTAGTTTATTTATGTCACTTATTAGGCACTGAGTGTTTTGAATCTCTTAACAATTTATTCTTCTGTCCTTTTGTGACTTTTTGATTTGGCAAAACTTCCTGTATTGTTTCTAAAGCTATTGAAGCATGAAACCTGTGCAAGCCGGTAATAGAAAAAGATTGAAAACCACCAACTGTTCCTTCACAGTTAAAGTATGAAGAAGTATTAAATGCCGGCGTATCTACAACACATCTAAAATATCCCACATTCCCGTAAAAATGTTTTAAGGAAATAAAAATGTTTCCTTCTTTGAAAAGAAGGTCAGATGACAATCAGTACGTGGGGTGGTCCAAGGTGAATTGAAAATTATGTTTTTGTGATTTGTGAAGAGAGGCTTAAAGTGATCTGTGTATTTTTTTTTTTTTTTTGAAAAGTTGTTAAAAATGACTTATTTAAGCTAAAAGGACAACTCAAGTGTACGTTACATTTCAAATAACTGAATGTCACAATCAGGAGTAAGCAAAGTAGTTGTATAAATGTACAAAATGAAAGTGAAGTAGTCTACTTTTAGCGTTTAGAATGGTAAGCTGGGACAGCATACTGGAGACACAGCAGTGGAAATGGAACCGCTCTGTCATATCCTTACCCGTACAAGCGATGACCATGCTTTTGAGATCTTTACTTTTGTCAAGTCATGGTGGACACAGGGTTCACTCTTGAGAGGGACAATATGTTAAGCAAGCTTTCTGAGAAATGCTTAACTGCCATTTCATTTGTGTGGTGCAGAACCTGCTTCCAATGCAGGTCATGATAAAATCATGATATCAGCAAGGGCATTCTGGAAATGCTTCCTCTCAGGGTTTGCACAGCGCATCCTACCGCCCTTCAGGTCAAGTCAGGGCCTTGCTGTTTAAAGAGTGGGTTTTATCTATTAGCTGTCTAACCCTTGCAATAGGCAGACATGATGTTTGGATTGCCAGGACATTAAGGAGTGTTGCCAGTCACAACCAGAACCCTTTGTCCTTGAGTCCTCATTGTTTTTTTTTTTTATTAGTCCTTCTGGGTTCATCCCGTGCTGAAGCATGCATCGTCACAACATAAAAAAGGTTCATTTTTTTATATTGGGTGGAAAGCCAGCCTGCCGTTTCTAACTGATAGGATGAGTCATTGTTATTTGAGTGGGTGCGGTTACTACCATAAGGCCACAATGCTGCATTTTTCCTCCTTGTTTCCTCCATTTTCCTGAAATATTAGCTTTTGGTACCAGTTTTACACACAATACCAGCTTTTGTTTCTGAAATGCCAGCTTTTAGTACCAGTTTTATGCACAATACCAGCTTTTGTTTCTGAAATGCAAGCATTTAGTACCAGTTTTGGTTCCACTTTATTTTACTGCCCCAATTAGGTACAGTGTAACAAAGTATGTAACAACATGTAACATGTACTTACACTGTACCTTAAGGTTAGGGTTTAGGATAGTGTTCAGTATGTACGGTGTAAGTCCATAATATTACATCTTGTTACATTACATTACATTCAGCAGATGCTTTTATCCAAAGCGACTTACAAAGAGGAGGACATAAGCTGACAGAGGTGTAGAGGAACACATTGTAAGCAGACTACCTTTATACATACAGGGAGATGCATGTGCCTAAGTAAGTTTCCCAGAGCAGGGACACTACAGACACACATACTCCCCACATGGGGACAGAGTAAGAGAGAGTTGGTTTAGTGGTTTAGTGTTGCATGTAGAAACGCTAAAAAAGGAACCGTAAGTGTTACTCCAGTTTTGAACACCTGTCTTCCTGTGCCCTCTCTCTTGTGCAGGATATCAACGCCTATGCCTGCGTGACAGGCAAGCCCATCAGCCAGGGGGGCATCCACGGCAGGATCTCGGCCACAGGTCGCGGAGTCTTCCACGGCATCGAGAATTTCGTCATGGAGGCATCGTACATGAGTCAGCTGGGCCTCACCCCTGGCTTCGGGGACAAGACCTTTGTCATTCAGGTATACTCACGCCAGAAAGTACAAGCACGCACTTGAAAAAACATACTTCCTGCTGTGGGTGTCCATGGTGCAAGAGCACAAGAGCAATGTGTCCTGTGTCTGTAGAATAGAACACAAAGTTAGGGGAAGCATCCTGTCCACATTATGCAACAGGAAGTTGGGGGAAAAAATTAGCTGAATATAAATCTGCCATTAGCTGCTGACTATAGTCTGCACCACAGTCAGCAAAATTGGGGCCTTGCATAATGACTTACTGCTGGGAAAGAACATTTCTTCCGCAGAACTGGAGTCACCTGGAAGGATGTCAATGTCTTAGGCTGATCTGAATGGATTATTCCTTATTAAAGTTTGACCTTACTTGGATTTGTGTTTGCACCAGTATGAGGGTACACATCTCCAAAAACAAAACATAAATTGCGATGTAAAATTCATTCACCAGATTGCTTGAGTGTGTACCTCTTAGTTGGCCAAAGATCATGACTGTATGGATTGTATTTAGCATGCAGTTCCATAGATCATCCACAAGGGGGCAGCAATAGGTCATTTAAGTGCATTGAATAACAACAACTTAACATAGTAGTATGAAGATTTATGTGATACTGTCTGTCCAGAGAGAGGGTCAGTAAGTAATTGCTAATATTGGTCATTTGAATGTGAATCCAAGTAGTAAACAAATGGTACATATACACCTCCTGTATGGGAGTTCCCTTGAAATAGTGTCATCCATGACCTTTTGCTCACTATGGGCTGGTGTCCCCTCTGCCAGGGATTCGGTAACGTGGGTCTGCACACGATGCGCTACCTGCACCGCTTTGGAGCCAAGTGTGTTGGCGTGGGAGAGATCGATGGAAACATCTGGAACTCTGACGGTATTGACCCCAAAGAACTGGAGGACTACAAACTGGTAATTCTTTTTTTTTTTCCTTCCTTTTCACGAGTTATATGACAATATGTAATCAAAACAAGGTGAATAATCAGACTGAAATCCGAGTATTTGTGTGCATGTAACCAGTGGTTTCATCTGCTTTTGTAAGGAGGGGTAGCCTTTCTTAACTCACAGTGGTCAATATCTTACTCTATTGTATTGCTGTAAATATTGTAGCAGTGGGAGCTTGGCTCCGGCTGGCTGTATTGTGGAGGTGAGGAGCCACAGCTGACCTCCAGAGGGCTCCGGCCCAATTTAAACTCTGCATGTAACCATAACTGAAAGCCTTCCTCCTCCTAAAACATCATTCTCCCGTCACAGCAACATGGCACCATAGTGGGCTTCCCCAAGGCCCAGCCCTACGAGGGGAACATCCTGGAGGCTGACTGCCACATTCTCATCCCCGCCGCCGGGGAGAAGCAGCTGACCAGGAAGAACGCACACAAGGTCAAGGCCAAGGTGAGTGGCACCGAGGTCTTCCTGCGCAGTCCAGCCCCTGGCTCGAACCTGCAACCTCACAACCTCACAACAACATGACGGATGCACTACAGATTTCTCTGCCATTTCAAATCCTGTGTACAACCTGTACATATGGCTTTTGACAATAAAGCTGACTTTGACTTTAACAAAGTGAGGTAAAGGTGGGGCTATTAGCTAAATCTATAGCGTACCCTAAAGGGGCCAAAGGGGGATGCACTTTATCTTTGTTGGTTGAGTTTATTGGATCATGTCCACAAAAAAGCATGTGAGAATGACCAAAACAGGTAGACTTTATTTATTTATTTTTATTTATTTTTATTTTTTATTTTTTTTGTGGACACGAGCCAACAGGTGCAGATCCTGGCTTCAGGAAGTGAAAACCCTGCCCTCTCCACCCCTGTCTAATAAAGTCAACCAACAAAGACAACGAGAATGTTTTTTAGCGTTTAAGACTAACATTAAGTATTGGGGCAGCTGTGGCCATATGGTTAAGGATTTGACGTTCGGGTTTAAGAGTCTCTGGGTCAGTTCCTCTACCAGTAGGGAAAAATGTGGGGAAGTCAATGACCAGTGCTGTCCTGCACCTTCACCCATAGCTGAGGTGTCCTTGAGCAAGGCATGTGACCCCACATTGCTCCAGGGTGATTGTCCTTCACACTAGTTCACTGTTGAACAAGACCATCAGCTAAGCTAAATGGCATGTAATATAAAAAGAAAGTAATCATGTCAGTTGGGGTCACTTTTAAACCATGTAATAGCTAGTGTGTCCACTGCATACATGACTTAAATAATTACATTACTTGTGGTAAAGATGCAAAGATCTGAAGCATGGTGTGCTGTTGTCAGTAATCAGTGGTTGTGGCTTTGCGTGTCGGCAGATTATCGCCGAGGGTGCCAACGGCCCCACGACTCCTGACGCTGATAAGATCTTCCTGGAGAGGAACATCATGGTGATTCCGGTAAGTGGCCACCTGCAGGACCTCATAACACATGGCAGATGGCGACGGCCTACAGCACCATGTGATCGATGATGATGCTTTTTTCACTCACCCACTATTGACACCGCACTCACTTATCCAAAAGTAACTCTGGTAGTTTTTTTTTTTTTTTCAAATAAATAGAGGAATACTAATGAATTGTTCTTTGCTAGATTGGGGAAAAGAAAAAATCTAAATAGAACAATAGGGAAAATATATTGTGATCATTTTTTTTGCCGTGTTGTCCAGCCCCAAGAATAATTAGGGGCTATTTATGTGGAGAGATTATTGCTGTGGAATGAATTAAATGCCTTGATTATAAAACAGGACTTGTACCTGAACGCTGGTGGTGTGACCGTCTCCTACTTCGAGTGGCTGAAGAACCTGAACCATGTCAGCTATGGCCGTCTGACCTTCAAGTATGAGAGGGACTCCAACTACCACCTGCTGAGTAAGTCATGGCCCAGTCAGGCCTCCCACCCTCTGCCCCCACCCTCCCTTCCTCTCCCCACCCCCTTCCTGCCCTCCCTGCTTCTCTTCACCCCTCTCTCCCTCACCCCCCCCCTCCCTACCTCTCCCCACACCCTGCCCCTCCCTCCCTTTCCCCACACCCTGTCCCTCCCTCCCTTTCCGCCGCACTCTACCCACCCCCTCCCTCCCTCACTCTCCAGCCCCTCCCTTCCTCTCCCTCTCCCCACACCCTGCTCCACTCTCCTCTGGCTGATCCACCTACTCTGCATAGCTTGCTTGACTGGTGTGTCTACTTAGTCAGACACCCGCACACATGCAGACACACCTGTTCAGCTGGCAGGTATGTTCCTGCACGCACACATGCAAATGTCTTTTCCTTAACTGTGACCACACCCAGACAAGGAAGGCCCGAAATGGCTTCATCACCAAACCTCACCCTGTGTTGTGTGATAACCCCTGTTCAACAGCAGGGGGCACTGGAGTTCACTATTACCACGTGCTTTGTAGGTAACTGGCCTGTAGTTGGCACCCCGCACCTCCCTCCTTCAGCTGATGCCAGCTGCCCCTTACCATTGACTATGCCGACACACCAGTGGCACAGGCTGACACAGGCACATACACCCTCACCTGCTTATACTCACCTGCACTCTTGAACAGGTAGCAGTGCACCTACAGTGCTGCCTTTAAAAAATGTGCACATGGTATTCTTAGGAGGGTTGCTAGAAATATGCATCTGCACTTCGAAAAAGAACTACAATGACCCTCTAGGTTTTGTTAGGATTTTGGGCTTGGGGTTCTCTTTAAAAGCCTCAAAAGCAGATGCAGGAGACACGGCAGATGCAAGTTGCTGAAGAAGATGATTGGAACAATTGGTGTAAAAGGCGGAGCCACAAATGGTTCACAGAAGGGGTTCACAACATTCTATGGGCATAGAATGATTTGAGTTTTTGATAAATTAATTATAATTCCATGGAAATTGTTTTGACTTGCCCAAGGGAGGTGTGTTTTTATTTATTTTATTTTATTTTATGTGTGTTCATGTGTGACCTTGTGTCGTCTCAGTGTGCCAGACTGGTTTGTTTGTCTGAGGGGAGTGTTTGCTCAATGTATTGCACTGCATTACATAAAAGCAGCTACGGAGTATTTTCCATCACAGCATACAAAACAGTAAAGCCCCCCCACAGACTTAGCTGACACACAGGCAAATATTACATATACTGTTACTGTTTTCCTTCACTAATCTGCACAGGGTAAATGTTTGACAGTGGGACGGGAGGCAACACACACAGACACACACACACACACAAACACACAGGAAAACACTCATACACAGACAAACACTTTCTCAACTTGCCACCTTTTTAAGAGGCTGTATAAGCAAAATCTCTCCCATCAACGGTCATGTGACTTGGTTTTTCCAGTAAGGAGAGAGACTGAGAGACTGTCGGTACAGTGCAGTGTGCCTGAGTCCACATGAATCAGCTTTCCAGAGCAGATCAATAAGCCTCCATTATTAATATCCACCCCCTCCCTCTCCCCTTAAATATATAATCATTCTGTTAACGCTGCACCAGATCCACCCTCAGCAGTCTGCCCTGGTACTGCCTTTGGGTGGAACATGCACAAAGGTGGTGCAGAGGTTGCATGTAGCTACATGAATGTCTGGGACTGATATGGCCTAGAGGTAAGGGAGTTAGTCTTAGGATGGGGATTTTGTGTGTGTGTGTGTGTGTGTTTGTGTGTGTGTGTGTGTAGGGGGGGAGGGTGGTGTATTCGATTCTCGTAGCAGTAGGAAAAAAATTACGCAAGGGGAGTAAATAACCAACGCTTTCCTGCATCCATGGCTGAAGAAGGGTGCCAGCCAGAAGTGTTTGTCAGGTGATTAAAAGAGTAACTAAAACCCGCCGAGTGCTTGCTTCATTTCTCTAAGTCTCTTCCTCCTCCCCGTACAGTGTCCGTGCAGGAGAGCCTGGAGCGGAAGTTCGGGAAGCACGGCGGTGCCATCCCTGTGGTCCCCACCTCCGAGTTCCAGCACAGGATCGCCGTAAGTACACCGGCATCATCAGCATCATTTTTATATCTGAAATATTACACATATTCTATATATAAGTAAATGCAGAACAAATTACTGTTGAGGGATCACAATTAGAACAAGCGTGATGGGCAGAAACGAGACAAACCTGTTTCTAAAAATACCACCGATCCAGCACGTAATGAGTCTGACCTGCCCATCAGTTGCCCTGATCCTATGTCCTTTGACTAGTTAAAGCAGGATTTGAACAACAAAAAAACCTCTTGTTTGGTGAGCTGTAATTTGAATGTTCAAGGGTTCCTGCCATTTTTCAAGGCTTACAGCTCCCATTAGAAGTCATTATGTCATGTCATCAAATGACAGAAACAAATCAGGGATGCCTCAAGCAATGGTCTATGTATTATAGACACAAAGGAATTTTTTTTTTTTTTTTTTTTTTTTTGTCAAAATCTCCACAGTGTCCCTCTTGTGTAAAGAGAACTTTCAGTGACACGGTTTCCAATTCAATTCAACAGTAATTTATTGGCATGACAGAAAAAGTGCATTCGTATTGCCAAAACAGTAATACAAATGTGGGTGACACATGACACCAAGGTGGTACATGGTACAATACAGTACATGACCTCTGTCTCTGTCTGTTTCAGGGTGCCTCGGAGAAGGACATTGTGCACTCTGGGCTGGCATACACCATGGAGAGGTCAGCCAGGGTGAGTAAGCAGTAACCCTAGTAGCCCTATGTAACAGTTTGACGCTAAAACATCAGGAAGAGCGTAACGAGTGCCAGCTAGCACAGCTCGGTGGTAAACCTACCTCCCGACACCTCAAAAACGTTTACTACTGACTGCTCTAATAGCCCGGCTATTTAGCTCACTTGGTAGCACGTCTGCCTCCCATTCCGGAGTTGCCACGAGGTCGCGGGTTTGAGACCAGGTCTGGGTTGCACAGGAAGACCTGGGTTACATGAGTGTACAACATAGCTTCTTCAGCCCTCTGCGGGGCTGATGGTTTTCTCAGGGCGTATGACCCAATGCGTGCAGGCTCAGGCCTTAGGCTCAGGGTCGACCCCAGCCAGCAAGATCTACTCCAGCTGTGGGCTCTCTCACTGTTTTGGTGTTATTTCACTTTGATGTGACTTTGGTGTCATTCTGTAAAAACTTGTTTGCTCCCACACACACTTACAGTCATACATGCACACTCACTATCTTTCTCACTCTCTTAAGCACGCGCATGCACACACACACACACACACACACACACACTCAAATACTCTCTCTCACACACACACTCTTTCTTTCTCTCACTCTCTCATAAATGCACATACAACCCCCCCCCCCCCCCCCCCCCCCCCCCCCACACACACACACACACACACGCATACATGCACATACATACATACACAAATATGCAAATGCATACACACACATACACCTACACATGCACAACACTTCCTTTAGTCAAATAGGCCTGCGTGAGAGTTAGGCATTAGAGTAACTGGAGTGGGGTAGGGCCTTTGCTCTCTGTCTCTATTGTGTGGTTGCGCTGTGCTGCGCTGTGGGCGACGGTAATGGGATCCAGATACTTTACTGAGCCCTTTCAGGTCACTGCCCCGCCCAGCTCTTACAGGATGCCTCACACCAGCCCAAACCCAGAAATGCAGTCGTATTATTATTCACTGCATTAAAAACGCTCCAGAGTATGTATTTGCGAAGTTTTTTTTTTTTTTGAACAATTTGTTGTTTTCGGTATTATGAATAGGGACTTATTTTACTTATACACATATTTTATTTAAATGTACTGGTAGTGTGTTGGTAGATTGTTGTTGAATGAGCTTCAGTCTTTCTGATCATCCTTTTTTTTTTAAATGTCTCTTCAGCAAATTATGCGCATTGGCAACAAGTACAACTTGGGGCTGGACCTGCGCACTGCGGCGTACGTCAACGCCATCGAGAAGGTCTTCAAGGTGTACAACGAAGCTGGGGTCACCTTCACATAAAGGTCTGCTCAACAGCAACGTGTGTGTCTATGCATCTGTCTGTTTTCTCCTACTTATGCATTCAGACCTCAAGACACGAGCACACTTGTCCCATCTCCCCCCCCAGTTTCTCATATCCCCACCCCACTGATAGCCTTGCTACACCCGCTCCTCGACATATCCAAAGTTTACATTTTACTATAAGCTGTTACATGGCATGTACACAATACGTAACCAACAAAACATCATACTTTGTATCTCCAAACACTTTGTGTAGACTTGTTGATGCTATGCAATTGCCTTTTTTTTCCTTTTTTTTTTTTTGAGAAAAACTCCCATTTGTCATAACTAGATGAGTCTTCCACCTTTGTCATCACCCAGCCAAAGTATCTAAAACTTGTCACAATCTCAGAGGATTATCATTTAGAAACACAAGCAGAATTCATTTTTTTCACATTTTCACACAAAGGGTATTTCATCATAGGTCACATCTCTCTCTGTTTCTCTGGTTTAATGTTACATCTGTCAAAGCACTTTTTGTAAGCGCCTGATTGGCTCCCTCCACCAAATACGCCCAGAGCGGTGTTCATATACCTCCCAGCCCTGGCCGCTCTCCCTTGGAGGGCAGGGCCCCAGTTTGGAGCTGCTCTGAACTGGCCGAGCATATCAGCAGCATAGCTTTCTTAGGCCGAGTCCGAAATGTTCACTCGTTTAACTACACGGTGCACTTATATAGGGTGAGAATTACATTGTTTTGTTCCTTGCATAGTGCACTGTAAAGGGTGCGAGTTCCATTGTTTTGTTCCCTGCAACGTACACTGCATGGGGTGTGAGTTACGTTATTTTGTTCCCTACAAAGGTGCACTATGTAGTGAACGAGCGAACATTTTCGAATTCAGCCTCCTTAGACATCACCAGCCTTAAGGGTCCTGCCAAAGACCTAAGCACTATCAGTGAAAGCGAATAAAAAAATAAATAAATAAAAGACACCAAAGTACCGTTATGCACACACACCTTGGCATCTTTATCCTCTTAATCTCAGGCTTCTTGTTTAATTAAAAAGAAACACAAAAAGGAAAAAAAAAAACGAATAAAGTGACTGCTCTCTCGCCTACTTTGAGAGACACACTGTAGAAGCAGCCTTACATGACCTGAACTGCACGATACACATATTGCCTAAAGCGCCTGTAAGACATTGCTTTGGTCTTCAAACGAAACTTGAGGATATTTCTCCTTCTCAGCTTTAAAGATGTTTATTTTTGCACCATTGGACCTGATGCGTATGGTTTATACCCCCCCCCCCCCCCCCCCCCCCCACTTCCCTTCTGAAATAAATGAATAAATGAATAATTAAAAAAGATCCCTGGATGTGTAATGGAGCATGTACCTTTATACGGGAACAAAAGATGTATTTTCCTTCTAGCAACTCAGCCTTACTGTATGAAATCGTTTTGTTGGATTATCGGTTATTACCAATCATTTGTATTTGCCCCATTGTTCATTTGTTCAGAGTCAATTAAATGTAAACAACTACAAGAAAAAACATTGCCAGTGTTTTCTGTCATGTGTACTGATCAGTCCTTATGCAGACTTTGTGCAGATTGTGGTTGTGACAAGTAACATTTATGACTAAAAGAACAAAAAGAGTAGAAAAAACGATTGCCCAAACAAAAAAACATGCATAATATCATATCAACATTTCATGAATACCCCAAATTACCACTGTTGGCAAAACACCACAATGCATAAATATGTCATCTGTGCTATTGTGAAGCAGTCATTCCAGTCTATAAAAAAAATTCCAAATGGCAGATTATGTGTTTTTCTGTTGGCTGAGACAAAAGAAAAGAGACATGTGCTTCACCCTCTGAAAACGTCCACTTCATAATTTAAAAGCCAAATTAGTAAAGCTATCTTGGCTTCGTCATCTGATCTGAGGTTGTGAAGTTTGAGGGTTCAGCAGCAGACTTGGACACGCAGTTATGAATAGCACAGTGTAAATCAGTTTGACTCAGTGGTTCAAACAGCAGATCAGTTGACGTGAGCATCTTCCTGTGTAGCCTGCACAGCTTCAGCTCTCAACGTTAGGAACTTCATTATAGTTTAATTCCTTAAGTAGTTCCTCAATGGAGAAAATTTACAACTTTGCATTTAACCCATAAGTAGCAGGGGCCAACCATGGCAGCGGCCATGATGCAGTGTGTGGGGATGGTACCATGTTCAGGGTACCTCAGTAGCACTTCTGGATGGATTTGAACCTGTGACGCTCTGGTCCACAGGTCCAAACTTTCCACATGTGCAGGATTTTATGTTTCCTAAAGCTTCACGGTTGATCAGTCACACTACTGTACTGTGCAGTTCTTATGTGCCAATTGTCTACCCAAATAGGAAACACAACCAAGACAAATTAACAGTGTGAATACAATGGTTTATTATCGCATACAAAGATGTTCAGGTGCATTTAGATACACCATACCTGAAGATAATTTCTAGAGCTGTTTTAAAGAAAATTCAAAATGTACACAGGAATCCGTTAGCTTAAATGCTTGTTGAATTAGCACATCACCGGTTACTTAAGCATGTGGTGAACACCCTCATTACCACTGGTTCTGCATGGTAAACAACCACAATAATGCAAACCCAAAAGCTGAAATGCCAGCCGTGTAATTCTTGAGTGGATGCAGGAAGAGGTGGTCTTTAAGCTGACTGCCATCCTTTTTTCAGAGTCCATGGTTTTTAGTTGGTACACACACACATACATATACAAACGTGGAGAAATGCACACAACATAAGCCCGAGTGGCGTTGTGTCTCCACACAGACGAAGGATCAGAACTTCACCCAAACAAGTTCTTTCCAAACGAGATCACGTCAGACTTTGCTTTGTCCTTGGCTGCCTGTCCTGCAATCTCTCCTGCCACATCACCCAGCACATCTGTCAAGTCTGAAATTAAACAAGTTAAAGTTTTATTCATTGTTTTTTGTTGTTGTTGTTTTTGTTTTGTTTTTTTGTTAATGAAGAAAATAACATGATCAATCTAATGTGCTACTTTACACAGTATACATTTTGACCTTTCTAAAACACATTCAGTAGTTTAAAACAACTTGACTGTTAAGGATTGTGTAAAATTCATACACTCCCCTCTGTGGCAAATTCTTGACATTTAGAGTGATTAACTTTGAGGAATCTGTTCTCCCATAATGCCCCTGTGTATGAGAAGTGACGGGTACGTTGCGATTGACCGTTAGTTCACTTTGAAGTGGACTTCACAGGGCAATCATCCGTATTAAGTAAGACTCCAATCAGCAGGGAACAAAAATGTTCAGTTCAAAGGGAACTGCCTAGGGTGTGTTGAGGTAGGGAACATGGAACCATCACTTCGCCGGAAGTTTCGACTGATTTGTGGACACAAATGTATACCCTGTGCAAGTGAATAGGGAGTGGGGAATACAACGTAGGGACCCTAATAAGAAACTAGGCGATCGTAACATAGCCAATGGTTGTCTGAGAAACCCACCTCCTGAGCTCTTGGATTCTCCTCCACTGGCGCTGTCCTCCTTGTCCATCGAGAGGAGACCTCCGAACATTCCTCCGCCTCCTTTCTCCTTGTCGTCGTCTTTTCCCGAGGAGGGGAAGAGGTCGCCCATGCCCCCTGTCTCATCCTTCGCCTTACCGTCCCCAACAAGCATCTCCTTCACCTTATCCTTCGCCACTTTGGCTGAAGAAGGCATTTAGGAAAATCAATACAATATGCTCAATTACTCAATCAATAAATACAGTAAATCTCCACATCAGCACAGGAGTCAAGTAGCTCGATCCACTTAAGATGTTTAAAAAAGAAATAATTTGAAAATTGGTACATCAGTGTACATCAGAATCTGGGATAAAACTCAAAAAAAAAATCTCTAAAATGGCATTCCAATCCTGATGGCATTCCGATCCTGATTGCCTGGCAATGCTTATGTTGTGGTGTAAGACAGGAGAGCGACCGGAATGTTATTGCTTAACATTTAAAAAAAAAAAATGTAATATGACAACATGTGGACAAGTTTAAGGGGCCCAGTGACCAGGCCTTTAGTGTAAACAAATGCACACCCTATTTCATTATCTCTACCAGGTTGACATTTTAGGCACAAAGGTCACGCTCATCCTTTAAGGAACGTGTGCATAAGGCAGATAAAACACTGTTAACTTTGCGCAACTGTAACCTGTTATCCAAGCTCTTCTATGACACAAGCCCACCTGACTCCTAAGCTGGCAATAGGGAAGAACATAAAACTGCAGAACCTATACATATGGAACTGGAGTGCTTGGATTAAACTATCAAACGTGAATTGTTAAGTAGGGTGTTGCTGCTCCATTACTTGAAAAATGCAGTTCGACCGGTTTCCTCCCATACAAATCACTAACAATGTGTCTGAGTGCTGCAATAAACACTCAAAGCCGTGGTTATAAAACTAAGCATGGATGTGTGTAAAGTTTTACTTTTCTCCTTTTTAACAACAACCACAGTAGTAGGTTTGGAGAAATATGCAGCAAGATGGCTGTTTGCCCTGCAAATATTTTTAGTCTGGACTGAGGTTGTTTGAGTTCAAGCCTCGCCATATTTGTGGAAGAATCAGAGCCTCTTTGAAGTACGCCACAGACACTTCTGGCATTCATAGCACACAGCACTAACCATGGACTCGAGTCCCACTGGTCGGTCAGGAAACACAACTTACTGGGAAATTAAGCTGCTTACAACACTAACTGGAAAGTTAAAATCCTAGCACACAACACTAACTGGAAAGTTCGTTCACTTCTTTCCCATCCTCCCCTCATCCTCCACCGCAGAGTGCCGCTCTCCTTTTTTTGTTACTGGGTTTTTATTACAAAGTCTCCTCTTACCTGCAGTATCCACGGCCTGATCCACAATGGAATCCGCCTTGTCTCCCAACAGGCCCCCGAGGAAAGACATCTTTGCGGGTGAAGTCCTGAGCTCGGTTGATCACAGTAGTTTAGTAGTGTTTTGGTGAGAGTGTGTGAGAGAGACAGAGAAGAGAGCGTGTGTGTGTGTGTGTATGTGCAGGGAGGGGTGGAGGTGGGCTGAGTCTTATTGAAGCTGGCACATACACTTCTCGAGCACACACACCCAAGGGAGCCTCCCTGATTGGCTGATGGAACAGGGTGGAGTGGAAAGATGACATCAAAAGCCAAAAAAGAACAAAAAAAAAAAAAACAAAACCACTTCCATGGCAGCAGTCCCTACTGGTTTCCCTGGTTACTGGTTTGGCTTGTTTTGAACTGGAATCGTGTGCAAAGTGGTCTGTTGTAAACTCTGAGAATTAACTGGTATAACAATAAGATGGTTTTAATTATGAATAGAGTAGACTAGATTATGTTCAGGATAATTCTGTATGTAAGTTGATATAGACATATTAGTCTAAAAGAAATTACATATGGGTTTGCAGTTTCTAAAGAATTTCAATTTATTTTTGCAAGAATGTTTTCAATGCCATATCCCAAGACTTAGCAAGTGAAAGAATGTTACAGCCTGATGTGGCATCAAGAATGTTTGACGGATGTGTCAGAGTTTCACTGCTTCAACACTTTTCGGGCATTTCTGAGAATGGTTTTGCTGTAGTTGGAAGGTGGAAAAAATGTCTGACACGCTCTCTGTCTCCACCCAGCGTAAGAATGTTGACGAACAGCAAGTTATGACTTACAGCTATGAATCACAAGCTAATAAAAAATTGATGGGATAAAGCCAGTGTGGGCATCCCTGAAAGAAACAGAGACAGAATAGGATTAATCTAAAAGCTACTTTCAGCACACACACACACACACACACACACCAGTTTTCTACATTTTCATTTATTTTCAAACAATGTTTCAACCCTTTGCTTGTCTTCCCTATAATGTTTTAACCCTCCCATGTGTCTTCCTCAGGTTCTGTAGTTGTTTTGATCAATCAATGTGCCCTGCACCTGGTCATTCTTACCTGGTTATTTATCCTTATATATGAGGAGCTGGGACTTTGGGGCACCATTAACATCCATAAAGAACTATGAACACACTTGTAACTGTTAGTCTTAATGTGTCACAGCATCTGACTGAAGTCTACAGTATGTTATTATTTACAAATGAACATATCTGCCCTCATCAAATGGCATTGTAAGTACACAATGTTGCACCCTACACTATTATGATGATGTTATGACTCAGCCCACTATTATTACGGTGTTATGACCTGATGCAGGGCTGAGCTCACACAACACAAATAATAACACAAAGAAGACAATGACAACAGCGCCAGGGAGGGACAGAGAGAGAGAGAGAGAGAGAGAAAGAGAGAGAGAGAGAGAGAGAGCACATTATGGACACACAATGTGTTTTTACATCCCCACCTTTACTTCTGACAGGTGTGTACCATCAAGTCATGTAATGTAGACCCAAGCACCACCAAAGGCTGTTGCACTGCCACTGCAAGGCCCAGGGGGGTGCACAGATGGGGGTGTACCATTGCCCACGCTTACATGATCATAGAAAACAGATAACTGGCGGTAATCAGATATGGTAATAATAAGGCATTATACTGTTTCGAGTGATACCACTTCAATGATCTCTAGAAGTTAGATAATGATCTGGGTTTTGGTAAGGATGTAAATGTGGCCAGTGATAGATTGTTTGGTGAATGAACAGCATAGTGACATAAATGTGCTATACAGGTAAAGATTTGTATTATTATATGTTTATTTATTATTATTATTATTATTATTATTATTCTAACCTATGGAATAATAACCCTAACCCTAACCATAGCCCTTACCCTAGCTCCAACCCTAACCCTAACCTAACCTAGCTCTAACCCCAACCCTTACCCTAGCTCCAACCCTACCCTATTATTATTATTATTATCATTATCAGACAGAGCTTCCATTACTGCCTTTGTAGTGCTTCACGAGTGCCGCCATTACTATCTGTAAATAAATGCATAAATCCTTTTATAACTCTTTAGAAATACAGTATGTAAATGATGCCTTCTGCAAGTACAGTTGTACTGTTTTCTGAATGTATATGTGCCAGATGTTAATGCAGTGCTTACACAGTGCTGTCTAGGACTGAGGTGTGTGGTGTTGGTGGATGTGACATAAATATTTCATGCAGGAGAGCAGGTGTGGCCCAAGTGTGTGCACAAGAGCAGGTATGTCCTCTCGGTTGGTGTGTGTGTGTGTGTGTGTGTGTGTGTGTGGCAGGCAGCGCCCCACCCTCCTGTCCCACCTCCCACCATTACTGTGCCATGGGAATAGCCAGTGCTGCTTCTCTAAGAATGGGCAGTCAAACAAAATAGTGCTTAAGTGGTTGTGTGTGTGTGTGTGTGTGTGTGTGTGTGTGTGTGTGTGTGTGTGTGTGTGTGTGTGTGTGTGTGTGTGTGTGTGTGTGTGTGTGTGTGTGCGTGTGTGTGTGTGCACATTTTTTTCTCAGAGAGGAAATTGCTACCTTCCGTCTGTGAGTCAAAACAACAACAAACAAAAAAAAACACTGTTTTAATGTGAGTGTGGGAGGATTTTTGTCAGGGGTGGAGAAAGAGGTTCCAAAGTACAGCCTTTGCTACCATCCCTCTGGGTGGTGGGTGTGTAAGCAGGTCACGTGATGACTCAAAGGAAACCCGTTTGAGTTGGCTGAGCAGAGCAGGCATATAATTAGTCGAGTTGAATTTCATGCAGTAATGCAATGCAAAAAAACTCATCAAAATGTAATAAAAACTGGGTCAGTTGTGTTACTTTTATGTTTATATGGTGCCTGTACCACAATATTTATATTACTCCTTTTAGTTTAAAATCTCTTATTTCTGTGCAAATGTGAAATTATTATACACATATATAAATTTAAGAGTTGTCAGTGAGGTTCTTCGATATCAGATATTCTTTCGTAGCAGTGGCATGGGCTTCTTACCAGACGCAACGCAAGCATTTCTCTGGCATTATACACCGTCACAGGCTGTATGTGGTTCCTGTGATGCTTTTGTGTTTCCCAGTGCTGTTTGTCCCTGCTTTTGCCATTCCATCTACCTGCTTAGGAGATCTATGTGACTGACTTCATTAGGAACACCTCATTAGGTCATGTAATCAAACACAGTTTAAAAGCTCCTGGTTCCTGCTGCTGGGGAGAGGCTTCTGGTGTGGGGACTGCTGGCTGTCTTGCTGCCTTTTAACATGGGATTTTTTTGTCAATATCATTTGAACTTTGTGTTGTTTAATTTAGTGTTCTGTCTTTTGTTTTGATGTTAATAAATCCTACTGGTTGGGTTACTCTTAAAAGGTGTTTTCTGCTACCACTTGAGTCAGTGGTGGGTTTGTTGTTCACCCCAGTAGGGCCACCCATGGGTGGGGGCGTAATAACACAGACTCTTTCTTTCATTCAGCTGTCCAGAAATAGATGCCTCCTTTCCATGTTTAGTGTTTCATAATCACCTGCATACTGACACTACTGCCTTTCAAAGAAAAAATCCAAACCATTCATTAGTGAAACTTTTGATCCACCGGATAAAGCAATGTGACCCATTTAAGCTGGTTGCTGTCTTAATGAAACCCATTCTTCCAGAGCGAGTCACATTAAGTATTTAGTAATCATACTCCCAAAACGCCCAACATTATAATCATTAGATTACCTCAGTGTGTGGGTCACGTGGGTGGCCATTTGAATAAACCTTAGCCAGGTTTTTTGTTGTTAAACTAGTTAAACTGGTTTTGGTTAAACTTGGTTGAACTTATCTAAAGGTTGGGAACCTCCCAAACTGGCCAAACGTAACTAACCGTAATAAAAAAAAATTCTGAAGTCATTTGTCTTAATGTTGTTGGTGTGTATTTAGGTGTCTAATGCTGACATCATTGCACTGCGTGAACTTTGTGAACCTCCACAACACACAATTGTAATTGCTATTCACCTTCTATTAAGGATTGTATCACAGAAAACAGAAACATGTTTATAGTCATTTGGAATTAAACAAAATGGCCTTTATTGAAGTTTCAGTTTATAAAATCAGAAGTGTGGTAGGAGGACAAAGGTTACAGACTTAAAGAGTCAAGCAATGGTTTGTTTAGGGTGTGTGTGTGTGTGTGTGTGTGTGTGTGTGTGTGTGTGTGTGTGTGTGTGTGAGTGTGTGTGTGTGTGTGTGTAGAATCTAATCTAGAGGCTTGTATGCGGCTTGTACTGTAACTAACACTAGTGAAAACAGAAGTCAGCATTTCTGCCCCTTGAATTGCAAAGAGAAAAGGTCTTCAGTGTCAGACCTGTACAGTATTGGACTGCCCATCACAGCAGTTGTAGACCTTAATCATGTACTCCACAAACAGGACCACAAGTCACATGATCTACCAGCTACACGTTTTGCTCTAAATATTTATCCATTCCACCCCATAGATGCCAACCCCCAGATAACATATTGGGTTTCCCCACATCAAAACACACTCATCTGCTCTCCAGCTGTACTCTTGTTCTAAAGAATGTGTGTAGGCTAGGCAGGGTTTGTGGTTCTGTGTGGTTCTGCAAGTGTTCCCTTCCTTTATGAAGCCCCCTGGTGGCCATCCTGTAGGTTGTAGCCCAGACAAGATGGGACCTGAAAGGGCTACATCAGCAGACCTTCCACAGTGTACCGGTGTTGAGTGTGTTATTTCCCCTGCTGAATGGCAGGGGCTACGGGGGCTAACAGAAGAGCGAGGTAAAGCCACCTGCGTTATGACCGTGACAGGTGACAATGGCAGGCTGTCTGGCCTCAGGTGTCTGTCATTGGGCTGCCATGTGTGTCTTAACATCGGCAGCTGTTATATGAGCTTATCTGTCAGTAATATTGTCAGTTTGTACTGCATGTGTCATGAAGGGACTGAGGTAAAAATGTTTGCTTAGTTTGTGAGTGTGTGTGTGTGTGTGTGTGTGTGTGTGTGTGTGTGTGTGTGTGTGTGTGTGTGTGTGTGTGTGTGTGTGCATGTGTCTGTATATGTGTTGCACAAATTAAAAAAACACACAATAACAGTAACGTGGAAGAGCAGTCAGCTCTGGTGTCCTTTGAGTGATGGCGATGAACAGAACTGCAGACACAGGGGTTGCCATGGAGAGCTTCTCCTCCTAACCAAAGACGAGACACAGAGAGGGAGGGATGGAGGGATGGAGAGAGGGAGGGAGTGTGATCCTGGAGTGTGAGGAGGAACACAGCAGCCCTGGGAGAGATGGGAAAAGACACACTACTGACATGTCAGCAAGTTTGTCTCATAATGATAGCAATTTAAATGCATACATATTTCTCACGAGGCATCATCATTTAGAACTAATTCTGCTGTTCCGTAGAAATTTTCTCTGAATCAGTGAGTCTAGATTGTGAGGCTATTATCAAGAAGAGAAATGTCATCATGTTGTTTTAAACTGTGATAACATGGTGAGCGCAAATGAGAAATTCATCCAATATTCATGATGACCTTAAGGTTCCATTTCAGCACACACTGAAGAGCAGCCTATAGCTGCAGCTATACTGACTGAAGTGGGTCAGTCATACATGCAAGTAGAGCTCTTTTCTTTCTTTCTTTCTTTCTTTCTTTCTTTCTTTCTTTCTTTCTTTCTTTCTTTCTCTCTGTCTCTCCCCTCCCACTCTCTCTATAATGATAATATATGCTTAGTTATGTAAGTCATTCCATCCCAGTTCTACCTAAACATTTACTGAAAGTACCTACACTTGGCAAATGTCAGCCAATTACAAGGCTTCAGGGAGCGTGCCTTTACTTCCTGTGGAGGTCAGGTGACCCCTGTGCAGGTGAATCTTTTAATGGTTGCAGGTGCATTTCCATATTTTCTAGCTTCTGACAGCTCTCCCAACCCACCCCTCAATGCACTGCCTCTTCAGCCATATCTCCCTCACATCTCTCTCTCTCTCTCTCTCTCTCATATCTCTCTCACTTACCCCTCCCTCTCTCTGTCATCTCTCTCTATCTCTTTATATCGCTATCTCTTTCTCATCTCTGTCTCTCTCTCTCTGTCATCTCTCTCTCTCTACCTCTTTCTAGCTCTATCTATTTCTCATCTCTCTCTCACTCTCTCATGTCTTACCTACTGTGATGCCTCAACAGCCTCCTCTGCTGGTGCTGGTTCCTCTGTTTTGGTGATCTCCACCTGAGACAGAGACAGAGGCAGAGACAGAAATAGACATAGACAGAGGCAGAGACAGAGGCAGAGACAGAGACAGAGACAGAAGCAGAGACAGACAGAGACAGAGGCAGAGGCAGAGGCAGAGACAGAGACAGAGACAGAGACAGAGACAGAGACAGAGAAAGAGAAAGAGAAAGAGATAGAGATAGAGACAGGCAGAGGCAGAGGCAGAGGCAGAGACAGGCCAGACATACAGATTAATAAGGCCTTATAATACAGACAGAAAAGGCAAACAGTCATACATGGTGAGATTACCAAAACAGTCAAACAGAGTTCTGTTATGGTTATGGTCATGCAGTTATGTATACAAGCCTAAATCCTCTTCGCACGGTATGTGTGCCCAGTGAATATGGCCAGGCTTTTTTCTGAGGAAAATATATTCCTAATGTTAAAGTGCAGTAAAATACCCATGCAGGCTTGGCATGGGGAAACAAGCAGCTAAAGAGGAGGCTCATTAATGAATGGATGCTTAATGACTGCCCAAACATTATATCAACAAAAGCGTCATCACTGTTATCATTTCTGTGGTAATTATTTCCTGGTAGAGGAGCAGTTAGCCATGCTTCACACTCGGGTAAGTGATGCCCTACAGTTGCGCTGTGTTCTGTTGGAGACACTGAATCTAATTGTGATCTTCTTCTGCTCGATATGCTGTTCATTCTTCTGCTGCCTCTGGCTTGGTGGACAATGGCGGGTCATTGTTTTGGGCCGATGGGAGAGGAGGCTTGGTGCGGCTCCACAGCACGGAGCAGCAGAGGACGTCTGGGGATTTAATTACAGCAGGCTTTTCTCCCGAGCCTGTCTGAGATCACTGCAGACAACGGGCCTCCACACATGCAGGGCACACGTGCACAAAAGCACACACACACACACACAGACTCCGGTCCTTTCTCGGCCCTTTCTCTCCATCTCTCATCTCATTTTGTCTTTCTTTAATTAGTTCTTTCTTTCATTCTTCTTGTCTTTCTTTATTTCTTTCTCTCTCTTGCTCTCTCACTCTTACACACACACATACTTGCATAGATGGACACGTGTGTGTATGCATACATGGCCACACTGTCTTTGTTGTCCACACCCACACATGGACATAGTCAACAAGGTCACACACAAATACAGTCACGCGCGCTCTCTCTCTCTCTCTTACACACACACACACGCACACACACACACACACACACACACACACACACACACATCAAAAGCTACCTATTATGGCAGGACACACACACACACACCACATCTATTATGGCAGGACTTCAACTGAATTTTAACAATGACCGCCGGTGCCCACTCGATTGGGCTTCCAGCCGAAGTCCTTGTCCCAATGTGCCCCCTAACTGTCTGTCTGGAGGGGAAGGGGAGGGGAAGGGGAGGGGGCCAGCAACAGAGCTGTTTACCAGCGTTCGACATTGGCATGGGTGTTAGGGAGGGTCACACGAAAGACTGGCATGCTGGAAAGTGGCACAGAAGGCCTTTCATTGTGTCCTCTCACAGCAGTCCAAAAAAATGAAGACTATTTTTTTTCCCTCAGTAGATTTCTCTCTGTTAGGAAGGAGGTACGTGAGGTTTCTTCAGTACACGAATCAATCTGTAGATTTCTGTCAGAGTTAGGGAGGAGTATCAGTACATGAATCAGTCTGTAGATCTCTGTCAGTTAGGAGGAGGATCGTTACACTCGTCAGTCTGTAGATTTGTCCTTGTTAGAAAGGAAGATCAGTACATTAGTCAGTGGTCAGTGAGGATGCATTTCAGCTGCATGCCCAAAACATGGCCCAATAGGGCACATATCCAGCATGCCATGCATCCAACCCCAAACACACACATGCATACACACACACATGCGCACGCACACACACGCACACGCACACACACACACACACACACACACACACACACACACACACACACACACACACGCCCTCCCGTGGTTATCTCCCTCTTTGTAAGCACCTCTGCTGCTGGATCATCCTGAGGGTCACGAAACACAAAAGTGTGTGTGGAGAGGGAGGGTTGGGGGTAAGACAAAACAAAACAACAACAAGTTTACAAACAACAGAACAACAAATAAACACAACCCACAAGACAAAACAGGCAAATGTCTCTATTAAAATGATTACCAATAAAAACAATGATTAGTTACAATGTAAACATACTGTACATAGATGAATAGACACTTAATAAACATGTAGTAAACACTATGAACATAAACATAAAGCCACACAAACATGCAACAATGAGACATGATTTTATAAAAGACACAAAAGTATACGTTTTAAGTGTGCACTTAAAACCACTGAGGAGTTTAAGCTGACCTCAGGGAGGGGAGGACAGGATTCCATAAAGTGGGGACAGCAACAGAAAAAACTCTGAATACTCTGTCACCAAAGTATGATGGCAAAAGAAAGTCAAAAAGGTGTTTATTTAGCCAGGTAATGATGCAAAATATATATTAAATCTTTAAGGATATTTTTTCAAAGTAAATAACTTAGGATAATAGATAACTTAGGTAAGCACACCTGGCATGAGGAGGCAAAAGAAAAGAAAGTGATTTAAATTAAACAGCAAATTGTGGTTCCTTAATGTGTTATGCTCATAAGTCTAGTTCCCCCTCAAGTGATATTGTTAAATCTTTGTGGTACTAGATTGTGAAAGGGAAGCATGTTGAGACACATGTTTTAGCCTACGTAGATACTGTACATCCATTAGCTAGATCAATTCACCCAGTCACTGGCTTGCTACACTCATTGACTTCTTCACTTCCTCACCCCCTCCCTCACTCACTCCTCGGTTGGCTTCATCACGCCATCATGGCTTTATTTATCTCCCTCCTTCTCCACCCCTAGTCACTCAATCATAGCTTTTCTCTTTTAATTCCTTTATTTATTCTCTCCGTTCACCCTAACCCTATCCCTCACCGTCAGCTTCTTACTCTCTCACTCTGTCCTTCTCTCTCTCTCTCCATCTCTTTCTCTCTCTCTCTCACTCTGTCCTTCTGTCTCTCCATCTCTCTCTCTCTCTCTCTCTCTCTCTCTGACTCACCAGGCCAGTTGCTGCCACGGCCTGCTCCAGCCCCTCCACGGCCTTCTCTGACACCTCGTTGGCACCGGCCATTGCTGCGTCAGTCGCTGTGTTAGCCTGATCAGTCGTCTTCTGGGCAACTGCCAGGGGGAGGTAGGGAGGGAGAGAGAGAAAGAGAGAGAGAGAGAGAAAGGCAGAGCAGAGAGATGGGGGTGAAAGAGAAATTGGAGAGAGACAAAGAGAGGGAGAGATGGAGGATAGAGAGAGAGAGATATAGAGGAGAGAAAGAGAGAGAGGACAGTAAGCGAGAGTGAAAGAGAGATATAGATGAAGAAAGAGAGCAAGAGAGATTGAGAAAAAAATAGATAGACAGTGACAAAGAGAGAGAGAGAGAGAGAGAGAGAGTGAGGGAGAGAGTCGTTCATCCAGTTACATAATTAGTATGCAGAAAATGTAAGAAATGAAAAAAGCTCAAGTGAAAGAAAGTAATCCTGTTTTTGTTTTAGATTAAAGACATTTTGCAGTTGACACAGGGCTGTCAACATGGAGGTCTACCCCTCCCTGTGCTTACCTGTGTTTACACCTGAGGCCACTCCTTCCTTGGTTTTTGTGCCTGAGGAACAAAAACAAAACAAAGCCATCAATTAAGGTAATTTTGTGCTTCTGGTTTGAGAGGCCAGTCAGTGGTAATTTGCTCTGATGGATTATTCCAGCCAACACATTCTTGTGCCATGTTTTCCTCTTTTGCCACAGACAGGGCTTTTCAGAGGGAGGGGGGTGGGGGGGGGCAAGCTTGTATGCTCTGCTGGTCCAGAACTCTCTGTTCTCCCCCGTGACGTTTTTACAACAGCCGCCTCTGTCTCGGGGCCTGGAGCCATGCCCAGCCTCCCTGCACAAAGACTCCTTCAGGAGCAAAAGGTCAATCATTGCCCCACCCCCCCCCCCCCCCCCCCCCCCACCACCACCACCACCACCACCACTACCAACCACCACCACCCCACCACCACCATCACCCCTCCCCAGCCCCTCCTCTCTCGCCACTGACTCCAATGGCCTGGGTCTGTCTGTGGTCCAATCAGAGAAACGGACACAGTCAGACCTACTTGTGCCACAAAGAGAAAGGTGGCATTTGCGTTTCTCTCATTCTCTCATTTCTCTCTCTCTCGCTCTCTCTCTCTCTCGTGTCAGTGGTGTCCACAACAAACCGTCTTTCTGTGCTCCTTCAGTCCCCCCCCAAGGATGAGAGAGGTACCAACAGACACAAACCTACTCATGCCACCAAGACAGGAGTAGCTTCTGTTGCTTCATAAATACCTCACACCCATCACTCTCCCTCCCTCTCTCTTTCCTTCTCTTGCTTTCTCTTTCCCACTCTCTCTTACTCTCTCTCTCTCACTGTCTCTCTATTTTTCTTTGTTTTTCTCTTTCTATCTCTCTCTCTCAATTCAAGTTGTTCTATTTGCATGACTAAAACAGGCATTCATATGGCCAAAGCAATATAATTTACAATAATATATACATGCGCTTATATACATATACATTCACACAGATGTATACATAGTACATGTATCTGTCTTTCTCTGTCTCTCTCCACAACAAACCCTACCATCATCTCAATCAAAGGGTGTAGTGTGTTTGTTTTACTCACAGGCCTTACACACCAAAACAATCATGAATGGCGAGACAACACACCACACCGTGAATCTCCAAAGAAAACACGATTGTCACAAAGATGGTGGCATTGTGACAAAGATGGTGGCATTGTGTTTGCTGACAATGAACCGACTGAACTGCGCTGGTCAGTGAGGTCCAGACACCCTTCAGCCCACTGATGCTATAATCAGACGCTCGGCCAGTCCTTCTGTCGTAATGTGACACCACCTTCCAGTAACTCTGCTATTGCACTGGACATGGCGAGACCGCCCTCATGACCTCTAATCATGCACCTGAAGGACTTACCGTTAAGGAGATAATCACTATTGTCACTGACGTACAGTGTTATGACTTTAACTCTCACGGATGATGATTACTCTCATCGATGATTACTCTCACCGATGATTACGACCTACACTGTCGGATCTCTAAATTGCTCCCCTCGGAAATACATTTTTTTTATTGAGTAAATATATCACGCAAACAAAAGGAGGGAGACAGAAAGAGACTCAATAGTCCCATGCGAATCTAGATAGCTATATTTACTTCTTGCTCGATTTCCACAGGGCTGTGTCATTTATATTAATGAAGCTATATATTATAAGCAGACACAGATAGACAGACAGACAGATAAACAAGCAGATACAGACAGAAGGACAGACAGACAGACAAACAGACACATACAGACAGACAGACAGACAGACAGACAGACAGACAGACAGATAGACAGAAGCAGACAGAGAGACAAACAGTCACAGAGAGACGAGCAGTCACAGATACACTCTCAGAAAAGAAGGTACAGAAATACCTTTTAACCAGCTCTCCAGAGCTGAATAAGTACTAATTCGCCTTTGGGGGTACATTAATGCTGATTGTACATTAAGATTTAAATTTGTACCCCTACTGACCCCTTATTTCAGAGCACTGTGGTACAAATTTGTATCTGAAAGTACTGCCTGTGTGACAAGTAAAAGTAAAATTCTTTTCCTTCTTCTCTGAGAGTGCAGACAGACAGATTTCTCATTTACATCATTTATATTCTTTCTCTCCACTTTTGCCAGGAGTCATGTGGCTTCCTCTGCCTCTGCCTCTGCCTCTGCCTCTGCATCTCCCTCTCTCCCTCCTCAGACCCATCCCTGATTAATTCATCAGAACGTTCTAGAGTCTTCTCTCCCTGATTAAGTGGCTCTTACGTAAGCACAGCGGGAGGGTGGGGTGGGGTGGGGTGGAGGGGAACAGGGCGAGGGCGAGAGTGAGAACGCATGCAATGAAGAAGAGCACTACACTAGGTAGTAAAGATGGCACCGTTTGTGTGTACTGTATTTCAATATTTTATGTGCACAACAAAACAGTGGATGAATAGTAAGTACATACTACAATTTTAAGCGCATTAAGTACACTTAGTTAATACATTAAGTACATATGTATTCAATACAGGCAAAATATACATATTTTTAATTATCAAAACATTTTTATTGAAAATGATTCAGACGGCACAATTGCACTTGTGCGTGTGTGACAGATGTACTATATGTGCGTGTGTGTTAACAATGTCCGTGTATGTGCATGCTGGTGTGTGTATGTGCATGCTGACGTGTGTGTGTGTGTATATTTACAACATGTGTGTATGTGCATGCTGGTGTGTGTATGTGCATGCTGACGTTTGTGTGTGTATATTTACAACATGTGTGTATGTCCATGCTGGCATGTGTATGTGCATACTGACGTGTATGTGTGTCCATTTACAATGTGTGTATGTGCATGCTGGCATGTGTATGTGCATGC
>CM059286.1:17729595-17744595 GCA_030347295.1 Setipinna tenuifilis
GTATGTGTGTGTGTGTATGTGTGTGTGTATGTGTATGGAGATACTGATGTTGGAGAGGGGAGAATGGAAGGACAGTGTCTGTCAGTCTTGTTCAATGCAACTGGGGCCAGATAGGAGTGTACACACACACACACACACACACACACACACACACACACACACACACACACACACACACACACACACACACACACACGCACGCGCGCGCACGCGCACGCGCACGCACACACGCACACACACAAGGAAGTTGTCTGTCTGCTTGTTGGTCTGTCTGTATGCTCTCTCTCTCTCTCTCTCTCTCTCTCTCTCAGACCTGTTGTCAGGATGATGGATGAACATATATTCCTCCATAGTAATTCTGATAATTTGATTGGAGAGCAAAATCTGTCAAAACATTGCATGTCTGCTTGCATACACAGCAGTTTTTTTTCACTGTCAATATTTTAATCCCATAAACATTTCAAGGACATTTTTATAGCATATTAACAATGTAGAAATAGCTATATCAAATTAACCTAATCAAAATAAGTAGATTACTTCTCCAGCATCAATACTGAAAATCACCATTTCTCCTGTCATTATTGGCTGTTTTTTTTTCTTATCTTATCATCCTCTATAAGGTTAGTCTTGGACATTTTACACCTCCAACACACATGCCCCTGTCTGTTATTTATATTTTGTTATCTATATTTCTCTAATATTTTGCATTTTGTCTTGAACTTCAACATTGTGGTGTGCTACAAACAACTTTTATGTCCGCTATTTAATATTTAGTGTCCTAAACACAGTTTGCATCATTTTTTTCATCATTTCACTTTTTCTCTAAGACCAAGATCACAGCCACAGTTGTACATGAATGAACAAGTTGACAAGAAACATTTTTTCCTACACTGTGTAAGCAAAAGCCCTACCAATACACAGTGTCCCAGCATTAGGTCTATCTGTCCTGTCCATCTGTCTGTCTCTCTCTGTCTCTGTGTGTCAACGACCCCCCCCATGCTCTCCAACGACCCCCCCACGCTCTGTTGCTACTCACCCACGTACATCACCCCCTCTTTGGTCTTAGCCACGGCTTCCTCCATCCCCTCCTTGGTCTTCTCAGCGGCCGCCACCACACCCTCCTTAGCGATGGAGAAGCCTTTCTTCAGTACATCCATAATGGACCACAGGTACAGGTCGCTGTGTGTGTGTGAGAGAAAGAGAGAGCGAGAGCAAGAGAGTGTGTGTGTGTAGGTGGGTATGTGGGTGTGTGTGTGTGTGCTGTTTCAAAGAGTGCAGCAGAGCTTGCCTAACGGAGTGTAAGTGTTTTCTGTTGCCAGCTGTGGTAAGTGGCAGACAGTCCCTGGGAGTCTCAATATGAGCCCGAGCGTGCCAGCGAGAGTGTGTGTGTGTGCTATATGTGTGTGTGTGTGAGCGAGAGAGAGAGGGAGAGTGTTTGCATCGGTGTGTGAGGGCTGCTCTTATGAGAGTGGGCTGGGCTGGGCTGTACGCGAACCGACAGATCAGGACATCCTTAACAAGGAGAGCAGCTGAGCGAATGAAAAGAGAGAGAGAGAGAGAGAGAGAGAGGGAGAGAGGGAGAGAGGGAGGGAGAGGGAGGAAAAAAGAAAGTGAACAAGAGGGCAAAAGAGAGAGAGAGAGAGAGATAGAGAAAGAGTGAAAAGAGAGTGAAAGAGAGAGAGAGTGATGGGTGTGAGGTATTTGTGGAGCGACAGAAATGAGTCTCTGTGTGCAGGATGCAGCTCTCCGTTGGTCTCTCACAAAGGCATCTTTCACACTTTATTCCCACTGATGATCTTTCACACACATTCCCACAGATAGATGATCTTTCACATGTATTTTCAACTGATGGACAATCGTTCACATGTAATTCTCTGTGATGATCTTTCACATATGATTTCCACTGATGGATGATCTTTTGCACGTTATTCCCACAGAGTTTACATGTATTGGATGCAGTAGTAGGTTGGTGCTGCCGTGTGTATCTAACCACATCTGTCACTTTGCTTTAACTTCACACACACAATCTCTTTATTATTTAATAAGGTCTTAAAACCGAAAGAACCTTTGCCTCTACCCATCACGGAAATACATCTATCAGTTACATGTTATATATTTCATCTAAACTGTGCATGGGCGTGCAGATGTGCATTTTCCTCACAAACTACCACAGAAATATAGTATGACTTGCAGCTATTTAATAAATTGTAAGAGTGTATAAAAACCTAGGTCTCTAATATCTCACCATGCCCTACTGGTCTGACAGATATGTCTTTATTCTGTTTATACTATTCTTTATTTTATCCATTAGTGTTGATTTAGCGTGCCATTCTAAAGCATGTTGTATTGCCATTGAGCACAGAAGGCACTATATAAATAGTGATTAAATGTGATTTCATTTTATTGAAAGTGATTTGTTCAGTCTTGGCAAACGCTTACATTCAGAATAATGGGTGTCTTGTTCATCCCCGAGTGTCTATCACACACACACACACACACACACAGCGACTCAAACTGAGACTCCGGGATGCTTCAGTCAGTCCACCTATCATGGCACCCACTGCCCGTGGAGCAGTTATCTTCATAAGCAATATCCTGTCCTCCTTCTGTCCTGATGAAAGTGAGCCGGCACAGACAGAGTCTGGATGACTCATCAAAACACTGGGCCATCCGTCCAGCAACAGCTCGGCACCAGTTCTTCCCCCTTCGCTTTCTCTCCCTCTCTCTTTCTGTTTCTCTCTCACTCTGGCTTTCTCTCAGGTCCCGGGGTTGTGAGGTTCAGCTGGCAATAAGAGGGAGTGAATTGGATTGAAACTGCTGTTGTCACATCTGAGGGTGCTAGTGCTTCAGTGTTATCACGTTACAGGGATGCTCATTATAACGAAACACACTCAGTGTGGAGTGGCCTTCAAAGCACTGTTTGGTTGCCGGGAACTTTGAGCAGACAGGGTTCTTTTTCAGACACTGAGGTCTATTTTGTACCCAGCTTTCTAACTCTGTTGGATTTTCTAGGAGAATATGTTTTTACTACTACTGGCTACTTTTACTACTGTTTTTTACTACTCTCTGGTCTAGCTGAGGGGCCTGCAACTAAGCAACTGGCCAGAAGGATGAAGTATGCTGTGCAGAGTGTGCTGTAATCAAAGGATGAAGTATGCTGTGCAAAGGATGCTGAAATCAAGTCACATTGTATCATCATCATCTTGTCATCAGATCTCGTCTCACTTTGGAGATCTTTGAGGCTACAGCTCCGTTCTTATATCCCTGCAGATGAGATTAAAAAAAACCTGAATAAGAAAGAGAAACACAGAGCGATGGAGAGAGAAAGAAAGATGGGGATATTTAGGCAGAAAGAGACATAAATAAATAGAGAGAGAGAGAGAGCAAAGGACAGAAAGAGTGAGAGAGAGGGAGAGAGAGGATGCTGACTCAATGCCTGGCAGTGGTGGTGTTGCAGCCTCTGGAGTCTCTGGCACCTGCTGCAGGCTCAGTGACTCAGCACACAGTCTCCCGTGGCCGGACATGGCCTCTCCGCGCCTCCCCCCCCACCCTTCCCCACCAATGCTTCCATCTCTCCTCCACCCAAAGCCTCATCTCCCCCATCTTAACATCACCCCATCTCTCCTCCACCCCCCCAATCTTAACATCAACTCATCTGTCCTCCACCCCCCACCCCACCTCCTTCCCCTCTCATCCCTTGCTTGCACATCTCCTCCCCAACCCACCAGCCCATCCTCTCAAATCTCAACTTTACCTCACCTCTCCTTCACCCTGCCCCCACAACCTCAACCCCCCAACCACTCAGGACCCCCCCACCCATTAAATATCATCTTGTCTCCCCACCCCCACCACGACCTCACCCCCACCAATCTCAGCATCTCCTCATCTCTCCTCCAACCAGCCCCCCCCCCCCCACCTCCTTCCCCGCCCTTCCCATCTCGCATCTGATTGGCTGGCATACAGCCCACTGGGCTATTTATACACCAGCTCATTTGTCAGGGCCGTGAGGGAATGTAAAGAGATATGGGTGCGTTCGGACACGCTGGCTTTGGGTCATCCAAGTCAAGGCTTCGAGCCAGTGTCTTAATGGTCACCAGTGGTCATGGGTCTCCTTTGCCATCTCCTTGTGAAATATCACACACACACACACGCAAACACATGACCCACATGCAAATGCAAAAACATGGCACCTCTTTGCTGTGGTGATCTGAACTCCAAAGGTTGTTTGTTTGTCTGTACTGGGAGGCAAGAGAACTGAGTGTGTGTGTGTGTGTGTGTGTGTGTGTGTGTGTGTGTGTGCGTGCTTATGTGTGCGTGCAAATCTAATCAGGAAACCACGAGATAAAAAACTTTTGGACAGACACGGTGAAGCACACTCTCACAACAGCAGGCCATCCTTCATTACCATCCTGGCCACATAAAAGCTCTAGTCAGCTGACTCTCTCAACCCTCTCAACTGAGAGAAGAGCACATCCAGGCACGATAAAAGGGTCTGTCTCTCTCTTGGGGGTTTCTGACCTCCTCGTGATTCCCGATTCCTGTTGTTTTGCTTTTCAAGAACCTTTAGTCATAGGGTCACTACCACTGACTGTTTATAAGAGACCAACCATTACTGAGCATAAAGTAAATTGTCCTGACTTCAGCTTTTTCTGTTGCGGTGTCTTCAGTTCCATAGAACATAACTGAATAGAACTGTGCTTTCCTTTCATTGTATACAGTCAAAGGAGCTAAGTTATAAGCAACTGGACTTCTTTTTGGAGTTTGACGACGTTTCACCTTTGACCCAAAAGGCTTCTTCAGTTCTGGCCTCATGATGGGGAACCTGGCTACAACATAGCTCCTTTGACTACCATGACCTGGATGAATGAGGATCTTGACAGTCTCCACTCATGTTCCTTTAAATCTTCTTGCGAATCAAAATGGCTGCTGGAGCCTGTCTCCAGTCTGGGCCCACTCACCATGAGCGCATCCGAGGAATGCGAACAGAGCAGAGGCCTCTAAGGGAGGGAAAGAGCAGGGAGATTAAGAGTCACATTGTGGGTTCCATGGTCCCAACGTGTTCCATCTCATTGTCTGCACAAACTTTCACAATACCAGATTGGATGTTGAAACGTAGCATAAGCAAGTCTATTATTAGCCAGGAGGTGAGAGACGTTTTTAAGCAAAATCAGTTTGAAATAAATGTTATAAGTTCACTTATTCAAACCAAACGGTTTACGGGAACTTCTTTTTCACCAGGTAAAGCGTAATTTTAAATGGTACAGCAACAGAAATGGCTGATAATAGGCACTATGCCCATAATAGGGTCACTTCCACTGGATGTCAGTTATAAAACAGATTTGGGTAACACTTTAATTTACAGTACCTATTTAGCACATGTAACAACATGTAATATTATGTACTTACACTGTACATACCATAACATTAACCCTAACTCTAACACTATGGTACATTGAAAGTACATAATGTTGCATACTGTTACACACTTTCACTGTCACAATAAAATAAAATGTAATCTAGATTTGTATTTGAGAGTACAACAATCTTCAGGTCCTTACATCTGACTTATATTCTGCTATTGAATCTGTGCAATCGAACTTGAGTAGTTTCGACTAAGATGGCTGCACTGGAAAAACCACTGAAGTGTGTGATTCATTACAATGAAATACTTACATGGTAATTACACCTTAATTGTAAACATTTAATAATCAGAAAACAAACTTTGCACAGTCTGAAGCAGAGCACTATATAATTCAAGTCACCTTGGCAAGATCCTAATGACAGCATCCCCTCACCAAGTACAATTTCCTTGCTGTCAGTGATGCCTGTCTCTGTGTGTATCTGTGGAAGAGTGAAAACAGGCCCAGTTTTAATAGGTTTCCTTTCACCACTGACACCACCCTACATAATTTACAAACATGACAAAAGGTGTGAAGCATTACTGTCATGGCCTGTCATCAGGTTATAACTGCCTAAGGGAGAACATCCACCCAACAACTCAGCACATAATGTATACAAATGTAGCTAGACCTGCTCATTACGTCAGACTGAGATGCTTGGGCCGTGATGATCAAAACAAAATGGGGAGTGGCTGGCAACCACGAGCACTATTTGCCAGATATCATTCAGTGTTTTGATTGTGTTACCTGGCAACGAAGCATCTGTACCACATGAATTTCTCACATTTTGTCATCACATGGAAGAATAAAGTGATTTGCTGTTTGACTTCAGTGCTCTAATACCCTAGTTTTGAAAAACACGCGACCTTGCTGTGCCAGTTAGAAACGTTGAGAAACTGAATTTGAGGGCCTGTAAGGACACTGTCGTTTGAGCACGACCAGTCATGAGCTACAGCAGGAATCAACTAACTTTATTTCCGGTCGAACAGCAACTGTAGCAATGTTGTCATGGCGACGGTGCTGTTGAAAGCAATGTGTGACAGACACAAACTCATAAAGAAGGCACTGGCATTGCGTGCCCCCCTCATGCACTCCTTCATTACAGAGTGTCACAGAGTCCATTAACACCGAGGCACAAAATGACTCACGTGGAAGAGAAGTTTGTCATCCTTAACCGAAATATATGATGTGTGACAAACAGTCAGAGTATATGAGCTGCTGTCACTCAATGCATGATGAGGATGAATGTCAATGGAAAGACAATGTAGGGGAGTTAATTATCTAATTCCACTGTTTGATGACAATAAAAGTCCTAAAGTCTTGAAGTCTAACTCACTGTCTTTGCCTGCTTAGAGTTGGTCCAGTCCAAAATTTAGTTGGCTTTATCAGTGCCCTCTTAATGGTTTTTCTGTCCTCACTTTGGTTAAAAGCACCAGAAAATCATGTGGAATAATCGATGTGCAGATAATGGAGCCATGACTGTGTTAATAGGCACACTCACTGTGGTATGTGAAAGTCACTTTCCATTATCTCTCTCAGATTAAGTAGTGGTTTTAAAAATGTACCTGCTGCCACAGAAAGTATCTGATTTGCCAGCACAGTCTGTCAGTATCAAATGAACTGCTAAATGACACGGTAACACTTTATAATACTGACTCCTTGTTAAGCATTAGTTATGCATTTGTTAAGCATTACTCAAACCTTAGGTAACCCTTTGTAAAGCATTTGTTAACCATTATCTCTTTATTATTTCCCATTACTTGACCATTAACATATACTGTTTGTTAATGGTTTGTTTATGGTTAGCACACGTTTTGCAAAACAGTAACAAAGCCTTGGTAAAACCTTAGAAAACCCTTTCTTACTGATGTGTTAACCCATTAACTCTTTCTTATGTAACATAACTTAATCATTAGTAAGTAGTGTTAGTTAATAACGTGTGTCTCCAATTTCTTAATCATTTGTTAATTATTTGTCATCATTACTTAAGTGTATATGTTAATGGTTTGTGTGTGGTAACTGTGACATGACATTAGTATGGTAGAGGCTTATGCAACTGCCTCTCAAAGATGTTTCAGGATATTTAGCCTACTACTTTAAGGCATAATCACGTGAGCGAATTGTCTCAGCAATTCGGGGTCGGCTGTAAGAAAGACTCTGAGACTGCTGCTTAGCCACGCCCCCTAACGTGCAGTTTACCTTTCAGTTTCAACCATTCAGTTTTCAGTTCAGCTTGACAGGCAGCACAGAGCACCTGGTCAGCTAGGTTACAGTATTAAGATTATGACATATGAGGAGTTGTGTGCGTGCTTTCTGACCAAGTAAGTGTTATGTGTACAAGATAGTAAGTAATTATCAGAGTTTGGGTGTCTAGGTTGCATTGTTAATGTTACTATTATTAGAGTAGTTAGCTATTTCCGATTAGCAATGCTAAGCGGAAAACTAGCATTGGATTGGTTTGCATAGGAAATCTGCTAGTCATGCTAGTTAAGCTATGTTCCAGTATTTGAGGTAATGCTAAGAAGATAATTATTATACTCTGGTGATTTTGTTACTGTTCAGCTACATCTTTATGTAAGATTATTTCAGTTAAGGTGTACCTTCAGTCAATGTATGTTTTATGTTAGTTATTGTAATTCAGTATGTTGATTAGCCTTATTCTGTGTTGTTTATAGACCACACATAACCAAAGGCTCTGTCACATGTCATTTTGAAGTGTAAAGTTTAATAAAGACTGAAATGATACAACTGCTTCATGGTGTTCTAACAGACAGGGCTTTTTGCACATCAGTAAGGGTTAACAAATCATTTGTTAATGTATGAACACGCTTCACTTTAGAATAGCCCCCCAGATTTACTTTGTTAATGAGATGTAACTCCTTAACTACACATGAGTTATGCTTAACAAGTCATTTGTTAATGTATGAACAGGTTTCACTTTAGAATAGCCCCCCCAGATTTACTTTGTTAATGAGATGTAACTCCTTAACTACACATGAGTTATGCTTAACAAGTCATTTGTTAATGTATGAACAGGTTTCACTTTAGAATAGCCCCCCCAGATTTACTTTGTTAATGAGATGTAACTCCTTAACTACACATGAGTTATGCTTAACAAGTCATTTGTTAATGTATGAACAGGTTTCACTTTAGAATAGCCCCCCCAGATTTACTTTGGTAATAAGTTACAACTCATTAGTTACACGTGATTATGCCTTAACAAAGCAGTAGTAAATATCCTGAAACATCTTTGAGAGGCAGTTGCATAAGCCTCTACCTAATGTCATGTCACAGTTACCACACACAAACCATTAACATATACACTTAAGTAATGATGACAAATAATTAACAAATGATTAAGAAATTGGAGACACACGTTATTAACTAACACTACTTACTAATGATTAAGTTATGTTACATAAGAAAGAGTTAATGGGTTAACACATCAGTAAGAAAGGGTTTTCTAAGGTTTTACCAAGGCTTTGTTACTGTTTTGCAAAATGTGTGCTAACCATAAACAAACCATTAACAAACAGTATATGTTAATGGTCAAGTAATGGGAAATAATAAAGAGATAATGGTTAACAAATGCTTAACAAAGGGTTACCTAAGGTTTGAGTAATGCTTAACAAATGCATAACTAATGCTTAACAAGGAGTCAGTATTATAAAGTGTTACCAATGACACACCTTAGAGCACTAAATCACACTTATATTAACACACTTAACGTGACCGCGGCTTCACCTTCAGCTGCTGAGTCTTATTGGGCGAGGCAACTTTTCCTTCTAGCCATCTCTGTCCATCTTTCTCTTTCCCCGTCTTCCTCTCTCTGTCTCCCGTTATCTTCTCTCTCTCTTTCTCTCTCTCTCTCTCTCTCTCTCTCTCTCTCTCTCTCTCTCTCTCTCTCTGCCTGTCTGCCTCTCTCTCCCTTTCTTTCTCTCTTTCCCTTTTTTTCTCCTTCTCCCTTTCTCTCTCTCTCTCTTTCTCTCTCTCTCCCCCATGCCCAGGTCCACAGAGTAGCCATTGCCAATAGGTGTACAACTAAAACATCAAGCATCTCTGCCCAGACACGCCCATGCTGCCTGTGGCTGAGGTCACTCCCTGTTGTAAAGAAAAAGAAAAAAAAGTGCTGCTGCAGAGCATATCCCATGATGCACCTCGCTGGCGGAGCCTGCATCGTCATCGTCACAGAAAGTCTCAGCGGAGCACCATAACGCTGCCCAGAGTCATTTGTCACAGTTAACGACGAGATGGGCCAGTAAAAAGGACTCGAGGGCCTCCGGCTTTACAAGGCTTTAACCTGCTGTATGGGCCACTGCCACATGCAGACAAAATGCTAGCTCCATAAGAGGGGTTGAACTAATCTTGTAATTTAATTTAATTTACTCAGTGGGTCTAATTCCATACAATACAGTGCATAATTTTCTTTTTCTATAAGCCTGCCTTCCTGTCTTTCTGTCTGTCTATCTGTCTGTACACAGAAAGTAGCACTGCCTTCTTTGAACCTACATACTTAACTCCCCCCCTGGTAAGTTGGACTAAAATTTAAAAAGAGTCATTAGGTCAGACCACAGCCATAAACACTTTCTCTTTTTCCCTGTCAACACAATAGTTACACAACCACACTTACGAGAAGTGCAGCCCCACTTGGTTAATGCGAGATGTGTGGTATGTGTCCCAATTCCAGATGTGCCCCCCACCACCCTGCCACACACATTCACACACACACACACACACACACACACACACAGTGACAGAGTAGGGGAGGCTGGGGTCTGGCAGGTTCGGAGGTGTCTCTGGTGAGTCTGAGGTTAAGAAGGTGTCTCTGGTGGTCTCTCTATGTCTCTGCTCAGGAACAAAGGAAGCTTGTTGTGAGGAGTCTTCGGTGGAGTCTGGATTGGAGCCCTCCACATTAAGCTGCTTGCCAGCTTTGTTTTTAAAAACACTCACGAACGTGTGCAGCCCTGCACGGCAGAATTAACACACAAACAACCAAAAGACAGCAAAAACAAACACACGCAGACATGTAAACAGTGAACTACACACACACACACACGTGCACACACACACACACGCACATGCACACACAAATAACATAAATAAGCTCTCTGTTTCTTACACACACACACATACACACACACACAAACAACCAAAGACAGTTCATACACACAAATAAACACATGAACTCATGCACACACACTCACACACAAACTCACACATACACAATCAAACATGCAGTAACCCACACAACACCACACGTGAACTCTCTCTCTCTCTCTCTCTCTCTCTCACACACACACGCCTTTGTCTTGTAGGAATCTGTTGTGGTGTTCAGCTCATAGTTTCCAGGTAATGATTTATCTGGGCTTCCATCTGGACCAGCTGCCTGTCTCCAGAGCTCCACAGCCACAGCATCCAGCCCTCCCCTCCCCTCCCCTCCTCTCCCCTTACCTTTCCTTCCCTTCCCATCCCCTCCTCTCCTCTCCCCTTACCTTGCCTTCCCCTCCCCTTCCCTCCCCATTTGTTTATCTCCAGGAAGCACCAATGCATTCCAAAACACGCCAAACACAAAGCCCATTAAAACGCACGCATTTAGGACCTGGTCGTGCTTTCATGCTGGACTTGGCTTCACCCAGTCAGGGCCTTTGACCTTTGCACTATGACCTTTCAGCCATCAGTAGCCTGCAGGCCTGCATCCATCTTTTGTGCAGGAAATAGGTTTACAGCTCCCATCTCGGATTTTAAAACTTCGCCAAGGAGGGTGGGGTGGGGTGGGGGTGGGGGGGTCTTAAAATTTCTTTCTGCCACATCCATATATGTGATTTAAGCCTGCGGTCACACATATCATGTTCTAACACCACAGTGAATGTTTTCTTTCGTACTTCCCCCTTTTTTCCTTCATCCTGACAAAGTCTTGTCACCTCAGACTCCACAGGGAGGTGGCAATTTATGACATGATCCATATTGGGTCGTGGAGCGGAGCAGTATGAAACAGTCGTCCATAACTCTGCTTTAGGGGCTCCTTTGTGGCCTTGGGGGTGGGGATGAGGGGTGGCGGGGTGCAGAGAGTGACAGCTTTGGGACGGGGCGCACAGCAGGCTCCACGGCAGGAGCGGGAGTGTTGGTCCACCGCCACTCCAAAACACTGAGGTAAAAATAATGTGAGAATATCCCCAAAACCCCTACTGCTGCCAATGAAGAATGAGAATGTATACAGAGCCACAGTGGAACAGTCAAAGCTGACTTTCACATAAAAGAGGCATTTTTAGTAGGCTGTAGAGATCACTGGTGCAGAGCTCCATAAATGTTGCCCTTGGTGTCATTTATTTATATTATATTTTATGTTAAAATAATGGCAACGTTAAACTAATATATAAAACGCTGGACCAAGTTTTAATGGTTAACGTTAAGGGAAGGCGACAGAGCAGAGAACGTCTACTGCTGTGTGTCTGAACACAGGAGTGAGATCAAAGGGGTTTGTTCAAAGGACAAGGTCTGCTAGTCTCAAATCCCCCCCCAGTCGCCCCCCCCCCAAGGCACCACTACCTCCTCAACACCCCCAACCCCCCCCCCCCCCTCCACCTCTCTGATCGCTCCACAGGTGGCATCCTAATCTCCCCTCTGCCGGCATCATCTTCAACTGAAGCAAATCTGTTCAAACATGTTCCCCCCTCTCTCTTGAGCCCATTTCACATGCTGGTATGCTGCCCCCTGCTGGCTAGCTTTTAAAAAACAAAAAGAAAAAAGAAAGCGAATCCTTATTCAGCTGATTGGCCACGCTGTGACCCTCGGCGGCTGCCAAAAGCCTGCGTATCGTGCCTGTGATCGCTCAGCGTTTTGGCTATACATATGTCTTGGAGCGCCTTGAAAAGTAAATGAATTAGACCCATACATCACGCTTCAGTTGAGTTTCGTGTTATGTTTTTTTTTTTTTTGGTCCTCTCGCTCTCCTGTCGTTTTGGCACCCTCAGCACTTATTCCTGTGTTTCACCCAAGCAGAGCAGAGCAGAGAGCAGAGCGTAGCACAGCACAGCGCCACTGACTCAACTAACAGCAGACAAAACATCTACGGGTGGGTTTATGGGCACGCTCTGATGGCCTGTTTTAACATCCTTGTTTGCCAGGGCTGGACAGAATGGGTAGGTATAGGGCTCATTCATACGCACACACACACACACACACACACACACACACACACACACACACACACACACACACACACACAAGAGGGAAAGCATATATGAGTCTCAAGGCTCTTCTGACACACTTGAAGTAACATGTAACATAGACCTCCGTGCCTGCAACCTTTCAGGGGGCAAAGACAACTGACCCTGAGCCAGTTGTTTCCTCATCACCAGGACAGAAAGAGGGCATGGGCAGAGAAGAAGTTTCTGTTTTTAAATATATACAGGACTGGACAACTGGGACACTTTGTAAATGATTATTTCTTTTAAAACACTGTAGCTACCACAATTAAAAATCATGCAAATTATGCAAATTGTCTCTCCTGATAAGATTATTATTTATCATAATGCAAACAATACCATGAAACCCCTGTCCATTTGAAAACAAAACTACCCAATAAAAAAAGTTGCCATATGCTTTCACATTTACATTTTTCCTATAATTCTGCCATTTTTCTGAAAGTTTAGATCCTGCTTTAAACTAATTTTTAATGGTGAAGAAGGTGTTTAATGTGTCCTCCATCCCTTTCGAAAGCCTCAGTGATTGAGCTCAGAGATTTAGTCATTTAAAAAGGATTCCAGTTTGTTTTGGTCCACCCTGTATGTAAAACTCAATCACTTACAAGGACATAGGGCTCACTTGTTCATGACCTCAACCTGCATCGCTGGTCTGTGCACCTCATCCTGGAGCCTGGATGGTCCGCAGAGCTCAGAGGATAATTAAAGGCCTTGTTGCCAGGGCAACATATGCTATAGTAAACAAAAAACGCCGATACTGTTTCAAATAAAACACTGAGTCACGCTTAAGTTAAACATCGGGGCGAGAATACCCCACACTTTCTCACCCTCCGCCGCTGCCAACGAATCGAGGGGGCTCCCAAATATTTGAGCACTTGGACAATGATATGTATGGGAAACAGAGACGGAGAGAAATGAGAGTGATAGAGGCAGAGAGAGAGAGAGACAGAGAAAGTGAAGGAGGGATAGAGTTAGAGAGAGGGAAAATAAGAGGGAAAGAGGCAGAGAGAGAGAGAGACAGAGGGGCAGAATTTGAGAAGGGGGGGGGGGCAGAAATAAAGGAAATAAAAGACATACTATGCCTTCGGCAATACTTAAGTTCCTACTTTTTTATGCCAATAGTACACTTTTGAATATGAGTCTGACGGAGAGAGAGAGAGAGAGAAAGAAAGAGAAGGAAAGGAGGGAGGCAGAGTAGAGAGAGAGTTACTACAAGTGGGGCATTTTCACTTGTTCCTTCCATTATCCATACACACAAATCCCAGTGGCTCTCAGGCATCTGTCGCCCAACACACAAGGCACACACGTGCAGTCCCTCCCCCACCCCCCTCTACACTCCCTCCCTCCCCTCTCTCTGCCCGTCAACCCTTGCTGCTGCTTGCATACATACATACATACATACATCCTCTTCCTGAGCGCAGAGGAAAAGACAGAGAGGAGAGAGGAGAGAGGTGATAAGCACGTCTGAAATTCCTGTGACCTGCCAAGAGAAATGTACTGCTTCCTCACGCGGCCCTGATTGCTGAGTGGCTGCTGGGGGGCTGGAGAAGCTAATATCTCCAGCGCTGAGCCCCGGAGCCTGGGAGCAGCGCTGGCTCATTGTTCCAGGCCCCGTGACCTTTCCACGGGGGAACCGGCTAGGGGTGGGTGGGAGGTTCATTTCCGAGGATTGTTGGAGGGCTTTGAAACCATTACCAGAAGAAGAGAGAGGAGAGAGAGAGGAGAGAGGAGTGTGTGTGTGTGTGTGTGTGTGTGTGTGTGTGTCTGCCTGTGTCCATGTGTGCCCGTGTGTGTGTGTGTATATGTGTGTGTGTGTGAGTGTGTTTTGGGTGGTGTAAGGGGTGGGAAGGGAGGGTGGGTTAAGAATGGATGGGGGGCCCAAAAAGGGAGGGGCCTCAGTGTCTGAGAGGAGGGAAGAAATGAGAAGAGGGTGGGCTTTAATGATTTTTTTCCAAGTTTGGGGGGGGCAGGAGGGGAGGGAGTGGAGGGGATAGGCGGGGAGTTTCCAGCAAGCAATCTGAAGCAACTCTCTTTTAAAACAAATACCCATCCCACACAGAGGCTTCAGATATTTTGGCAGCTATCGGGTGCTGAAGGGGCGATCAGGCAGACACACACATACACACACTCACTCACTCACACAGGCAGGCAGACAGACACACACACACACACACACACACACAGACACACACAGGCTCATAGACTCACAGACTCACGATGACAGCGGTCGGGGAGCTGGTGCTCTTGCTGGGGCTGCTGCTGGCAGCCCACTGTGACGTGCGGGCCAGGGACCCCGAGGTGGAGGAGGAGGAGGAGGCCACGGCGGGGGACTCTTACGGGGGAACAGGACGGTCACCATGGGACTCCCACGTTCCCCCCATGGGGGGATTCGGGGTGCA
>CM059286.1:17747095-17857095 GCA_030347295.1 Setipinna tenuifilis
TATGCCATATCACCGCTGGGATTGGGATTTGGGGAGGCATTTATTTTGAAACTGCGTCTCAGCAGAAAACGAATGGCTTGCGATTGGGGAAATTAAAATGGATTAAAAGTTCCAAATCCCGGCTGGCTGCCTACATCAACAACTTCCACTGACCCCCACACCCCATACACAAACAAACACACACACACACACACACACACACACACAAATACACACACACACATTCCTCCTGGAAGTGCCTTGGGGGTACCGGCTGTCTGTCCGGCTGCTGGCTGTCTGACCCAACAGGGTTTGCTGATTGCATCTCCCCTCCGTGCTCCAGTTTCCAGAGCGGAAGCGCCAGTCCCATCCGCCACCGCCAGTGCCTGTCCTTGGGCTGCCCGCCCGCCCGGCACTCCCTCCCTGCCTCTCTACCTCCCTCTGTCTCCCCGTCTCTCTGCCTCCCTCCCTCCCTCTCTCTCTCTCTGTCTCCCTGTCTCTCTACCTCCCTCTCTCTCTGTCTCCCTCCCTCTCTCCCTCCCTGTCTCTCTGCCTCCCTCCCTCTCTCCTTCCCTCCCTCTTTCTCTCATCGCTTGCCTCTCGGTCTCCCTCCTTCTCTCCTTCTTTCTCTGTCTCCCTGTCTCTCTACCTCCCTCTCTCTCTGTCTCCCTCCCTCTCTCCCTCCCTGTCTCTCTGCCTCCCTCCCTCCCTCTCTACCTCCCTTTGTCTACCTCCCTCTCTCATTGCTTGCCTCTCTGTCTCCCTCCTTCTCTCCCTCTCTCTGTCTCTCTACCTCCGTCTTTTTCCCTCCCTCTCTCATTGCCTGCTTCTCTCTCTACTTCCCTGCCTCCCTCTCTCCCTGCCTCCCTCCCTTCCCCAGCCCCAGGGTTCCAGGGACAGGCATGGGGGCACTCCCATCCCTCCTATCTGTGCCATCTGACGGCTCGCTCTGCGGCTTCCTCCCCTCATTCTCTCTGGCCGATTCTCCCTCACATGCCTTTCTCTTTTTTCTATTTTTCTCTCTCTTTTTTATTTTTCTCTCTTTTTGTTTCTTGCAGGGTCTGCATGCCGCTAATGTCCCTGATGTTGACATTTTTCCAACTCTCACTGTGCCGAGTTTTGTTTTGCTTGCTCTCTTTTTTCTCTTTCCCTCCCTTTCTCTTTTTCTGTCTGTCTGCCTATTTGGTATTTGGGTCGTTTGGACATGTTTCATTTCCATGTCTGTCCATGCTTAATTGCACTTTGAACAACATCTTCGGCGCTGCACTGCACTCCCCCCCCCTCTCCTGTTTTTGACTCCATTTTTTACCAGCATCAGTCATACTGCTTTGCAGGATGTGAGTGCCTTTGAACAGCCTGACGCAGTATAGTGAGTCCTAACACAGACAAAACACAACAGGACCTGATGGGGGCTGTCTTATCTGTCCCAGCTGCGGAGAGCCAGCAACAAGCAACTTTGAGCTTTGAGTCTGAGCCCAAAAAAAAAACAATAAAAACACCAACTTTTTTTTATGGATATTGACCTGTAATCCTTCACGAGACAGGGGGTCTTAGGGGCGCAGTGATAGAATGTTTACATGGAGGTCTTCATAACCTTGACTGGAGAGGAAGAAACTCCCTTCCTCCCTCTCATTCTCTCTCTCTCTGTCTCTCTCCCTTTCTCCCTCTTTTTTTCTCTCATTTTATCCCTCTCCAAGCCCCCTTAGACCCCTGCAAAGTAATCAATCCTGGACTTATTACCGAAGCGGTTCTTGTTCTGGGTCGACCTGGTCCATGTTATGCTTTGCTGAAAAGTGATCGTGCTTCCAATACAAACAGTGTTTGAGGTCGGCATGTGCGCTCGGCCCAGCTCAGTGTTTGGGAACGTACGTACGTGGGTCGAGTGCATCGACATTCAGGGTGAGCATGGGAGGGGGGGTGGGGGGGTTTGGGTTGAAGGGTGGGGGGTGGGTGGGTCACGGACAGAGGATATGTGGTAGCGGAAACAGGCGGAAGGTCGAAGGTTTGGCGCAGGCACACAGACAGCCGAGGGGTGTGCGCACTGGAAGAGGATCTCAGGACGACAGGGGTCAGCGTGAGGAGGAAACAGAGAACGGAGACAAAAAACAAAACGAGGGAGGGAAAGTTAAAGAAATGAAAGTTCTTACAAGGACATACAGAGAGAGAGAGAGAGAAAAACAGTAAAAGTAGAGGGGAAAACAGTCTGTATGGAGGACAGAAGAGGGTGAGAGTCAGAGGTAAACATCATAATATTAAAAAATATGAATCCTGTTTTGTGTTCCTTTGGCCTGTGCAGTTGGCACAGGAGATTTCACTAATTGGTGGATCTACCTTGCTGGTGTTCTAATTAGGATCAGCTGCCTCCCTGAATGGTTGGAACAAATATGTGGCAGCACTTTTACTTTCTGAAGCCAGGATGTAGTTAACCTCTGATGGAGTGGTGAGAGAGTGAAGGAGAGTGGAGAGAAGAGTGAGTGAAAGCTGAAAAAGAGAGAAGAAAAGGAAGATGGAGGGAATATTAATCAATGCATGACGAAGGAAGTAAGAGGAAGCACGGGAAGGGTGGAAAGGGGAGAGGGAGCATGGAGCTTCCTTCCTCTGAGGGGGCTGGGCAAGGCCACTGGCAGTGGAGCTGGTGCTGGTGCTTGTGCTGGTATTCGGCTGCCTGAGTTGGGTGGGTGGGTGAGAAGCCATTGTGTTGTGACATGAGGGATGTCCCCCATGATGTCAGCAGACACAGGGAGGAAGTGACACAGGGAAATTCTGAGAGGATACCAGTTATCGTGAGGGCAACCCAAGCGGGTTGAAGTGAGGGTGTTGGTGGTACTGGGTGTGTGTGGGGGGGGTTAATGGAGAGGCATGTGGAGGCCTGACAGGACACTCCAGAGAATCCAGATGTCAGAGGGTGACAGGCTCGCCATGGTTGTGTAGATAGTCAATGTAAACACAATGCTTAGCCTAGCCTATGCCTGAAGACCACCACTGTGGCGGCAGGCGGGACCCTATTACATCAGAGCACCAGTCTAACGCTCTGGAGAACATCAGCGCTATCTCCTCCATTTGAACCTTGGTGCTCAAAGCCCTGGATTAGCAAATAGCAGATAGATAAACAGATTGAGTAACGTTCTCCATGTGTGTTTTAGGATGTTTGTCTTCCACTCGAAGCCCCGTGTCCTTTCGTAAACAGGCGACAGTGGTGTGTTACGCAACCAGCATGCTTTTACGTGCCAAAAGGGCATCATTCTCCTCTCATCAGGATTGTCAGTTGTGATTTGTGTGTGTCGTAGCTGGTCCTGGTGTTTAGTCTGTGAGGGACTAGAGGAAGCGTGTGAGATGTGGGGGTGGAGAGGACTGTTCTATGAGTAAGGGATTACTAGTTTCTCTGCTTTCTCAGAATATGAGTCACAACCTTGTATCAGGTCTGCCACTGTTGCGTCTAGGGATTTTGATAAGGGTTAGTGTTCTTGGTATCTAAATACATAAATACTATTAACACTTCATATAAATACTTCATACTGCTACTACTAATTAATTAATAATTATTTGCGCATTATTAATCAGGTATTGTTTCATTCAGCTAATGCCCACCAACCTCAAATAAACTAAACTGTCCAGATAGCGGAATGTCAAGATAGCAGAACAAATAGTAGTTTCATATATCATCAATCTTTTCTAATTCTTAAATGCTTATATGATTATATTTGTTCTGCTATCTTAACCAGGTCTCTTATTGCATAAAGAGAATTTATATCTCAACTTACAAAGGATACAACAATCTTCAGGGCAACTGGATAAGTCAATCCACTCATTGCAGGAAACAGCTCTTCTACCCAGCCTCTCTCCCAGCCAAAATGCTCAATGAGCACAAATGCTGCATGGACAAATTTTATCCTAGATTCCCATCACGGTCTGCATAAACATTTGCTAGTTCGCTTGTTTGCAACACAACCCTGTTGCCGGGGGACACTCTAGAATCGGACACAGGCCCAGGACATTAAATTTACATGTTTCCACGCATGTGTTTGGCGTGCGTGCGTGTGTGTGTGTGTGTATTCCCAGCTGCGCTCTGACTCACTGCGGGGGGCCCTGTTTGGCCCCAACCCCTAACCACAATGTGGAGTGGCCAAAGCCAATCTATTCTGGTCCACAGAGGGCCCAGAGCTGGGCACTTAGGCAGACCAGTCAGAGAGATGAAACAGCTCAGATGCGTCGAGGAGGAAACAGCAGCATAACCCTGTCTGGAAACAGTCTGAAGGTTTGATCGATGGAGGGCAAACACAGAAAAAAAGAGGTGGAGGGAGAGAAAGGGAGAGAGAGACAGAGAGAGAGAGAGATAGACAGACAGACAGACAGACAGAGAGAGAGTGGAGAAAGGCAGAGGAATGGAGAAACGACAGAAAAAGAGAGACAGAGAAAGTGAGAGGGAGGGAGAGAGAGAGAGAGAGAAAGAGAGAGTGAGAGAGGGAGAGAGAGAGTGAGTGAGGGAGAGAGAGAGTGAAGAAAGGGAGAGTGAGGGAGACAAACAGCAGATGAGGGAGCTGTAATTGCATCACTCATGTAGCCACTCACACGAGCACTTGATCGTACACAGCTCACACAAAACCAATTAACCCCCACGACCGGTGACGCAAGGCAACTGGTCTGGTAACAAAACAACCACCTCTCGCTGTGAAAGGGAAAAGGTCTTTGGCAGGGGATGACAGAAATGGGGTGCACCTTGCCCCACACACACCCACCCACACACACACACACACACACCCAAAAGGATGACCTGTGAGTCAGGGGGCCAGGGGAGTGCTCCAGTAAAAACAGCAAACACTTGAGCGCAGTCACATACTCACACGCTCACACACACACATACACACGCACCCCTCAGTGTGTACATCAGCCTCAGAGGTGATCGGAGAGACCTACAGGGAACAGACTGCCCACTGATTCCTTACAGGCTGATTCATGGTTCTGCTTTAAGGGGGAGCAAAACAAGCCATTGACCCAGACAGCCCTCTAAATTACTCAAGCAACTCAGGCCCCACTTCTCTGCTTTGCCATGTATGTTAGAAGTACCGATCAGAAGATCTGTTTACATGTTCATGTTATTCATGGACTATTTCAATATGCAGGCTGACAGGTTAGACTTTACATGATTACAACCTGCTTTGGAAGTGTGGGGTTAGACTGAGGATAGAGAGGGTATTTGACACGGTTACATAGGTGAAATTCATCTCCGTCTCCCCACCTGTTTCCCAGAACCACCTTGTCCATGTGCACTGACTTCATGACATGCAATGACCCCATGCTCTCTCTCCGTCTTTTTTCCCCCTCTCTATCTCTCTCTCTCATTCATCTCTATGGCCGTAGACAAGCAGAACTTATGGAATTTGGAACAGGTCAGGGCAACGTGAGGGTTCTAAGTTCTGAATGGCTCTCTGGCACTCCTTGGGTGAGGTCAGAGAAGGCCAACTGGTGGGAAAACAGCTCTCCACAGGGCTCCACTGCCCACAGGCCAAGAGATCTGTCAGCACCAGGCCCTACGGTGGCTGACTCAAAGGCTTGGCTTCAGCCATCCGCGTGCTAGCCACGGTGTTGACTGGTGCTAGCGGAGGAAGGAACTGAACCGCAACGCCTTGAGTTGCCATGCCATGTCAGTCAGGAACACGAAAGGAGTTTGTACTTTTGGCTGGCCCCGGCCAGTGACGCAAAAAAAAAATGAAAAACAAACTCATAAATCAAGGATGTCATCAACAATATTTGTCATGGGAAAATAAGCAAGTTGTTTCTTCTGAGTCAGTTTTTCATTAAAATCCCCTGTCCCACACGCAAAAAAACTTACTGGCACGACTGAGTCTCCACAGAATAAGGAAATAATGTTTTCTTGATAAGAAGGCAGTCCAACATCTGCCATATCCAAAAACACAGATAATGACTTCATATCAGTGTAATAACATTAACATCTCAGTCTATGTGGAAACACAGTAGGCACCTTGTAAAACAATGTTTTCCTACGACTTTCCTACAGTATCCAAAGGCCAGACGCATAACAACGGAGCTGCTACTGGAATCTAGGGCACGTGTTGATTTTAGACAAAGTCAAACAAGTTGTGTTGGCCAAAGGCGATTTAAACATGAATGCGTTATTCCCAATTATGAATGTGGCAAAACATGAGAAAATTAATATTAGCTGTGACAAAAAAAGTTGACTCTCTGTTGAATTGCCCAAATAAATGAACACAGAAATAAATGCAACATCTGCCAAAATCACTGTTAGCCCCTTTAAAAGCTTGTGTAGATGTGACAGCGGCCAAGAAGTCTGTTGAGTCGGTATGATTAGCCAGACTCATTAGTCAGGAAAATCACTACGATGTTGTTTTAAAGACAATGAGTTCTTGTCCCAGCCCTGGGTTAGTATGAACGGGGCAAATAAAGGTTCTTCCTGTCTCTAAGAGGTCGCCCGTACATATAAACTAAGGCAGGAGGAAGGAAGTCCCTTTGAGGGGTAGAGGAGATACCAGAGAGAGAGGTCTGGAAGTGAGACAATGCAAAAATGTAAGCTTAGTCATACCAGAGAGAGGTTTGGAAGAGAGCTAAGGAGATACCAAAAAGAGGTCTGAAGGAGAGGCAATACAAAAAATGTAGGCTTCCCCAGTTGCTCACATAATGTTAAGTAGACACTTCAATCATCTGACAATCAATGATTTCAATGTAACACATTAAGACACTTTAGTTATTTAACTAAACATTAAGACTCCTCAACCTATTGACAAGCCATGATTTCAATCTAACACATATCGATATGTAAGTCAGCCAGATATTTAACTTGTTGTGTGCTTGTACACATGTACATAAGTCAGCCAGATAGTTAACTTGGTGTGTGTGCTTACACGTGTACATAAGTCAGTCACATAATTAACTTGGTGTGTGCTCTGATCTGTCTTTCTCCAGGAACTGGTGTGCGTATGTGCATCGACGAGTGGTCACCACGGCGGTCTCCTGTGGAACTGAGAAGTACACCATTAAGTCCCAGAGCCCCTGTCCCAGCGGCAGTCCTGACTGCCAGATCATTATGTAAGGGCTACACAGACCAGCTTTTTCACACGCGCACACACAGAATCACACACACGCACACACACATAAGCAACACATGGACACACACACACAAGTACTTTTCCACACATATAGACACACATAGTCATATGTAAACACACACACCTTTACACACACACACACACACACACACACACCGACCGAACACCTGCAATGTTTAAATAAATACCAAACCTGTCTCCTAGTGTTTCAGTGTGAGTGTTAAGAGTTCAGACTTAATGCATCTGGTTAAGATCATTTCCTTTCATTCTGAAATCTTTCAAACATACACTTTCCCGATATATACGTGATGTATAAACATACAGCTTCATTTCATTGCTCTTCTGCCCGGGTAAATTATGTTTGAACAAGAGCTTATTTAGGATGGACAATGGACTGTGTAAACCTTTAAGTGTGTAGTATAGCAAAAAAGAAGCGGCGTGTTCAGAGACTGACAGAGGCTACGTGCTGCTCTGCACCCTTCTGCTGTGCAGGTACAAGCTCTCTACACGGCCTGTGTACCGCGAGAAGCAGAAGATCTTCACTGCCCTACTGTGGCGTTGCTGTCCAGGCCACGGAGGAGAAAACTGTGACGATCCAGGTACACAAACACACACACACACACACACACAGGAAAATTTATGGGGCACCAAATGTGACACAATTAATTTTGTGCACGAATTGCCTTTTGTGCCATGAAATGCATAAGCAATTGCATATGCAAATGAAACCATAAAATATCATGACAGCTTTTGTCCACAGAGTACACCAATATGGGAGTGATTTACGAAATTAAATTTTTGTGATTTAGAAAATCCTCATTGCACACGGAATGCATTTCGTAATTCACAAAATCCATTACGTAGTTTTGCAATCAGTTGTTCTGTCACTCATTTGCTTGTGACTTGATATCTCACTGTATGAAACGAAAAGTGTGTGCCCTTAATTCCAGTTTGTCAGCAAGCTAAGCTACTGTTCGTTGTGTAATGGATGCCAGCTAGCACAGCTTGTTGTGTATAAACCTACCTCCTGACACCTCAAAAAGAAACGCTACTGACTGAGCTAATAGCCCGGTATTTGGAGTTGCTGTGAGGTCGTGGGTTCAAGACTGGCTGTGCTGGCATAATGCTGTATCGGCATATGGCCCTGCAATGGACATAGGGCAACAATATTCTCTTTTTCTTCTAAACTAGCAAGTAGTATTGGGTGATTTTACACACCTTCATATTGCTGAAGTGTGCACTTCCAACAAAACAATTACAAATGATAGAAGTCCTAAATCCAGAAAAGGACATTTTCAAAGCTGGCGACTAACCCAAAAATACATCTACTGTTATATATTATGTAAAGTTTTTTTCAGGTTTATTGTAGTCTTTTATCCATAACTGTGTGAATGACATGTAGGCCTAGGTCTATGTCAAAGTTGCACAATAAATGTGGGGAGTGACTCATATCCTGTATTTTACTCCATATTTGGGAGTAATGCTGAACATAAATAGCATAACTGTTAAAAAAGGAGTTTGTACAAAATACTGTGTAAGTTTCAGGGGGCTGGGAACACACACACACACACAGTCTCCACACATTGGGCACACACAAGGGGGGGGGGGTTGCTAGGGCGCCATACAAACTCGAACCACCACTGTACAAAGAGAGAGACACACACACACACACACACACACACACACACACACACACACACACACACACACTTATACACTGACAAACACACATTTACAGACAGGAAATGCCTGTGAACACTTTACACAACACAATGACAACACCATTAATCAACATGGTTCTGATCAAAGTGTGTTGTTTTGACACTCGCTGCACAAATCCCAGGATGCACCTTGGCACACACATGGCTCTGCGGCTCCATTTTCCCTCTGCTCAGCTCCAGCAGCCCTGGTGTTTTAGAGGCGTATTTTTCCAGAGCTAATATAGACCAGACTTCCTGCGTGCTCTGGTGCTCTGGTGCTCTTCCCTGGAGAAGTGCATACTGGAAAAAGGGCCGCGTGTTTACCAAAATCTCATTTGGGCGATTCCTAAGAAAAGTGATATATTTTCTCCTTCCTCCTCCTCTCTCTTTCACCCTCTCTAGTTCCGGACGGCCAGGTCACAGATCCTCAGTCTCCCACGGTGGCAGGCAGGACCCATCCTGGAGGACCCCCAGCCGAATACCTAGGTAGGCCCCCCACACCCACTACTAAGTCCCTCATACCTACACATTGCCCTACTTTCGTATTGACAGTCCTTTACCTAGGTAGGTCCCCACACATACTAGTCACCTTGTTTTTATATCAAAAGCCCTGCCAAAGCTCACGCCCCCCTCCTTATCTTGGCAATACAGCCAGCTGGAGCTGAATTCCCTCTGCTACCATATTTATAGTAACACAATACAGTGAATTATTGACCACTGTGTGTAAAGAAGGACTCTCGTAAAAATTCCCTTCACCTCACTCTGTGCATTCAACTGAACTGATCAGAGTAACTGGTGAATATAAAAGTAGTCATGTCCACTAAGGTCCACTAAGTCAGAATTTCTTCAGAATTTAACGTGATCATGCCTCTTACGATATTCAAGACTTTGTGAGTCTGAGGGTGCCGAGAGGGACACTCACATATTGCATACGTGGTGTTCTGTCGGGCGGTGGTCGAGAAAGTCTTCATCCCCCCTGGTATATGACTCATTTAAGCATCTACCGACTCAGAGTATAAAGATGATTAATTGGAACTGGAAAAAACTGCATAGTGCTGCTTTAATAACCCCCCACCCAGGTAACCCCCCCCCCCACACACACACACACACACACACACGACTAGTAGTGGCCCTGCTTGCACATCGACGGGAGGCCAAAGCCCTGCGTGGTGTGCTGGCCAGGTGCTCAGCCAATCAGCTCTGTGGTCAACCTGGCATCAGGCAGCAGGACTTGGTGTTTGTGTTCCAGCATGCTGGACATTGGGAAGGTCATCACCTCTCCAGGGACGCACAGAAGTGTGTGTGTGTGTGTATATGTGTGTGTGTGTGTGTGTGTGTGTGTGTGTGTGTGTGTGTGTGGATGGGTGTGGCTCTGTTTAGCAACTCAAAGCTATAAAGCAAAGCACTTAAGTGGGGCGTCACTCATATAGCCAGCCTGGGAAAAAGAAAAAATAAAGAAAACGTCACACAAACTGAAAACCTCAAAACCTCAAAACAACAAAACAACGCCCCTGACCCTCCAAACACAAAAACATCACACACGTTCCGATGGAGCTAATTGTGTGTTCAGGCCGGCCGTTAAATACCAGGACCCCTAAAAATAAACCCCTGGCCTTTTCTCAGCGGCCTGAGGACACAAACAAAGGCAGGGCGACACAAAAGCGTAAATTCCCGAGCTGCTGGCCGGCTCACTCTGAGACCCTCCACGCCTCTTATTGACCCGACTTCCCACACAGGAGCGCTCCCAGATCATTAATCCTTCTGCTCCGGTGGAGTCAAATGACCACTGCAATACTCTCCTTTACTTTCATCCTTCGCTCCCTCTCTCTCCTGCATACTCCCTCTTTCACTCTCTCTCAAACACACACACACACACATGAAATACTCTTCTTTACATCTTTACTACCGGTATACTACTTCATCCATATTTTTCTCTCTCAGCCACACACTCACACACACACACACACACACACAGGTGTGAGAAGTAGATATTTGCTTCAGTGGGTTTTGGCTGGTTTTTCATTCCACTATGTTAATCCTGAACAAATTGGACTGAATAACTGACAGTGGTGTTTCAGTAAGCTTAGCAGTGCTCATAGAGATGTGAATGGCAGTGTAAAAATAGCAGGATTGTAACTTCACCTTTTGTTATTTGGTTGCCGCTTTAATCTAAAGGGCATAACAGTACAGCACATATATGCATTTACATCTGTGTGTGTGTGTGTGTCTGTCTATGTGTGTTTGTGTGTGTGTATGTTTGTATGTCCGTGTGTGTGTGTGTGTGTGTGTGTGTGTGTGTGTGTGTGTGTGTGTGCTTGTTTGTACTCCAGTCAGTGTCCAGCTGGGCTACTATAGTAGCACATGTAACAGATGCCAGCTAGCATAGCTCAGCCAATGTAATTGACATTCTACATAATGAACACGAGTAAACATTTTGGCTTGAGTCTGACTACTTGCCCACATAACAACACAAAGGCGGCATTGTTAGATTTTTCCACTCTGGAAACTTGTTCTCAAAAAAACATAGTTTCAGGGCACCCAGAATGCCAGTGCCATGTGGACAAAAAGGCAGAAACGATAAAATACAAGGATACAAGGATGGTCCACTGTCACATGCATAGTGCATAGACATACTGGGTAGAGTAGCACATGCTGTGAAATTAATACTTTACCATTTCGACCTAAAAATGTTCCTGTGTGGACGGGCCCTCAAAATGTTCACATGTGGACTGGCCCTAAGTGTGTCCCGTTTCTTCCTGCCCCCCCAGGGCCAGAGGCACAGCCTCAGCTCATCAGGGACCAGAGCTGGGACGGGCAAAACGACTTTGAGGTGTTGGGGAACCAGCTGTATGAGGCCCGGGGGACCCCGGCGGAAAACGACACCTCGGCCGACCTCACCTACGACTACCCACACAGCCCCCCGACGGACCACGACCACAGCCAACACTCCCACGATCAACAAGGTACGCCAGCCAGCCAAAACACTACAAATGGACATAGCAGATTAGAGGCTGCTAGGTTCTCCACATGGTGTTTTATACAGCCAAAGTTAGCAAATAGATTAAATATGTGGGTGTTTTCACTTGAAAAAATATTTCTAAAATGTAGATCAATTATATATGTATGTATGTATGTATGTATGTATGTATGTATGTATGTATGTATGTGTGTGTGTGTGTGTGTGTGTGTGTGTATGTATTTTTTTCCATGTGTATTCGTAGGGATAAATGAATGAACAAACGAACGCATAAACAAATGAACGAACGAATGAATGAATGGCACTGTGTTCAAGTACAAGCAAACAGGATGATAAGAACCCTTACATGGCTATCCAAAATAACTTATGGATCAGTGAAGGCCAACAGTTAATGTACAGCTCTCCCCACCAAGTTGATCCTTGAACTCCCTCTCTTATGGCAGACCCGGCCAGTGGACCTGCTTGTCGCGCCGCAGATTTTTCCAGAAGATTAACACGGATTTTACACTGACGACCTTATCTTCAATGACATAGTGCACTGCCAACCAGACAAATGACTCCTACTAATATATCCTTAGGCTATTTTTAAAAAATAGTATTTCAAAACATTCCCTGGTATAGACATTTTTATGCTTTCCCACAACTTATTTTAAGACGTTATAAAAATATACTGTAGCTTAATAGCTTGGAAAGGTGCAACATACACAAACATGGCAAATCTAAATGTTGGGGTGTGGGGCTTCCGTCCAACCAACACGCAGTTCCAAAGATGTTATCGGCTGCAGTCTAGTCAGCAGTATGTTAGTCTCTTCCACATCCTTCTACATCCTCCCTAAACAGAGAGAGACACAGAAGGAAGGTGGGAGGGAGGAATGGAGCCAGACAGAGAACAGCAGCACTGGGAAAGCAGTAAATATCCACGGCATGACAGGGAGCTGGGGTGGGGGTGGGGGTGGGGGTGGGGGGTGAGTAAGGAGGGTGGTGGGGTGTGTGTATGTGTGTGTGTGTTTGTGAGTGTATAGGGTAAGGGGGATAGGGTAGGGATCGAAATATATGAGAGGGAGCTGGGTGGGTGGGGTGAGTAAGGAGGGGGGGCAGTGGTGTGTGTGTGTGTGGGGGGTGGTGGTGGTGGTGGTGGTGGGAAGGGGATGGGGTGGGAGGGTGAGTAAGAAGGGAAGGGGTGGTGGTGATGGTGTGTGTGTGTGTGCGCGCATGTGAGGGGGATGGGGTGGGGATCGGAATCTACAACAGGGAGCATTTCCACGCTCCGGCATGGGCTTCTCCTCACCTCGCTGTCCCATGCTCTTCCGCCCATCACTCAGCCCCCACCCAACAACCCCAAACACCCCCAAACTAGCCACCCCCCCACCCCTCCCCCCGCCCCCCTGCCATCGCCTTTCTGTTTCCTCCACAGGAAATCCTCTCTTTCTTCTGGCCCGCAGAAGGAGCGCGGCGGTGCATTGTCTGCGTGGGAGCGTGATGTAAGGATGCTGTGGGAATGACATGGCGAGTTCAGATATAGCGAACCGCCGCTCCCCTCGGCACGCTGCATCCGCACGTTAGGGGTGACGCGTGCTTCCCGAGTGGCGTGGCGGAGTAAATTCTGCCCATTACGCCAGCGGCTAAGAAATATCCCCCAAAATTACGTCACCCTGTGTAAAAAGAAAAAGAAAAAAAGAAAATCAAAGCTTGAAAGAACGAGAACGGGCAAATGTCACTGACAGCCCAGCTAATTAAGTTATCATATCTATAGCGGAGACGATGACAAAGTATCAAACTGACCACACGCATACTACAACAAGGGTGTATGTGTCTGTGTGTGTGTGTGTGTGTGTGTGGTGGGGGGAGAGGGGGGGTTGTTGTAGAGTTGAGTGATTTTTTATGGCTGCTTAGAGACCACTGGACTCTTGTTGACCCTTGTATCCCTCTGTGGGATGGGGCGAGGGAGAGAGCAACGAGGAGAGAGGGGCAAAGGGAAGCAGAGAGAGAGAGGGAGAGATGGAGGTGGAGAAAAAGAGAGGGAGAGAGGGATGGAGAGAGGGATGGGGAACGAGGGAGACAGGGACGAAGAGGTTGAAGTTTATGTCCTGCAGGAGCCTCAGCTCATCTCCCCCTGCAAAGAAAATAATCGAGGAGCGATAAAGTGGCCCCTGGGTGGCCCCGGCTGTGTGCGTGTACACACACACACACACACACACACACACACGCACACACACACACACACACACACACACACACACACACACACACGCACACACGCACACACAAGCATTGAGGGTAGGCAGGCTCAGCGTGCAGTGCGGGTCTGGATCCTGTCCAGATATCAGCCGGTGACGTGTGGAACATGGACATGGGGGCGTGTGTCACGTTCTCACACTTGGAGCACACGCACTCACAACCAGCATCACGCAGGCTCCTTCTCAGCTAAGGGGAAAAACACACATGCACACAGGCGCACACACACACACACACACACAAACAGAAAACCCTCCACGCCTGGCTGAGTGCATACAAACACACATGCACATGACACACACACATGCACACACACCCACCCACACACTCAATTGTTTCTCAACATGTGAAAAACAGATGCAAACACATGTTAACAAACATCCTGTCTTTTCATCATATACAATGCAGTCACACACACATTTAGTTACTCTTTGCCCAACAATGCTCAGAGACTCGAGCTGTAAGTAGACATACATATAGTATGCAGCCACATACTGTATGAGCACACATACACAGCAGATGTCACATAAAGCCATATAACATTTATATAGACTACAAGATGTGCTACCTACAGACACACACTCAAACACATCCACATGCACACACACACACACAATCAGAAAGTTCCTTTAGGTTCCTGTGAAAGCTTGAGGTTGATGGGAGATCCTTTAAGCAGCAGTTGAGGTCATGGCAGTGGCCTCTGGAGACATCCTACTCCATTACAAACTGCAAATCTTTCCAACATGAAATCACAGTGTGACCTGGCAAACAAAACACAATCAAAGGAACGGAAAATATGCATGGGGGTGGATGGACGATGGCCGAAAATTTCACATGATCTATTTTGAGCAGAGACAAAAAAGCCCTTGTTTTATTTAACAATGACGCTCATTTGCAGGAGACCCAAAGCCACAATAATAAAGAGATTAAATCTGAATGATTCTTCACTGTTCAGATACACTGACATTTATTTAGCTGAGGTCTCTATACAAAGCCCTATCAAGATAAGTTGATTTTTAGCATTTGTACTCTTTCTTCAGGGCGTTCTGTAGTTACATGTTAGACAAAGGAGGATTGTCCTACATTGTCTCATCTTCTGTTCATAACTTCAGAGATATGTATATTTATATCAAACATTATACCTACTACATGATGTCAAATATACTGTACATACACTGAGGCCATCTTAGATTACACCTTCTAAACTGCACTACCGATGCTAGAAACACTTGGCCTATTTACAGCTGATATAACTAACGTCCCACATGTCTCTGGTGCTATCTTCTCTATATTCTTCACCCAGGCATAGGTGTAGCTACGGGTGGGCTGTGCACCCACTTTTCAATTAGGCCCACCCAATCAAAGGAGTCCTTTTTGTCTGGTTGACTGTTTAAAGTAATAGTAGCAATGTGTTTTGTGCTAGGTCCCCCTGATTTGTTTCTGGGCACACCAATTTAATGATTTCTGGGGACGCCCCGGCACTCAGGTCCGGTGTTTGTGGTTGTAGAAAGAGAAAGTTAATTCGGGTGCTGTTGCCAGTTCCAGCTAGTTTCCCTAGGGGCGACAGGAGTAAGGAAATACTCCCTGTTTGCCTTGGATTATTTAAGTATAGGAAGAAACCTCAGACAGAACTGCGGCCCCTACGGGAGTGAAAACTACCAATACTATATAGAAACTCTTTGCCTATTAAGGCCTGATATAACTAATGTTCCACATGCCTTTGGCATTATCTTCTATACATTTTTGACACACAGGTCCCGTGACTGTGGATGTGGATGCTCACGCCCTACCCTACCCCCTGTCCCCCGGCCTCCAACACCTGCCCCAGGTGGCTGCCATCATCTTGGCTCAGCTCCAGCCAGTCCTGGATGGCTTTAACCACACCCTGGCACACCTCTCCCTGGAGGTGGGCAGCCTGTCCCGTGACGTGGCCGAGCTCAAACTCAAACACGAGATAGAAGAGGAGAGAGTGGACCACGTCGTGGACCACGTCGAGGACCGCGAAGAGAGTGGTGCTGACCCGGATCCGGATCCGGGTCATGCTCGTGATCCCGATCCCGAGGCCCTGGGCCATATGCCGGATGAGCTGCTGGGGTTCAATGAGTACTTGCCGAGGCGGTTGGAGCAACTGGAGGAGAGATTGGAGGACAGCTTTCAGCAGATCGCAGAGCTGCAGAGACAGCTGGAGGGAAGGCTGCATTACCAACAGACCTTGCTTCACTACAACCTCACCAGCTTCAAGACGGACATCGACAGCAAGCTCAAGAGGCAGCAGAAGCACTTACAGGTGTGGACACATGAACACGGCATTGTTTTATGGTAGCTATGCATAGCTTTCTTCATATGAACATGGTAAATTGATATTTAGGATATGGATGCCAATTAAGTCAATGGGAAGTCTATTTGATTCATTTAAAACGATGAATTGTTAAAGGTATGTTAAAGGATTGTACAGGTTTTCAATGAGGAAATGATTTAACAAAACCAGAATGAGTTCCAGTTTCTTGTGACCAATCAAACTACGGTTTCCTTATATGCACACATAGCTTTGGAGTGTGTGTTGCGCTCCCATAAGACCTATGACCAACTGCTCATTAACAATTAGTCACTTCCTGTTTCCCATGCACCCCACAGCACAATCTGCAGGCCCTGAACTCATCCATCTTGGAGCTGAGGCAGGGCCAGGAACATCTGGAGGAGGAACTGCAGAGATCCTGGGACACCCCCATCGAGCAGCCGGTCATCCCTGCTCAAGAGCAGCCACCAGCACCACCCAGCACCCAGAACACAGCCCTCTGGGAGGCCATAACCCGCCTGGACGAGAGGGTGGTCAACAACACGGTGAGGGTGGATGCCTTGACTGAGGGGATGCAGCTCACAGACAAGGCGGTCAGAAAGCTTCAGGGTGACCTTGACAACCTAGACGAGAAAATCGAAAGTACGGGTCGCAAGAGCCAGATCCAGTTCATGGAGACGGGCCTGGAAGTGGATGCGGCCCGGGCAGTGGTGCTCCAGAGGGTGGAGGAGCTGGCTAACAACTTGACCCTCCAGGAGCGTCAGCTTGTGACTATGGACGACGACATGGAGTATTTGTATAAGGAGTTCCACGGTAACGTCAGCAACTGCCAAGCCACCCTGGCCCGCATGCAGGAAGCCATTGCCAATGTCGACGCAGTAGCCAATCAGAACAGGGCTAGCTTGCAGACCAGGTGGCATTCAAAACCAGAGGGCTGGTATGACTTGTTGTCGTCCGTGGAGGACCTCAAACAAGGGATGAGTCACGTGCAGAACTCGCTGGCCTTTGAACAGGAAAGAACGAGGGTTCTGAACTCAAACATGTCCCTACTGCAGACTATCCTTCTAGCCAGCCAGCAGGACATCCAGGCGCTCCAGAACAAGGAGGACCAGAAGGAGGGCAAGGTGAAGTATCTGGAGAATTCCTTTAGCTCTCTGCTGAAGGATGCTGTGCGGCATGCCGAGGTTCTGGAGGTCGTACTCGGCATGGAGGTGCTGGAATTCATGGACTTGCCAGAAAAACAGAAGATGTTGCATTCTATCCCGGCAACCATGAGAATGATCCAGGATCTGAAGGAGCAGCTCAAGACTGAGGCGGCTGACCAGCCTTCTGTGTTGGATACTCCCCCCAGTGGTGTGGTGGTAAAACTGCAGGCAGAGGTAAACTCCCTGAGCAGAGGACTTGAGGATCACCTGCAAGAGTTCAAGAGCCTCTTCAGCAACACGGAGGGTCTTAGTGGCTCTGAGGCTACAGTAGATCTGGACAAACTGTCGGGGATGATGAAGAGGAAGGAGGCAAAGCAGCAGAAGAGGCAGCAGAAGAAAGTCGGTGTGCGGGGAGAGAAAGCCAGCCATCGCAACAAGAGGGATGCCTCGCTTGAAACTACAGGTAGATTGATACAAATCATACACATCTTCACTATAGTTTGAATTACAGGGGATACTGGGAGCACAAAAATGTGCATAGAAAAAATCACATTCACCATATAAACACAATCTGTTTTATATGAAGAGCATTAGACAGGGCCTCTGTGACTTTCACAGCAGTAAAAAATAGACTAGCTCACAGCTGTAGAAGGTTCATTTCAGTAGGGTTTCGTGGAGACCAGTGACCACCAACATACTTTTATATGGGTCTAGGGCTCCCTCTGCTGATGGCAACAAATACACTTTTCACTCTGAATCCTATAGGTCTTCTTCAAAGAGAGAGATTTTTACAGTTATCATTTTAGATCTAGATACTACTCCATATATTCACTTTACACCTGAAAGCATTTTTAAATTCTACCAATGCCTACACGCAAGTGTTAATAGAGTTTGTGTATAATTATTAGCCTAATATACCTCTCAATCTTCCCCATTAGGTGTCCAAACAGCCAACCTCGCATTCGTTGCAAGTACCAATAATGGCAAAAGTAAGGACGGCCCACTGATCTTTGAGGACATAATGTTGGACCGCGGTCAGATGTACTCTACCGTCACGGGTATGTTCCGCGCACCCGTCAAAGGACTCTACCTCTTTGTTGTGACGTTAGACTTCGGACCTGGAACATCTGTGGCGCAACTGATTAGAGGCAACGGGGTTGTAGCGGCGAGCCTCCATCAAAGCCAGCGAAGGCCTGCGGGACCCGCCACACGCGTGTGCTTGCTGCACCTCGAGCAAGGCGAGCAGCTGTACCTGGAACTGCCCCAGGGAAGCCTGGAGGTCGGGAAACCAGAGGACAATACTTTCGCTGGGTTATTGCTTCATCAGACCACTTGAGGGCGCCCTTCGCACTTGAGAGAAATGAAACCGGCCGAGTCTGAGGGAACGTTTTACAAAAGCAGCTGCTATTTCAGTGTCAGTATTCTGCCAGGCCTTCTTACCACGCTAGTCTGGTCGCCTTGTAACACAAGATACATTCAGTCCCAGTTAGGACATTTAGTGCTTATGACAAGCAAAGACTGGTGGCTGAAGAACTGGCCTTTTGGACTCTTGTTGACAACATGCAGGGGTGCCGCTAAGGAGGGGGGTGGGGGGTGTCTGGTCAGGATAATTCAGGGGGACCAAATCTTCAGATGGGTGGTTATATGGCTGGGGCCCAAAAATATTTCCACAATTTCTAGCGGCGCCCCTGAGAACAAGTGTGAAAGGTAACTGCAAACCGCTGAAGAAAGGGAATAGAAACGCTGCACTTAATATAGCAGACTCCTTTTCGACCTGTATGATGAGCTGCATTTCAGAGGTATTTTTGCATAGCCTGGTTATAGCCCCACTCCGCGTAGCTTTTGATAACTTAATATTTTATTTTTTAAATCATTTAGGCACCAGGTAAGCGTGCTTGAGTAACTATGAGCACGTAACTTATTTTTGATACACAATGGAAACAAAAACAAATATTTTTTCACATTTGTAGATATTTTGCTTACATTGCTGTGATTTTTGTTACTGTGTAATGAATACATGCAAATATAACATTTGATTTTACATACAGCTGCAACTGTCATGCCTGTCAGACTAGTTTAAATCAACCCAACCATAGTTTATAATACTCAAGCTTTTTACCACCTTACCTGCATCACTGTCCTGGACACAGTCGGCGTATTGCTTAAGCACCCATCGCCTGTGTGTAGTTCATTGGCTGATTTACTGAGATTAAACTTTTTATCTAATCGTGACAAGCATGGAGCCCAAGCATCATCTTGCAGTAATGTTGCGAAGTTACACAGCTCACACAGTTGCTACCATAATGGTAGGTGCTAATTATCTATCGGGTATCCCACTTGAAATAACTGTAAACGTCACCACAAGGTTGTGTACTAAAATAATGTTATTTACTTATAAAGTGATACATTGGACAGTCTTTGTACAGAGTATGCTTTCTTTAGTAAACTCATAAGGCACCTTTACAACCAGATGCTGTACAAAAAAGGCAATTACATATTAGGGGGTTAATGTAGATAACTTATTGAACATTACACCAGAACATGTCTAATTGTGGTTTTCTGGAGAAGCATATTTAAATATCTACCATATGTACATTATGTTTTATTCCATAACTGCAAATTTTACAAATACAAGTTCTTGGACGTGCGAATCTGACACACATGTGCACTCACTCTCTCTCTCTCACACACACACACAAATCCAGACAAACTCAATAGCTCACAATCTCACACATCCATACTTTGCATACCTACACACATACACAGAGACACACGTCTCTCTCTCCACATATCTACACTCTTCATGGTTATGAAACAATGCACCATAGTGGACATTCAATACACTAGTTTTCTCAGGTGACTAAAGGCTGGCAAACACACAGGGGAAGGCGAGTAGCACCGAATCCTACGTCTATTATGCTATAAGATGCTCTCTTTGAATACGCACTTGCAAAGCTACAAGCAAAAGGGTCAGAGAGAACGAGTACGAGACTACACAACAGAACTGAACCATGTTTGAGGGACATTCCGCTTGGAGTAGAATGTGTTTCTCTAATTTCTGAATTACTGAATGTAAAACATTTTAGGGTAATATAACAACCTTACTGTCGTTCAAATACCACTCTATGAAGAGCTTAATACAGTTGAGTTTATCATGATTTTTTTTTGTGTCGTTTGCATATGTACATGGATGAAACAGGTTAATCCAAATGTATCCTTTTCCATTTTCTAGGAGAGAGAGAGAAAAAAAAACCAAATGTGCTGTACCGAAATTTCTTGACAACAGCCTACAGCGTATGTGTATGATAAACTAGCATAACATTTTCTGGTTGGATACTGGAAGGGGAAAAAGGCACCGGTCATAGAGCTTAAAGGACATGGACGAGGGCACAGCTGACCATTGAAGAAGCATGGTGTGAATGTTGACTGAGGTCTATGTTAGCAAAAATATTGCACAAGGGTGAGTTCGCATCATTAGTTCTCCTGTGGTGTACCAGGAGCCATCAGGGACCCCTGTAAAGGCCTGTGGAGACCTGACAGCATCATGACAAACCACAGCTTATTCCTGTCGGAGACAAACCTGTCTCCACACACACACCACACAGAGTCATCCAGAGTTATCCCACAGAGTTAAGGGATCCGAAAACAGCACTGGGAGAAGTCTATTGCACTATGGTATTAGGGACTATAACTGAACTGCATGTTTAGTGTGTGAATGAAGAGCGTGAATTGACAGCCACAGTGTAGCTTTGCCTGTGTCAAGCATTCCTGTGAGATCTGTACTTTTCCTATACTTTCCCATCCTTTATTTTCCTATCTTTTTCCGGTTTTCATTTCATCTATGAGACAAGAGGCTTCACGACTGGGGTGAGGCAGTTAATTGGAATGCTAGACTGTCTATTGAATATGACTGACGGACTGATGTCAACGCATGGAGATAAGGGACATTAAGCGAAGAACCAAGTAACCCACTGGAACTGCATAGAACTATGAAAGGCAAAAAGTAGGCACGACGACAAGTCTAGCTGGAGACATGTTACTCTGTCTTAGCCTGTAGAAGCAGAAACATCTGCTGGACGTGAACACACTAGTGCATTACATTTTTTTTTCCTTGCTGAAGAATGCACAGACACTAACCTGGAGCTACACACTCTTAGCAGGACAATGCTGAGCCGATGCCATGCACAGAACCATGCCATGGGTCATGAGCCCTTCCGAACATTGCACTCCACAATTTAGTGTGGCTAGCCTCAGTGAGGCCAGTGAGGCCCAAGGAAGCCTGGACAATTCAGGCCCACGATCTGAACAGTGGCCCAGGGGGAATCCAGTGAGGCCAGGCCCAGGGTCTGAGCAGTGGCCCAGGCCAACGCTGGACAATCCAGGCCCAGGGGGCTGAGCAGTGGCCCAGGGAAACAGTAAGTGCTCACTGCCACTCCTCAACGCGACTCCCCTTACTGCCACCACACCTGCCTGGAACTATCCCACTATCCCACATAAGCTCCACCTTGAGGCTCTGATTGCCACTGGGCACACCCGTCTGTTTGACTGTCTGACTGTGTAGGCTAGAGACGGGGGCCTCTCTTGATGGTGTGACCTTAAAAAACAAAAACAAATAAAAAAGAAAAAAAAAAACTGCTTGCATAGTAGGACTCCTGAGAAGCTGCTCCCTGTAGGTAGGGCCAAGGGAAAAGAGGGGGGGTCGGGGGGGTCTGATGCTTGTAGTGGCCAAGCCCAGTGGTGTGCGTAAGGCATCCTCTCTTCTGCTCCTAGCAGACCTTAATACCAGTGGACAAAATGAAGGGACAGGTTACGATGTTACCATCCTGCAGGTGTGCTGAGGGGAGCTAAAGACATTAAAGAGTAAAACCTGAATCTGAACATGGATCTGATCAGAAACAACAACAATTACAAAAAAAAAAAAAAAAAACAGGCGGACGGACAGCAGACACACAGTGGCAGCAGACAAATAGCATTGCCACATGACCTTTCTGTTACCATAGCAACAGAACATGCTGGAGGACTTGCTGGGGAAAAAAAAGTGATCCTCGAACCATGATGCTCGAGAGGTCTAGCGAGAAGTTCAGTACCTTTGATATATGTAATGTTGTACGGGCTAGAGTTAAAAATGGCACGAACAGAAATGCAAGCTGGAGGAGGGGGCATGGTGTGTGTGTGTGTATGTGTGTGTTAAATTAACAAACGAAAACAACAACAAAAAAAGAAGGTGGCAAAGAAAGACTGGCAGCAGAGGAATTTCTCTAAGGCAGTACAAGTTGAGTGTTTTCGTGCAAGTCTGTGTTTCTCCTCATCCTGTGGTGGTAGGGAGTGTGTGTGTGGTTGTTCTTCCCCTCCTTGCACAATACAGCTTTCACAGAAAGCACCAAGGAAGACGACGGCCCTCTCCCAGTCTGGCCAGAGAACTTAGTTAGGATGGTGATGACACGCACGCACACACACACACAGACACACACACGTGCCGCAACAACACGGACACACACACACATGCACACTGGTGTAGTCTGCACTGTCCTTCACAGTCATCAACACCACAAGTCAGCAGTGCACACTCAAGTCCCCGTGTGTGTGTGTATGTGTGTGTGTGTGTGTGTGTGTGTGTGTGTGTCTCATCATCTTCTGTCTGCATAAGGAGTTCATCCAATGTCTCAGAGAGGTTTCCCAGAGCTTCCTCATCCTGACCAGAGCTTGGGAGCCACATGGTTGGAGGGCAGGTGAGGAGAGGAGTGAGGTGGGGAGTGGGGGCTCAGATTTTGATGTCTTGAGATTCCACCATCTTGGCCAGCGTCTTCTTGACCCGCAGGATGGTGAGCCGAGAGGCGGGGTTGTTGGCCCAGCACTCCGACATCAGCTTCAGCACGGCCCGCAAACACTGCACACACACACAGAAACAGAAACACACACACACACACACACACACACACACACACAGAAACACAACTTTTAGTTGTTTTGTCTGTGATCATGGCAGTCTTAACTCTTTGACTTTTACTCTTGACTTTTGAGTTTTTTTCTTTTCCCTTCACAACCAAGCACATTTTAGCTTCATGAGTACTGAGAACCTATTGAGAACCTAAGATGTTCTGCACTCATTTCCAAAATCAGAGCATCAGCAGTACAACAACGGTCAAATTTCCCTTCATGCATATGCAGGTAAAAAATCTGCCATAATCTCATTTCATTTTAAATTTAATCGTTAATCATAACATCTTCCCATTTTCTCTGATGTATTTGGCTATAAATCCACAAAAGCGGCCAAAGGAGTTGAACTTTTGACCCTCCTTGAGACAGTGAGGCTTTGTCACTTGCCAGACTTTTTTTTCATGTGGTGATTCAGTTTGTGTTCCTCCCCAGTGGAGAAAAACAGGTGAAGACTGTTTCGAAAGGTCACACAGCGACAGAGAAGGAGAGAGCAGCTAGAAGGGAGGGAGGGAGAGACAGAGGGAGGGACGGAGGGAGGGAAAGACAGAGAGAGACAGTGTGGAAGGGAGGGGGGTAAGAAAGAGAAAAGACAGTGCAGCAAGGAAAGGGGAGAAACAGAGAGAGATAGAGAGAGATAGAGAGAGAGAAAAGACAGTACAGTGGAAAGAGAGACAGAAAAAAGAGAGAGACAATGACGTGGGTGTGAAAATGTCCCGAGGTGTAAAAAAAAAGGTGTCTGGTCCTCACCTCGTCGCTGTTCCAGCGGTTGGACACGGTGGGCCTGAGGCCTTTGACACACACCACCTCCAGCATGTCCTCGTAGGAGGGGTCCGCCGGCACCATCTCGTAGTACGGCAGCTGGTACTCCTCCACTATTCCTGATGAAACACGCCGGCAAAAACACGCCATCAGAATACTTCACACACTACGCCATCACAATATTTCACACACTATGCCATCAGAATACACCATCAAAATACTTCACACACTACACAGGATTCTTTCCAAAATCTGTATTCTAAGTGAAGAGCATTGGCATTAAGACATTATTTTCAATATTTCTAGCTATTGTTGAAAAAATAAATATTAATTCCAATGTGAGTTATTGTGTAAAATCTTTCAGTTGCAAATCATTTCTCTTCAAAAATGAACTGCGTAAAACATTCTGCAGATGGTTGCGCTGGATTGACGCAAATGACTGTCAAGACTGTTACGAATTGCTTCTGCACAAAATCCCGAAAATGTGTGAGTGTGTGTGTGTGTGTGTGTGTGTGTGTGTGTGTGACGTGGACGTCCATACCTCCCGTGACGCAGCGGCGGGCCATCTCCCACACCACCAGGCCGTAGCTGTAGATGTCGGCCATGATGTAGGCCTGGAAGTGGTTCTTGTTCATGGTCTCGTCCAGCACCTCGGGCGCCATGTAGCGCCGCGTGCCCACGCGCGTGCTCAGAGGGACGTCCACCTCATTGGTGTCGCTACGGCAACCACAGGTGACAACAAAACACAAACACAGCAAGTTTAGGTGCTAGGCTAGGCTAGGTAGGCCAACAATGGCACTGATTCAACTGTGCTGTGCCAAGTGGACAAGAGTTCCATGCGATTTAGTTCGAAATTACTGTGACTTACGTTATGATCCGAAGAACATAATTTTGAGATTGCACCTTAATTACCCACCATTTTATTTACAATGCAAATACAGACCTAAATCTAGGTATTTCGACAAGGAGTCTGGCAAATAATTTTTACTTTACAGAATAATGCATTTTAAAGTCTGACAACAAAAAATCTGATCTGCTATGGTGAGATCGTCTGATCTGTACTGACCTGTTAAACTTGACGGCCAGGCCCAGGTCTGCGATGCAGCAGGTGCCGTTCTTCTTGACCAGGATGTTCTTGCTCTTGAGGTCGCGGTGGGCGATGGCCGGCTTGCCCTGCGTGCCGTAGATCTCGGTGTGCAGGTGGCAGAGGCCACAGGCGGCCGAGTAGGCCAGCCGCAGCAGCGCCGCCGTGTCCAGCGTGGTGAACTTCAGGTAGTCGGTCAGCGAGCCGTTCTCGTGGTAGTCGGTGATCAGGTACAGCTGCGTGGACGCCCCCGTGCCGTTGATGTCCGCCGCAATAAAGCCTGAGACGAGACAAAAAAAGAGACAGAAAATTAAAAGATTTGGAGGGAGGGAGGGAGTGAGAGAGCGAGGGTGAGGAGGAGAGAAAGAGGAGAGAGAGAGAGAGAGAGAGAGAGAGAGAGAGAGGAGAGAGAGAGTGAGAAAGAGGGGAGAGAGAGAGAAAGAAAAAGAGAGCAAGAAAGAGAGAGTGAGAAAGAGAGAGCGCGAGAGAGAGAGCGCGAGAGAGAGAGAGAGAGAGATAAGAGCAAAAGAAAAATGAAAACTTAGAACTAAACCAACAGCAACTTCTAAACTAAAATCCAGTTTCAATCAGATTTTTTTGTTTATCTAAGCATGTGTCTGTGCTACTGGAAAGGTCTGCGTTAGGCTGCACTGATGTACACATGTATACATGTAATATGTATATGTAATATGTATATATGTAATATAGTGTACTTATGTAGGCCACATATGTGCTGGTGGTAGCGTGATCAACATACACAGGATGTTCTCGTGTCTCATCAGAACCGTCTGGTAGATCTCCGTCTCTCGGAACCAGCTGGCCTCCTCTCGGGTGAAGAACACCTTGACGGCCACCTTCTCCCCGCGCCAGCGCCCAAGCCACACCTCCCCGTAGCGGCCCTTGCCAATCAGACGCACCGTCTGGATCTGCTTCGCAATGGTGCGCTGGACCTGTGATTGGGCGAGAGAGACGCATCTCATTAACATATCATGTACTGGACCTGCGATTGGACGAGAGACACATCTTATTAACATGTTGCTACACCAAGAACGCACCAAGAGACCTAAACACACAGACCTACATTTTCAAAATGGATAATCTTGTAAAGACTGTCACTTCAGATAGAGGTCATCAATGGAAAAAGTTATGTTTCCCTTGTCACAGAAATATACAGGCCAGCAAACAATCACATTTTGCATGCTGTTTGACACAAAACTAAATACATTCCTCCTCAGTCAGATGAGACAGATGAGATAAATGTGTTCAGCTCAGAGTGGGTCCAGTACATTTTATCGTGACCCTGGGCATGGCTACCACAGCGGACAGTTAGACCCTGACAGAGGAGACTTCAGGACCTTTATTGTCATTGAACAGTTGCCTGTACAACGAAATTGGATAACCAAAAGGAGAGGCGGGGGGTGGTGGGGTGGGGATGGGGCTGTGTGTGGGGTGGTGGGGGATACGATGGCACGAGGCCACACCAGACCAAAAGGGTGGCGGAACGATGACATTTACAGATGAGGTCATAGGGGCCTGTGAGCAACACCGAACCCAAAGACTGCATGACTTGCTGCCCCCTGAGTGTTGGCAGAAGGGGAAGATTTTTTGGGTGATAACGATCCACAGCACACTGCCAACATCAACGTCAAGAAGATTAAAAACAAAAAACAAACAAAACTATGACGTGGCCAAGTTTGTCACCAGATCTGAATTCAATTTAACTTGGTGGGGGTATTTTGAAGTCAATGACACAGCTACACAACCCCCTCCAGCAAAGAGCATCTTTCCAGGATTTGTATAATTGCGTGCTCCGAGCTTAGGTGGACTGAGTCGGTCATCGAAGCCAAATGTGGGCCGATGATGTACTAAACAACACAATTTCAATATAATTTATAATGTTCACTTGTCTTGACTTTCCAGTTCCCATTAGTTGCTACTATGCAGCCCATGTGTCTAATGTAGTTCAACTATTTTTTAATTATTAACTGCCAATACCTCATTCAACTCAAAGAAGTGCAAGTACTTTTGACCCTAAAGTGACACCTGCATAGGGGTATACTCCAAGTTTAAATCAGGCCAGAGCCCCACGGAGCTCAGCTCTGCCCCCTCACCTTAGCAATATAGCCAGCCGGAGCTGAGCTCCCTCTGCTACAGTATTTGTAGTAATACAATAGAGTGACGTATTGACCACGGTGAGCAAAAATGAGCAGGCCCTGCTCATTCCTGACAATGTGTGTGTGTGTGGTGTGTGTGTGTGAGACAGAGAGAGAGAGAGAGAGAGAGAGAGAGAGAGAGAGAGAGAGAGAGAGAGAGAGAGAGAGAGAGAGAGAGAGAGAGCGAGAGAGAGAGAGAGAGAGAGTGCGTGTGTGTGCATGCGTGTGTAAGAGCATGTAATTGCAGACACTGACCAGCAGAGGGAGCCCGGAGCCGCTGCCAGAGGTCTGCGACTGGTTGATGAGGTCCTTGAGAGATTCTCCCACAGGGATGAAGGCCTCGTCCTGCTCCAGGTCTCGATGGTATCTCTGCCTCTCTGTCTGCCATTTGTACCTGGTGCACACGCACACACAGACACACACACAGCATTAGTAAAAATGACAGCCATTTCAGGTCAAAGACGCAGAGACACACACAGACAGACAGACACACACAGACAGACAGACACACACACACAGACAGACAGACACAGACGACACACACACAGCATTAGTAAAAATTATCTTCAGTGTTTTTTCCCCATACTTTGTTTGGGGTGTGATGAAAGTGTGTTAGCACCAAAAACACTTAGACTTTGCACAGGGAAGACCCATAAAGGGCTGCACCGACACAAGAAGACACTACATGATAGCAACCTTTAGCCCTTCAGCTACAAACAGGACCTGAATGTGGGCCAGAAATGGCTTCCTGATGTTCTTGGGAACAGACAGCTCAATTATGAACACAACTGTAGAGATAAGGAAAAGTCCCCATAACTTGTGACTTGGCTGAGGCCTTTTTTAAGATCTTAGGACCCACCTTATTTCCCTACTCTACCCTCAGATACACGTTTTTTGGGTGTGAGTAAACTAAAAAAAATAAAAGTTACCTTTTCTACTACTGTGCATTAAGGTGTGATAGAAGTGCATTAACTAAAACATTACAACATGAAAAAGGCAAGTTAGTATTTTTAGCCAAGACTCTTGAAACTCCCACACCACAGCACATCATGTGGGTGAGAGCAGATATTTGGCCCAAAATAAAATAACAAACTAGGCAGCAAACCCCAGGACAGTCCTACTGTGCACTGAGAACGGGGTAGTGTACTGCAGCCCAGCAGTGTCCTTTCTATGTACTGCTGTGCGTGTGTGTGTATGTATGTTTGTGCATGTGCGCACACTGTGTGTGGGCGGGCGGGCGTGTGTGTAAGAGAGACCGTGGAAGAGAAAGAGAGTCCCACTGAGAACTACGAGGAGTGTGTGTGTGTGTGTGTGTGTGTGTGTGTGTGTGTGTGTGTGTGTGTGTGTGTGACGGCTGCTGTTTACCTGTAGTAGCACACCACGGTGATGCAGACGAGGGTGCAGCAGCAGACAGTCATGGAGATCATGAAGGCCAACCAGTGGGGGTTCTCTGCAAGACCACACAAGTAGCACACAATTTAGCACATACACACACACAGACACACACACACAGACACACACACACAAATAACCAACTTCAACACACACAAACACATACAACACTTCTTTACAACACACCAGTGTATACTAAAAGTAAAACATACACATACACACACACAACATACTTAAGAATACACGCACACAGACACGCATAACATGATGGCTTTACAACACAGCAGTAACACTACTGTAATGCACACACACAAATGACACTTCAGAACACACACACACCATCACAGCTTTACACACCGACAGAATACACTGGCACTACTGAGAGAGACACACACACACACACACACACACGCACACACACACACACACACACACACACACACACACACACAAGATCAAGGTAGGACTACATGAGCTGAAATTTTAATACTTTTAAGGGCATTATGCACATGAAAGCCGCAATGATCCAGATGTAAAGCTACACCTGAGAGGAGCTTTATTGTAGCCTGCCCTCCATGGCAAACTAAATCTGCCTCAGACCAGAGCAGGGTGCATTTCATACACACACCCGAAGGGCGCCAGAACTCCCCCCACCCCCCCAGTGCTTTTGTCTGGTGCCGTGTGTGAGTGTGTGTGTGTGTGTGTGTGTGTGTGTGTGTGTGGGAGAGTGAAGTGTGTATGCATGTGTGGTGTGTGTGTGTGTGAGTGTGAGGTGTGTATGCGTGTGAGGTGTGTATGCGTGTGTGGTGTGTGGTGTGTATGCATGTGTGGTGTGTGTGTGTGTGTGTGTGTGTGTGTGTGTGTGTGTGTGTGTGTGTGTGTGTGTGTGTGTGTGTGTGTGCAGGAGGGGGCTTTGTCAGGCGTAGCGGTGGGGTGGGGTGCGGTGTGGTGTGTTACCTGGGTCTGGGAGAGGAGGGAGGGTGGGCTGGAGGTCTCGGTTACAGAAGTCTTTTTGGCAGCACTCAATGGTCCTCCTTGTCAGAGCCTTGTGGGAGTCCTGAGAATAGAGTTAATGTTAGAGGCATGGGGGGGCGTGTGTGTGTGTGTGTGTGTGTGTCCAAGTCTCCGGAGATCCACAGAAACAAGAGTGCGACTGGGTCCATTTCATTAGAAACACACATATTGATTCAGTGGCATTTCATTTCCATTCATTTACGAGGGTCAGCACTGGGCTGCAGGCATGGGGAGGGTGTGTTAATCTCAGGTGGGTTCTGTGGGAGGTTGGGTGGGTTGGATTGTTCAGGCCCTTTCCGTGGGAGGTTGGGAGGATGGGATTGTTCAGGCCCCTTTCTGTGGGAGATTGGCAGTAGGATGGGATGGGGCTTCACTAAGAGGTTGGTGATGGTTTTTTACTGGGTGGTGGTACACAGTGGGATGGTCATGCCTGTGGGAGGTTGGCAGAGGGATGGGATGGTGTTTAGAGCCTGTCTGTGGGAGGTTCGCACAGAGATGGTGATGGGGTTGAGGGCCTGTCTGTGGAAGGTCTGTGGGGGTTGGTGATGGGGCTTCACTGGGAGATAAGCAGAGGGTTGGTGATGGGGTTTAGGTCCTGTCTGTGCAAGGTTGGCAGGGGGAGGGGATGGGATGGCGTTTAGGGCCTATCTGTAAAAGGTTTGTGAGGATGGGATGGGGTTGAGGGCCTGTCTGTGGAAGGTTTGTGGGAGTTGGTGATGGGGCTTCACTGGGAAGCAGGGGGAGGGTGATGGGGTTGAGGCCCTGGCTGTGGGAGATTCATGGGGATGATGATGCGGTTTAGGCCCTGGCTGTGGGAGGTTCGCAGGAGGAGGGTGATGGGGTTTAGGCCCTGGCTGTGGGAGGTTTGTGGGGGGAGGGTGATGGGGTTTAGGCCCTAGCGATGCTTACCTTACACTGGAAGTGAGAGCCCTCGAACCTCATGCAGCCTGACGTCAGGAAGACCTCTCCGTGCTCGTCCTCCTCGATGATGGCGAAGCACTGGCCATTGGTCCTGTCACACAAACATCATCATTATTATGCACACACAGAATGGTAAATGCCTCACATTCACCCATTCACACACACATTCACACAACGGTTGCAAGGGCTGCCATGCAGGGAGCCAATCAGCACCCCCCCCCCCCCACACACACAGACAATTATACACCTGAGCACACACACATGCCTACACACACACACACAAAAACACACACAAACACACATCTAAGCACCACACACACACAGTAAGTGTGTATGATGAGAGAATAGGAGGGTGACGGGCGGTGTGGTGGTGCTCACATGCAGGTGTTGCTCTTGGTGTCCTCAGGGGAGTGTGTGTGTGTGTGTGTGTGTGTGTGTGTGTGTGTGTGTGTAGTGTGCGTGCATAAGGCGTAGTATTTATATGCAGGTGTTGTTCTTGGCGTCCTCAGGGGAGTGTGTGTGTGTGTGTGTGTGTCTATATGTATGTGTGTGTCTGTGTGTGTGTGTGTGTGGGAGGGGGGGGGGGGGGGGGGGGGGGGGTATAGGACGGGTAGTGCTTACATGCAGGTGTTGTTCTTGGCCTCCTCGGGCCAGTGTGTGACTACATGTATGTGTGTGTATGTGTGTGTGTGTGTGTGTGTGTGTGTCTATATAGTGCTTACATGCAGGTGTTGTTCTTGGCGTCCTCGGGGCAGTGTCCGGAGCAGTAGCAGCTGAGGAAGCGCTCCGCGTCCTCTGGGGCCACCGTGCTGCCGTCCGCCGAGCGCCCACCCTCCGCCTTCACCCCCGTACCGTGCAGCACGTGGTCCGGGTTCTGACCCGCTGCAGGGACACACACACATACACACAGTGCATTAGAGATGGGTACGACCAACAGACAGACAGACAGACAGACAGACAGACAGACAGCTTTTGAGACAGACAGGATGGATAGACAGACAGAGAAACACACACAGACACACAGTGCTTTAGAGATGGGTAGGACCGACAGACAGACAGACAGACAGACAGACAGACAGACAGACAGACAGACAGACAGAAAGACAGAAAGACAGAAAGACAGAAAGACAGAAAGACACACGCACACACAATTCTTTTGAGATGGACAGACAGACAGACAGCTTCTGAGATAGATAGAATGCACAGACAGACAAGCAGGAAGATGGACAGACAGAGTGCTTTTGAGATAGGTAGGATGCACAGACAGACAGGCAGGGAGAGACAGACAGACAGAAATGCAGATGCTTTTGAGATGCAGAGAAACAATACTGGCATGAATGTGACATCTGATGCATTAAACTGAACACACGTGGCTGACCTTTCTACATTTCCCAGTTTGCCAACATTCCAAACTTAACTTAAACAAACTTAGCATAATTGTAACAACCACACAGGAAGTACAAGGTATGGAGGGTGAGGGGGGACAAACTGAACAAATTGCTTAAAGTGGGTCAGACCTGGAGGCTCAGCTGATAATAATCTACCCTGGAGAGAGCTCCTTCAGACTCCTGCACAGACTCTACTGGGACTGTGTGTGTGTGTGTGTGTGTGTGTGTGTGTACCCCCGACCTCCCTTTCCCAGCCCAGCTCCTTGAGGCAGGTTGGTGATTGTGAGCAGACGGAGTGGGGCTATGACTCCATGTCCACTCCCTTCAGTCACATTCCCTTTCTCTTTCAACTCCCCCACTTCACCCCAAACACATACACACACACACTACCCCCCACACACAACACATATACACGTGTGCACACACACACACATACATGTGAATTCACACACGCACACGCACACACACCCCTCTCTGCGAACAGCAAGGAGAAAAATGAAGTGTGTTCTGGTGTGTGTATATGTGTGCGCATGCGCGAATGCATTTGTGTATGTCAGTGTGTGTGTGTGTGTGTGTGTGTGTGTGTGTGTGTGTTTGTGTGTGCATGTGTGTATGTGAGTGTTTGCGAGAGGGGGAGAGAGAGACTGCAGGCACTTCCTCTGAAGCATGACATGACTCCAGTCTTTCCAGTTCAGGCTTGTCTGTGGGAGGCTAATCAGCAGCAAACCTGCACTTTGAGAGGCTCAGGCCGCCCTGCACACTGCTTTTTATCAGCACACAGCCTCCATCCCCGCATTCCTCTCTCGGTCCCCCTCTATGGCCTGTTGTTCCCTCTCTCTCTCCGTCTCTCTCCGCTTGTTTCTTTCTCTCCCTCTCCCTCTGCCTGTTTCTCTCTCTCCCTCTCTCTCTGCCCATTTCTCTCTCTCTCTCTGCCCGTTTCTCTCTCTCTCTCTCCCTCTCTCTCTGCCTGTTTCTCTCTCTCTCTGCCTGTTTCTCTCTGCCTGTTTCTCTCCCTCTCTATCTCCAACTCGGTTTCTATCTCTCTCCCCCCTCCCCATGTTGTTACCGTCTCTGTTTCTTTCTCTCTCTCTCCCCCCATGTTTGTTTCTTTCTTTGTTTTTCTCTCTCTCTCTTCTCCGTTTTCTCTCTCTCCAACTCTGTTTTTCTTTCTCCCTCACCCTATATTTGTTACTCTCTCTCTCAGTTTCTCTCTCTCTCCCTGTGTCTCCCCCTCTACCTCTCTTGAGAATGGGGCCTGATTTATAGAAACGTGGTATTTTGTATTAATGAAAAAGGTTTAAGGACTTATTTTACAATTGGTAGGTTCGACCGAGTCGAGTTGGTTTCTTTAATAGCGCGTCAGAGTGCTTCTCAAATTGTGTTTTAATAAAGTTTAATAAAAAAATCCCCCTCTTTTCCTTTTTATCCTTCTCTGTAATCTCTCTTTTCCTGACCCTTTTTTCCCCCCCTTTGGCAGTGGGCTCATGATCTGGAGTTCTTGCGTCTCTGGCTTGATTCTATTTGGCCATGGCTCTTAGCTGCTGGGGGGGGAGATATGAGAGAGTCTCTTTGTGGACCTCTGCCTTTGCTCCATTACCACGCAAAGTGGATTAGAGCGTGAACTCCTGGAAACGTACTTTGTGCACTGCACAACACTTGGATAACCTCAAAAAACAAGGACACACAAGGACACACACACACACAGGAAGAGCAGAAGGCTTCCAAAACAGGCAAGAGTCCTAACCTCCCTCCCTCCCTCACTCACTGCTGCGCCACACAGATTTGAGTGTATCTGGTCCTCAGCAAACATAGGTTTTATTTCTGTGCAAGTATGCCCCTGCCCTGGAGGAAGGATAGCCAATCTATGCTAAAAAGGCTGCCTCTCTTCTCTGCGTTTCTGCAATGCTGGACTTTATCGCTGGCCATCTGAAAACACTACACCAACACCTGATACGTATGAGCAGGGCTGTGGCCCGCTGGTCAACAATCAGAGTCGGAGAGAAGGAGAGAGAGAGAGCGAGAGAGAGAGGGAGGGAGAGAGCTAAGAGAGAGAGGGAGAGAGAGAGGGAAACAGAGGGAGGGAGGGAGAGGCAGAGAGAGAGGAAAAGAGAGAGAGAAAAACAGAGAAGGGGGAAATAAAGAAAGAAAGAGAGAGAGAAAGAGAAAGAGAGAGAGCGAGAAAAAGAGAGAAAGGGAGAGGGAGAGAGAGAGAGGGAGAGAGAGAAACAGATAGAGAGCGAGAGAGAGAGAGAAACAGATAGAGAGCGAGAGAGAGAGTGAGAGAGAGTGAGAGAGAGAGAGAGCGAGAGAGAGAGTGAGAGAGCGAGAGAGAGAGAGAAACAGATAGAGGGCACAAGAGGCAGAGAGAGAGGCGCAGAGGACGGTCCAGAGGTCAATCAGTGCTGAGGCTGCTGATAGGGAGCTCCAGGAGGGGAGACAAAGCAAACACTCATTTGTTGAGCAAACACTGCGGGGTGGGCAGGGGCTATCTCACGGCAACACCCTGAGAAAACACAGCCTAATGGCAGCACAGTGGCGGCCGGCCGTGGCGGCCGTGGTGTGTGTGTTGGGGGTTGGGGGTTGGGCAATATTGCTGGCAATCAAGACTCGAGAGAGAGAGGGTAGGTGGTTGGGGGGTTAATGTGTGCCGCTGGACACTGGTGCCTGTGACGTTGGATAGAATTTTGCGTTCAAGTCAGTCTGGCCAACCTGCCTATTCTCAGCTGTCTTCCTTTGCCCAAGAAATTGGGCACCAATAAAAAACGAAAGCTACGCATGCATCATCGGAATCAGTGATCTGATTAGTTGTAGCTCTGTCTGGTACTACACAGAGGCATTTGATAGATGCCCGTCTACTCTGAGAACTTCCTGTCTGTGGGATCTCTGCCAGATCAAGCTCCGTCTACGAGCTTGTTGTGACAGTCAGGCTACGTAGGTGGTTGTTTGGGTGGGTTGCACTGGACAATATTGTATGCCGTCAAGAGAGAGACAGAGAGAGAGAGAGACAGAGAGAGAGAGAGAGAAGTGGTAGGTGGTTGTTTGGGTGGGTTGCATTGGGTGATATGTGCGGTCGGCAAAAAAAGGGGGGGGCGGGGTAGGTGGTTGTTTGGTTGGTTAGGTGGGTGTGTTGGGCAAGATTCTGTGCGGTCAAGAGGGAGAGAGAGAGTGCGTAGGTGGTTGGTTGGGCGATATTCGTGCGGTCAAGGGAGAGAGAGAGAGAGGGCAGGTAGTTGGTTGGTGGGGGTAGGTGGTTGGGGGTGTGTTGGGCGAGATTCTGTGCGGTCGAGAGAGAGAGTGCGTAGGTGGTTGGTTGGGCGATATTCGTGCGGTCAAGAGGAAGAGAGGGTAGGTAGTTGGTTGGTTGTGGGGGGGGTGGGGGCTGCGTTGAGCGATATTAGCAGTGGCCGTGGTGGGGCGAGCTGTGAAGCTCTTTGAAGTGCTCTGTGCTGCGACGCTATCAGGGCGCGGGGAAAAGAACACGCAGATTACACCACTCCACAGTGCCCTAATGAAGCCCAGCAACCGCGCAACAACACTCTCCTGGGAGGAAGCAGACTTCCAGACTCCCTCCCTCCTTCCTCCTCCCTCCTCTCGCCCTCTCTCACTCTCTATCCATCTCTCTGTCCATGTGCCTCTGATCCCTTCTCTCCATCTCTGCATCTGCTCTCCTCCCTCACCCACATCCATCCATGCTATCCGCCCTCCCTCTTTCCCTTCCATACCTCTACCCCCACCTCCTCTGCACACACACACGCATGCGCGCACACACACGCATGCACGCACGCACACACACGCACGCAACACACACACACACACACACACACACAAACACAACCACAACACACACACACACACACACACACACAGGCTAAATCACTGCGCGTGACCTTCAAGACTCCAAAGCAACATGCTGACGAATGGAGGGGGGGATTGTGGAAAACGTAACTCAGTTAAGAACGCACCAGAAAGAAAAAGAAAAGACTGGGCCCACCCCACAACCAACCACCCCACCCCCCCACCCTCTATCTTTTATGTCAAGTGACAGGCTAATAAACCACTTCAGTGGTGGCATGGCCACAGGCCCAGAGCAAGAAACTGACGATCACAGCAGCTCACACAGGCCCACAGGCAGCATGGAAAGTTCCAGAACTGAGAGAAGGCAACTGAGCAACTTTGTGTAAAAGAGAGAGAGAGAGTGTGTGTGTGTGTGTGTGTGTTACATAAAGAGAGAGAAAAAGGTGGAGAGAGAAAGACAGAGAAAGAGGGAGAGAAAGAAAGCAAGAGAGAAAGTGTAAGGAAGTGTGTGTGTGCGTGTGCATGTGCATATGTGTGTGTGTGTGTGTGTGTGTGTGTGTGTGAGTAACACACTGTGTTTGTGTGAGTTACATAGAGAGAGAGAGGTGGAGAGAGAGAGACAGAGAGAGCAAAGGAAAGAGACAGAGACAGAGAGACAGAGACAGGACCAGAGTTGGAGCAGACCCAAAAAGGCCAGGCCCCAAATAGAAAGCAGAGTGCTCAGACTGTACTGCTCCCTTCCTCTCCTTCTGCCCTTCTTGCTCTCTTGCTGTGTCCTTTTGGGGGATCCTCTCTCTCTCTCACACACACACAAACACACAGACATTCATGTGTGTAGGGGTGGGGCTGTGAATGTACTTTAGTGTGAAAGTATGTAGTAGTATGTAGTGCGTGTGTGTGTGTGTGTGTGTGTGTGTGTGTGTGTGTGTGTGTGTAGGTTGAGGGCAGATGGTATGCCATCAGGCTGTCAAATGTTGACAGATTCTGTGTCTACATGTCTGCACACTTGTTAAAAAACAGCTCCCGCTTTTCAAAGAGACACATTGTTTACCGCCGAAAGCTCTGACTGTGACCTGAACCACCAGGGGGGCGAGAGAGAGAGAGAGAGAGAGAGAGAGAGAGAGAGAGAGAGAGAGAGAGAGAGAGAGAGAGAGAGAGAGAGAAAGAAAGAGAGAGAGAGAGAGAGAGAGAGAGAAAGTGTGTGTGTGTTCCCAAGGACCCCTTGAGAGGACGCAAAGTGAGAGGGGTCTCATGCTCCTGTAGTCTCATACTCCCATGATGCTCTGCTTCACTTCCTGTTCTCACTCTGGTTGTGCCTTTTCACTTCGCCTTCCTCTTTCTGAGCCCCCACCCCCTCTTCCTCCTTCTTCCGCCCCATTAGGTAGCAGGCTCCTGATTGGCTGAGTGGCGATGATTGATGAAGACCAGAACTCAGCAAGTAGCGGCAGAGCGCACTCTCTCTCTCTCTCTCTACCTCTCTTTCATTCACTCTCTCTTGCTCTCTAATTCTCTTCCCTCCTCTCATTCTCTGCCTCTTCTCTTTTTCTCCCTCTCATTCTCTGCCTCGCTCTTCTTCTCCCTCTCTTGTTCTCTACCTCTTTCTCGTTCGCACTCCCCCCCCTTTCCCCCTTCTCATTTTTTGCCTTTCCCTCTCTCTCTCCTTCTCTCCTGCCCTCCCTCCCTTTCTCCCTCTCTCGGTGAGGCTGTGCAGACACATGTGTGCTTAATTCGGCCGCCAGGCGTGGAGGAGACTGAGGTCTGGCAGGGGCGGCCTGTAATGAGCCTCTCTGCTTACAGAGAGAGGAGGGAGAGAGGGAAAGAGAGAGAGGGAGAGGTAGAGAGAGAGAGAGAGAGAGAGAGGAGGGAGGGAGGGAGGGAGGGAGAGAGAGAGAGAGAGAGAGAGAGGAGGGAGAGAGGAGGGAGAGAGAGGAGGGAGGGAGAGACAGAGAGAGAAAGAGAGGAGAGAGAGAGGGGAAGAGAGAGAGGGAGAGACAGACTGAAAGAGAGTAAGAAAGAAAGAGACGGCCTCCTGCCTCTTGCTCTCCTCTTAAAGGAGCAGCGCTGGCTGGTTGCTGAGCAGAGAAGAACACAGGAACACAAGGCCCAGCTAGCTATAGCTGTGTGTGTGTGTGTGTGTGTGTGTGTGTGTGTGTGTGTGTGTGTGTGTGTGTGAGTGTGAGTGTGAGAGATACGAAAGAGGGAGCAAGTGTGTGTGTGTGTGTGTGTGTGTGTGTGTGTGTGTGTGTGTGTGAGTATACAAAAGGGCGAGCAAGTGTGTGCTTGTGTGCGTGCACAACTGAAATAAAAAGTGTTCTGCGCAATTGAAAGCTCAATGCTCTAAAACCCAATCCTCTTTTCCATCTCGTTTCAAGTACTGAAGCATTGGCCGTGCCCAAGCCAAACATGCAGGCAGACACACAGCACACAACACCGCCATGTTGTTGTGTTGAAGACGTGCTAAATGTACTCCTGCCTGCAGGGAGAGCGCATCCAGAAACGGCCATATATTTTTATTTTAACAACAACAAGTGGTTGACATTCTGAACTATTCTAAACCACATGAAAGCCCAATGCACTGACCTGCGTCCCTAACAGTGTGCCGTTTTCCACTTTGCAATCAGGTGAAATGAATGATCAAAGCTTGACCACAGATAATCAGTGAGAGAGTTGAGTTCCACCAATCAGAAGCAGCAAAACTGTGTGGCTGTTGTGTTACTGGGCAACACCGTCCAAGCTGGCGTAGTGACCAACACAAAGCAACAGCAACACCTCCATGTTCCATGTACCGCATGCTCCTGGCCTCTTCTGACCGTGCTGATAGGTCATCATGACAGGTCTGCAGTCTCCTCTCAACAGCACAAGTAGATGTAATAACGCAGAAATAAGGGGGCCGCAATCCACCCGTGCCCACATGTCCGGCACATGGCGGGAACTAAAAATAGCTGCAGCTCTTCCGGCAGCCCCAGACAATGTGTGTGTGTGTAGGTTACAGGGGGGCTGGCTGACTGCAGGCGCCACCCAGCAAGAGCGCAGCACAGCTGGCCAGGAGGCCAAAGTGACCTCTCTCCCGAAGCAGAGTGTTGGCCCATGAATGGGTTTCAGGGGTAGTGCAGCCGGCGATGGAGAACAGAGGAGGGGAGAGGAGGGGAGAGAGGAGTAGAGAGGAGTAGAGAGGAAGGGAGAGGAATGTAGTAGAGGGGAGAGGAGGAGAGATGGAGAGATGAGGGGAGGGGAGGGGAGGGGAGGGGAGAGGAGAGGAGAGGAGAGATGAGGGGAGAGGAGAGGAGAGGAGAGGAGAGATGAGGGGAGAGGAGAGGAGAGATGAGGGGAGAGGAGAGGAGAGGAGAGATGAGGGGAGAGGAGAGATGAGGGGAGATGAGGAGGGGAGAGGAGTGAGGCAGCCCGCCTGAAATTACACCTCCAGCCACGTTTGCTGATGAGCAGGCAAAAAAATTAAAAATAAAAACATGGCAAACAGAGTAGACAGATGAGCTGTCATCTCGCCCTGCATCTCACGTCCTGCCCAACAAACAAGCACAGAGAACCCCCCCCCCCCGATGCCGTCTCTTCTTTCTGCCGGGTCATCATCAGGCCGGGCAGAGGACACTACAACGGAGCAAAGCGGGCGACGCGGGCTCGTGGTCGAGTAAGGTGAGGACGAGGATGAGGAGAGGAGGAATGAAGAGCGCCGCTGCCTGCGGCTAAATCTAATCTCTGTGCTGGAGTACGTTTACACGCCTTCTCCTGTGCACACTGAGCGCTTGGGTACGTGTGAGGACGCATACGCTGGTATCAGTTCGGCGGCAGCCGCCGTTGAGAAGAGAGGCGAGGCGAGGGAGAAGGAGAGACAAATGAGACCGCCAGGGGCAAAGTCATCCGAGTTTGTCCTTCAGAAGGACAGAGCAATCATCGATCTTTGCCGCTTTGCCATTCAGCATCCTTACAGCCCTGCTCTGTGCAGTACACTAGATGCAGAGTTAGAGCACGTGCATGTGTTCTTCATCATCATCATCATCATCATCATCATCATCAGGGATGGTCATGTACCTCCAGCAAGAAGCACAAGGTCACAATGAACACAAGGTCAGCCGTTATAGTGTGCCTGTGATTTTACCTAACCTTGCTGGTTGTCTACTCTGGTGCAAAAGTACTAATACAAGTGCCAATCAACTATACCTATGTGCAGTACACCAGATGCCCAGTTAGATCACGTGCATGTATTCATCATCATCATCATCATCCAGGATGGTCATGTACGTCCAGCAAGAAGCACAAAGACCCAACGATTTTACCTAAGCTTGCTGGTTGTCTGGCACTTGTATCAGTGCTTTGTAACATAATAATCAACTACACCTCTGCTAGAGAAAAGAATACACAAAATACTATGAATAGCACAGCTGAAACACACTCGAACTAATGGAAGCTGATTGAACCCAAATGGACTGATTCAGCTCTTAAAACGCCAACACTTTTCAAAAGCCTCAGCAGCCAAATGATTACTTTATCTACAAGCTCCTGTGCTATAATGACAACACACCACAGCAGTAGGACCTTCAGTATAATCACAGGCAGCAAAATCTGAAAGGAGAACAGAAATGGCAACGCTGGCTTAAAAACAAAAAGTCCTAGCATTTTTTTGGTCTTATCTGTGCACTTGAAACAAGTGATTTCCCAGGTTAAAGAGCTATGCTAATTATAATCAGATGGTTCAGTGACTGGATGGATTAAGTATGAGTCCACGGGAAAAACACTGTGGTCACATCATCACTTTTTTTCAAGTTACTCCCCCGTATCGGTGGTTGCATTGAAACCCCAGCTTTTTCAAAGGCAATCCTGTGAATAAACGAGCAATAAACTTTTAAATTACAAATAAACATTTTTGGTATTTTGTGACGTTTTCCACTTTTTTCTCTTGGAGTCCTCACATGTAGTAAGGCTTTTTACTTTCTGAAGCTGGGGTTCCTCATGTCTGACATCAGACCACCAGTCTACGGTGGGGCATTGTGCAAGCGTCACATGTGCTGCTGTTGAGGTTTTAACCAGGCATGTTAAAGACATCAACCATGAGCCTCGCACCCATACCAGGCACCAGGCACCAGACAGCAGCAGCCAAAGCAGCCAGAGCAGCAGCTCATTATGCCTGCACTCTACACACACATGGAAAACAACCACCTCGTCCACAGGCCCATAAAACCAGCATGGGCGTTACGAATGTGGAATTCTAATTGGCTTTACAACACCTTCCGTGCCACAGACAGACTGTCAGAGGGTCAGCCGCCACAGAGGTGGCACACACCAAAAACAAAGAACAACACCCCTACCCACGTTACCCTCCCCGCAACACCCAAACCCCCCCTCATTTCTGTCATGAAAAACCCACACAAACCCCTTTATTCCCTCCCTCCCTCGCTCGCTCATCCATCCATCTAAGAAAAATCCTCTCTCTTCCCTGACTTTGGGGCAGCTAGAGTCCAAGCATTCAGGACATACCGAGCTCTACCCGCCCCCCTCTTATCTCCCAAACATAAATCAAAACAAACCAATTATGAGTGACCTTTCCGCACAGCTACGAGCATCTGAGGATTTCCTGCGAACAATGGAGTGTTTGGAGTGCGGGCTGCCCGCGGCGGCTCTGACAGTGCTATTCAGGAAATGGTTAATGTGCAGAGAGGGAAGGGAGCGCGGCAACAATCAGTTTAAGAGCTTCCTGGAGTGGGGGTCCCAGAGCGGGCTGGGGCTGGGGCTGGTGGGGTTGGCGCTGCTGTTGCCGCTGCTGCTGCTGCTGCTAAGGCCTGATGACTGCACAGCAAAAAGCAGGAGTGTTAAAAATCAACTCCCAAATGTTCAATACCCCTGAAATTTTAAGTGTAATTTTAGCATTTAATTGGATTTTAAGTTATGTCCAGAGTTGGGGTTATTTTATATTTTGTATTTCATATAAACTGTTATTTTAACTGAAGAGTGTGGAGTGCGGAGTTAAAATCAACTCCGTGGGAGTCAACTGAACACTGGTCTTTTTGTTGTGCGGGGCCTCGGCTGCACAACAGATCGGGCTGCAGCAGAGGACTGAGAGGTGGGGGCCTGTGTAGTCACATCAGTAGCAGGCTTTAGCCACCCACCCAAGGGGATCTCTATGCCACTGTATGATGCGAAGTGTTGATGGTAATGCTTGCTCTGTTGTTGTTGTTGTTAATGGCGTGACACTGTAATAAAGGATTTTGCCTGCAATAAAGCTGAGCTCATTACAGTAAGGCTAAACCAGGCTCCTGGGAAAGGCCCGCCTGCTTGTGTGTGATGGTGTGTGGCAGGCAGAGAGAGCCCTATAACAGCCTCAGTCTGTGGCTCTTTATCTGGGAATATTTACTATGCCCTTCTGCAATGCCTATACCAGACAGTCTGCTCTCAGCCTTTTGGATTTCATTTTGAAGCAGCCATTTATGATTACACAAATACTTTTTTGGGTTTTTATTGCAATATCCTATGATTAGACAGTCAACTACTTGTTCTGACATTTACTTAATGGATTTCACTGGGTTAGGATTTTGCCTACACCTGGAAATGTGTGTTGGCATGTATTGTCAGGGGTTTATAGCTTAAACCACGGTAGGACCACAACCCAATCATTTTTGCTGCACACATTATGGCAGTGTTTCCCAACAGACATAAAAACACAGTCCACACAAATAGTGAAAAGACCAGACTGGACTATATAAAGATTGTTACTGACTATATTAAACACTGTCACGACTTCCAGATCACAGCACAAGTAGGTGTTTCATTTGAAGTCTCCTACGGGTGCGGTGTGAGTCCCCTACTCGAACCTCGAGTGTTTTCTCAGGCAGGCAGGCAGGCAGGCAGGCAGCACCCCTGGCAGCCCCACCACCTGCCTGCTCAGCCTTTTCAACCGCTTGCCTGCTCTTTAAAACGCACGTTTATGGCCAGGTCTGTGGGCAGTCTCCCTGACACACACACACTCACTCACAGACACTCACACAATCACACACACACACACAATCACACACACACATCCTCATTTCGACTTCATGACCTGCCAGCGTGACTCATTCCTCCAGCACCGGTCTGGTTTGGGATGAGCAGGACTCTAAAGAATGGCTATGCAGATCAACCAGAGGAACCGCTGCCAATAGGTTCTCCCCCCCATGAAAGCCTAAGCAAAACACTGAAATGCACACAACACACTAGGGACATGGTGTATTTTTCCACTATACACCACAAACCACACTATCTGGCCGACAGGACAGGACAGAACAGCACAAGGCAACAGGCTCGCTCCCGAGGAGAAGGACTGGGCTAGGATTGCTGTTATCGTGTTTCCATCTCGCAGTTCCCATTTCCAAAATTATCTTGAAGAGGGTCACATTAAGGAGGGGGGTATGGGGGTGGGGTGGGATGGGGTGGAAATCCCATGAATGCTTCGCCCATTAGCACGTTAACCACCGTTCTGAATGCCATGAATCTCAATGGGCCCTGCACCAGCGACTCATTTATGTTGATGGGACCCCCACACGGAGCGCTGGTGGAGATAAACATCTCTCCAAAATGGAGATCTCCACATGAGAGAGGGGGGAGGGGGGGGGGGGTTGCAAACAAAAGGGGCAATCATCTAGGCTCTTTTTTTTTTAAATCACAAAGCCTCCTGCTTCACTCAGCTCTTCCCTAAGAGTTTAACCAATCAAAACAAGGATTACGGAGATCAATTGACAAGACCAAACAATGGCTTGATGGGCCTGGAGTCCTGGGGTGCGTTTCCCAAACAACGACGGATGTTAGCATTTGAACCACCGTTGTCCGTAGTAGGTTCAAACGACACAACAGTCCGATTCCGACTGTTTCCCGAAACTCTCAAACTACCTACGTACAACGTAAGTCTGAACTATGTTAGTTTGGACTTCTGTCGTTGAAACTGCAAAGTATCCAGATGTGTCGGAAGTGCTCGGAGAGTATTCGGATGCATTCGTTGCGGGGAAGCAGAAACGACACCACGACAGTAAGCAACAAAAACGTAGCCTTATTTCAATTCAGCCGGTATGTAGGCTGTGACAACTTCAGCAACTTAGGAAAATGTTCCCCAACACAATCATGTCCCTTACTCATTAAAAAGCAGTGACTGAATACGTTTGTAAACTGTATACGTTTGTAATGATATAATCGTATATTTCATTTATGCTACCCTACATAGGTGTGCATATAAATATAACCAAGGCCACCAGTTATTCATGTGCCACGATGGTTGAGTTGTTAGCTCGTCAGCCTACTATGCAGACCTTCTCCCTTTTTCGGACAGATACGGGTTCGAATCCTGCTAAACCGTAATCCATTTGAAACACGTGGAATGGCCTTGATTGTGGATCTGTGAACCGTGATCATACTCTACATCACAGTATTAAAAACGACCTGTCAAATCAGCCAATAACTTTAATAATCCAACAACATCTTGCAACAACTTTTGGTGTGTTGTGGGGTGAATTTTCTATCGTCTTTTTACATGACCTGGCAAGTGCCAGGATGAAAATGAAGTGAATTAAAGTAAAACCATTCATGCAGTGGGTGGCGGTAAAGCATTGAATGGTGCCTAAGCTGACCCAAGACGGCAAAAGGTGACGAGCAAGACGTCACGTGTACAGAAACCGACATAAACAATGGTCTAACGACAGGTCCATGCTAATCGTTCGAACTATACAGTTTAACGATGGAACTTCCGATGGATCGTCCAGACTTTGCTGTTGGGAAACACCTGCGTCGTCAAACGATCCATCGGACTAATGTTGTTGTAAACATCCGTTTTGTTGTGTCGTTCGAACGATGCTGTTGGGAAACAGTAGTGTCGTTAGTCCATCGTTCAAACCTACGAAGTTGCTAAGGAAGTTAGCAACGACGGTTTTGGGAAACGCACCCCTGATCGAGCTGATATCGGACAAAACAAACAATAAAAAAATAACACGTCCATTGTTGAATCAGCAGTGGTTTTCTACAGATAAACATTTACTTTCAAACACTCTCCGATTGACTAGTAATTATGAGGACAATACTGATCGCTGCAGATCATTGGTGCTTCAGTGTTTAATCTGTAATACTTTCTAACTATCTTTCAAAAGACACAGAGGTTCATCGCACTTCCATCATCATAAAGCATCATAAACACACACACTCTTACCTTGAGCCCTGAGCACCAACAGCATGCAGACTACCGTCTCAATCAAGCACACTACAGTCCCGCGCATTGTGGCTCAATTTGGAAGATGAGCCGAGGATTCTGGGAAACGTAGTCTTCCTGTGGGCTGTCTCTGTGGGTCTGTCCGAGATCTTGGGGCTGCTGTGTGCGAGTGCAGACAGCGTGGAGGAGAAGGGGGCTGTGGACAGGTAGACAGGTGAGGGAGGGGAGAGGCTGGAGGGGATTTTTAGGGGCAAAGAGGTCAGGTTCAGAGCTTCCTTCTCACAGGATCCACTAGTCCAGTTAGCTGCAGAGAGAGAGAGGAAGAGAGATGGAGAGAGAGGGGAAGGGAATGAATAAGAGAGAAATTAGACACCCTGCAACCTGTTGACACATCATCATGCAGATATACCAAATGACAATAATAGGTAAATTGATGAGTTCACTAATAATCATGTCTATATTAGGACAGGAAGACATGCTACTCCATATCTGTAAACTTGCTCCAGGCTGTGTTGTATGTTTTGTAAAAGTCTGTAGCTCACTTCAGACCAACTTTCCCTCCGCTGACTCGTGTGTACAACTTGAGGAGTTCTGTTCAAGTCTTCTGCTGTCTTTGCTCTTGTATGGTGTCCATTTTGAGTTGGTACAGACCAAGTTAAGTATTTCCAGTAAGTGAGAAAGTGTGTGACATGGACACATTTCGTGTTGGGCGCTAGAGGTATCTAAAATCCAAAACAATATCCACACCCGATTCTCTGTAACCCGCCCCCCAATCCCATCCCATCCCAACCCCTCTCCATCTCGTCTCCCTGTTCTCTCAGTTTTAATTTTCGCTTGAGCCACGCATCTTTGCCCTCTTGTTTTTGCCAGGCTTGACCCCGCGACCCCTGTCAGGCTGGCGCTGGCCCTGTTGAATGGGTGAAACATGCCCGAATTATTTGTCGGAGGGGATGTTCCGCAATTACCCGCGGTCGCCCCCCCCCACCACCACCACCACCACCACCACACCACACCACCCACCCCCGCCAATCCCCATTCCCCCTCCGGCCCTGTTAACGAGATGTGTCTGCTCCCTTGTAGGCCCTACGCCTACCGCTGCAATTAGTGGCACTAAGTGGAGCCTGTTGGGGGTGGAATAGGGGGGTGGGGGGGTGGATGCGGTGTAGTGGTGAAGGGGGGGGGGGGTCCAAATTAGTGGCGGAGCGGGCCGCTCTCTTGTCACTTCTGATTTGCCCCGGGGGGACGGAGAGCCCCGACCTGTGGCCTACTTTTCACACATCCCTGACCGGCTAACAAGCGCACAAAGCACCTCTCCTCAAGGCTGGAGGGGACAAGACAGCCAACCAGGCACCTCTTTTTGCACAGGGTTGTGCGGTGGGACCATGAGTGTGTGTTTGTGTGTGTGTTTGTGAGAGAGAGAGTGAGCGTGTGAGTGTGTGTGCGTGTGTGTGTTTGAGAGAGAGCGAGAGAGAGAAAGGAGGAAAAAAAAAAGAGATAGAGAATGTGTCCAGTGTGAGGGTGTGTGAGAGTGGAAAAGTGATTAATTGTGTGAACATGTATGTGTATGTGTGTGTTTGTTTGTGTGTGTGGGGGGGCAAATTCATAGAATGTGTGTGAGAGTGTGGAAAACTGATTGTGTGGATGTGTGCTTGCAAGAAACAGAGCGACAAAGAGGTTGAATGTGTGCAGTGTAGGTGTGTGTGAAGGTGAAAAAGTGATTGTGTTAAAGTGATTGTGTTAATGTGTTTGTGTTATAGTGTGTGTGTGTGTGTGTGTGTGTGTGTGTGTGCAGCAGTAACTGACAGCAGTGGGACTGCATGTACAAGTGTGAGAGTGTGCGTGCCTGCAAGATACAGAGTGCAGGCTATGTATGGAAATGTGGGGAGTGATGGTGGGTGTGTGTGTGTGTGTGTGTGTGTGTGTGTGTGTGTGTGTGTGTGTGTGATATGCTTACACAAACTCTCTCAACACACACACAATCAGTAAAATGTTGAGCTGTCAGTAGTTAAATACTACTGCTTCATGTGTGGGAAGAAAAGTTGAGGTGTGTGTGGTGTGGTGTGGGTGTGTGTGGTGTGGTGTGGTGTGGGTGTGTGTGGTGTGTACTGTGACAGAGACATGATTAGGGGCAGACTATCATGGCACAGAAGACATGGCCTTCCTTCCCTGTACAGATGGAGGGTGGAGACAGGGAACACTAGCACCCTGAATTACTCAGACATGGGACAGAATACAATACAAGAGAATAGAATAGAATAGAATAGAATACAAGAGAATAGAACAGAATAGAATGCCTTGTGTTGTCACTATACACATGTACAATGTACTCTATACACATGTACAATAAAATTGAAAGCAACGCCTTTTCCAGTGCAAACATGTACGAAGAATATTTACAAAATGGGATGTGGGATTAGTCATCCGTGATGACACAGACCAATCGTTCACAACACACCACACGGCAGCCTCACTGAAGTACTTGCAAGCCTATGCCTTTAACTGTGACAGTGCTTTGAGACCATGGACTGAATGATTATTGCACTTTAAACCACTAACATTGAATTAAATTGAACATATTATGCTCCCTCTCTATCGCTCTTCAAATCTCAATGCATTTCTATTCACCATCATAGTGTATTGTAATTTTGTACCCCTTTGGGATTCACAGTCATATATTTATTTTTCCTACTTTTAATTCTGAAATTATATAAATTGATTTCCCCCTTCCTGATATTTGCACTTACAACACAAAAAAAAAAGTATTAAGTTATATTAATAAGTATTATTTTATTACCTTCTCTTTATGTATATTGTATTTTTTTTCTTTTCTCTTTTTTTTCCCCCTGTGTTTTTGATTTTGTCTTGTTTTATAGCACTTTGTTCAACCACTGCTGTTTGTATAATAAATAATTGTGCTTCATAAATAAACTCACATTGACATATTTTGCAACTATGAGCAACACACAGCAGAACGGCTCCTTGAAGTAAGCCAACAGAGCCCGATGGTATGGAGACAGCTATGACAACTTTCCTACAAGGACCACACACACTACCCCACACACACACACACACTACCACACACACACACACACACACCATAGCACAGCGCTGCGCTGCAAAAGAGCCCTGGAGGACAAAGCTACGCGCCGTACCACACAGGCACAGCAGGCCGGGCCAAACGGGCAGGAACACACACGTACACACACACACACACCTCCTCCCCAGCGCAGGACAAGTCCAGAGAGAGCGCTATAAAAAGCCAGCGGTGCTGAGCGTGTTTGGCTTGGGCCGTCCTCAAGACGGTTGGGCAACTTTCACTCGGCCCAGCGAGTCGCTCGCTAACACACACACTTACTTTCCTCCTGTGCCAGGGCTTCTGCGTGCTGCATGTCATGGCTTGAGGAAAACACAACTGTGTGTGTGGTGTTCTACTCTGAGTTTGTGTGTGTGTGTGTGTGTGTGTGTGTGTGTGTGTGTGTGTCTGTGTCTCTACGCAAGACAGACTTGTGAGTGGGTGGTGGGGAGCAAGACAACAAATAATTTCTCGCCTGTGCGTGAGTTTTTATGTCAGTGTGTAGGAGTGTGTGTGAGAGTGTGTGTGTGTGTGTGTGTGTGTGTGTGTGTCTGGTTCACTCTCTTGAGCTCCTGGCATAGCTCACATACTTCTGCCCAACATTCATTTCCCTGAAGAAAGCCAGGTTAGGTGACTCGCCTTCAGCTCTGTGGATAGATACCCAAGCTCTCAGAGGTGGGGTAGGTGGCGGGGGGGCGCTAGGGGGGGCTAGGGGGTGGGGTGACTGCAATAAAGCATAAAATTGAAATCTCATACTTCTGCATTTTAGTTTTCAATAAAGAGCTCACAGGAGCGGTCAGGGCACCTTTAAGAAACGAGCCTCGGAGCGAGTATAGAGTAGACCCTGGCTCTGTCCATTTCCTTACATGAGGGACGGAGGGGCTGGGGGGGGTTGGGGGTTGGCGGGGGGGTTGCTGGGGATGAAAAGGCTCTTTGTCTGATGGAACTGTGGCGCACCTGTATGGTCTACTTACCCTTAGAGTGAGCCACTCAAGCCTGCTACCAGTCCACCCCCCCACCCACCCCACCCAGCCCCGACGCCACCCCACCCCCTCATGGGAAGACACAGGGCAGCCTCTGAGTGCATGCTTTCGGGGGTGGGGGTGGGACTATACCATGCGGTCCTACACACCACTGCGCCAACTCAATGTGTCTCCATTACCTGCTTGAGATGTCTGCTGGTGGCTGCATTAACCCGGCTCTGTGGCTCTGTGGACAACCTCCCCCAGTCAGGGGTACCTCTGGCCTTTCAGAACAACTGAAGCCTTTTTAGAGTCAGATGGGAGTTTTTTTTTTTTTTACTGCACCCAACCTCCATCTATACACTCACTATACTCAAATGGATCTGTGTTTAAAAAAAAAAAACAAAAAAAAAACAAACAAACAAAAGAAAATCAGTGCAGCAGAATGTGGGACAGCAGTCTGAAAACTGAGAGAGCCAGTTTCATATCAAGAAAAAACTGGGAAACTGGGCGGAACAAAGGCACTCGACCTTCAAGGAATGCCTTTAGTGTGAAAGTGACTCAAAGTTTGTTTAAGAACATTACACATAAAGGGCCTGCTTTCAATCATCACCCAGAAGCCTGGCTCTGTTTCTTGGAGGAGGGGGTAGTGGGGGTTAGAGGGGTTACTTTCGGTCCTACAGACGCAGAAGAGAAGCCATGGTATAGAGGACAGGGCACTGTGCAACTTGGGGTGCAACACACACTCCACCTTAGGACCTAAACAAGTCCTTCAACTCACTGACATTCTGGACCCATGTGCCGAATGAACAGCATGGTCTGACGTTCATCTCTCCTCTCCCGCTCTCTCCCTCTCTGCCTTGGCTGGGATCCCTGCACCCCTCCTCCTCCTCCTCCTCTCCTCCTCCTCCTCCTCTCTTCCCTCCCGGGCCCCCTCCTTGCAGGCAGGGTTCTCCGTGCTGCAGGCTGCCTTGCTCTGGTGTCGGCGCCCTGCCCGACATGCCTTTCAAGGCCTGCTAGACTGCAGGGCAGACTTTCTGGCTCCACTGCCATTGTTTGCTTGGCTGCTTTGCGCCTCATCCCGGGAGTGGATTAGCATAAGAATACTGAGGCACACTGTGCACCCCCATCTGCAATACACCCCCCCCACCACCACACACACACACACACACACACACACACACACACACACACACACACACACCATCCTGCCATCTCTCCTCCACCCTCCACCCCCCATCTCCTCTTATCCTCCGTGTTCCCCTTATCCTCCCGAACTCTTCCATCTCTCCCTGAGCCAAAATCAATCAGTGTCAGGATTCGTTCTGTTCCTTGTGGAGAGCCGAGGCAAGCCTTTAAGACAGCATGAGTGCATGTGTCTGGGGTTGGAATTGGTGGGTGGGTGGGGGTGGGGGGTTTAAAGGGGGGTTGGTGAGGGGTGGGGGGGCACTTGTGGGGTTGATGGAGCCAGCACGCCGGGTGAGGAACAAAAGTTAATTTGTGGAACACTTGGGTGCAACGTGAGCTCCTCAAGCCAGGGAAAGTGGGACTGAAAAAAACAGCTTCAGCAAACCAAGACATTAAATGTTGGCACCACGGGATGAATCTTTTAAACAACACAAGCTATTGTAACACACAAATGTAGTTTAGAAATAACAAAAAAACAGGCAGATGTGATTAATGCAAAGAAATGGCCTCTGTTTGTTCACCGCTTTTAAGATGAGCTAAAGTTGAAACCGGCTATTTATCAAAACCGCAAAAATTAAATACCAATCCATCCCTTGTTGGCACCATATTCTCTTCTCAAATACCACTGCCGGGCATCTGCAGGACCGGGCATGTAGTAGAAGGTAGACACAACTAGGCCTAAATGCTGTTTTGGCACCTTTTTAAAGTACAAAACAGTGTTTAATTTCCTCTTTATGACTGGTGATATTAATGACATGCATTAGTTTAACTACTCCACCCCCCCACACACACGTCCCCCACCCATTGTGTGCAACAGAGACTTTTTACTGCTGGGCACAAACATGTATAGTTTTCCCATCCGTTTTACATCTACATGCAACAGGCATGGTTCACCCACCTTTTTACCAGTGTGTGATGGAAATGCATAGTTTACACCCTTTTACTATTGTGTGTGTGACGAAAATACATAGTTTGCTCACTACACCTCTGAGCAGGCCTGTGCTGAAACACCGATGCACGGCCATGCAGCAGGGCCTGAGCGAGCGAGCGGTCAGTTATATATATAGCCCCACTGCAATCCTCTGGTATTAGTTTGATCTTGATATCGGCCCGGGCCCACACGCTTTTTCTTTCGCGTTTCGCTCGCGGGAGCCAACGATGGCTTTGGAGCTGCGCGCTCCCGGATCCTGCAATTAAAACTTCAAATGCGGAGCCCGACCCAACCCAAACCGGCCAGAGCCCGGCCGTCTGGAGTATGGCACAACTACTGTGCAAACAACAAATGTGTGGCGTTTTATCTCAGATAACGAAACAAGCTTATATCTACAGTCAACAAACAACGGAATTGCAGCCATATAAATCACAACATGCCGAACATTTTTTCCTTCTCTCTCTCGCTCTCTCACACACACACACACACACACACACACACACACACACACACACACACACACACACACACACACACACACACACACACACACACACACACACACACACACACACACACACACACACACACACACACACACACACACACACACACACACACACACACACACACAGGTGGAAATGAGCTAGTCTTACACTGATGCGTGAAGTGCTCTGATTAAATGTGCAGATCAGAATGTGTGTTCTGCATATATACTGTAATTTGATGAGGGAGATTTTCCACACTGGCACTCCTGAGCAGGCACATGCAGGGCAGACCATGAAGGAAACACTGACAGAGAAGGAGAGGGGAAAAGAGAGAGAGGAAAAGAGAGAGAGAGAGAGTGTAACAGCGAAAGGGAAAGAAAAACAGAGAGAGAAAAAGGGTGAGAGTAAGCTGCAAAGAGAGGGAGAGAGGGAGGAATAGAAAGAGAAAAAGAGAGAAGCAGGAGTTCAGAGGACACACACAGAGGTCTGTGTGGAGGCCAGTGCCACAGCCTATGCTGACCCCTCCTCTCTTACACACACACATACACACACTATGCTCACTCCTTTTCTCTCTTACACACACACACACACACACACACACACACACACACACACACACACACACACACACACACACACACACACACACACACACACTATGCTCACTCCTTCTCTCTCTTACACTTACACACACACACACAATGCTCACCCTTGCTCTCTCTCTTACACACACACGCACGCACACAGACCACAAACATGCTGACCACGAATAGGTTCAGCCACATTAGACGAGCCTCACATACTGACAACGAGGGAAGTTCCTGTAAAGGGGAACCGGAGACGTACACTTAATAATTACTCATTAAATGCAGGTCACCTTCCGAGATTTATATCCTCCCAGCTCAGCACAACACACACCTTACTGTGTGCCCAGCCAGCCAGCACGGGCTAACTGAGGACTGACTTCTGACAGCCTGTGGTAGGTCACTCGGAAACAGCACTGCAATTCAGTTCAATCCCAATGTGCTCTACTACACAGGGCAGTGTTAACGCACTCTTTGCCGCCCTTCCATTTATTTCTGTTCATTTCATATACAGTTTATTTCTATTATATACACAAGACTAGGGGCACGAAAATCCCAAGCTCAGGTTTGGAGCCAGACTGGTATTTTTCCCGACGTGTTGCATCTACAGTGTATCCTCATGAGAACATCCACATGTTGGGCTGTTTGTGTAAAATTGTCTGACATAAAGCATGAACACACTGACAGGCTGCACTGCTGTTCCAAATGCACCGCGTGTTTGGGACGCATGAATTAATGCATGTGGCGCTTTCGACTGTCAAAAGATTTCCTGGCAAGCTTACATTTCACTACCTCATCAACACAATGTGATTCACCACCACAACTAGGTACACCCCCCCACCACAAGTAGCTACCACATTTCGTTACCCTGTATTTATAAATGTGTAATGACAACAAGGTTGAATCTAATCTATTCCACACACTCACACACTACAGCATTTTTCTTTGATTTCATTTGATTTTTTGGGCTGTGCTCACCTGATTGGCTGGTCCATGTTCCTGAGGCATGATGGGTAATTCTCAGTTGGCCGTGGGAGGTCCCGCTGAGACGGAGGGCGCTGCTGGTGTAGTGATGACGGCTAACGGGTCACGCTGAGCAAGGCACCATGGGTACTTCAGCAGCACGGCGGTGGGGGGAGAGCCTGGAACAATGATGGACATAGACACTTCATTTTAACACGGTCACGCAGCTACATGGTGGAGATTAGATGGAAAAATCTCACAAATATAAATAAGCATTAAGGGCTCTGTCCTGTCACTGTCCTGTGAGTATATAAGAAAATGTTTTGTTTGTATTATTGTATGCGCCACGTAACTCCTGTCTCCACAAAGCCAGGGGCAACCAATACAGTTATGGCACTGGTCAATGCGATGTGCCAGACGCCAAGTTTGTTCGTCCGTCTAGACTTGCAAGTGCTGAATGGACATCTACAAGACGGCAAGGAGCATTTTGCTAAATTTGAATTTGAAGTGACTGATGTAGCTGACAGAGTCATAATTGACAGCTGAACCAACAAACTTCACACACACACACACACACACACACACACACGCTGGTACAGGACTTGAACCGGAGACAGGGGTGGGGTTACACTATACCACACTGGGCTAAACTATGCAATGACAGGCTGCAGTACTCTATGCTAGGGGGCTCTACACATACGCTACGCTGGGCTGGGCTGGGCTGGGCTACGCTGCGATGCGATGTGAGCGACGCGCATTATGGATCGGGCATGTGCTCTGGTGACCTGCCGAGCCTCACAGAGAGGTATTGGATGGCCACGGGCTCCGACAGCCAGACAGACTGTCACCAGGACACGGGGAGTGGAGCAAACTGAGAATTCAGGGAGAAAGAAACGGAGACAGAGAGAACGCCACTGAGAGAAAAGGACAGAGAGAGGAAGAGAGGGGAAATAGAAAGAAATGAGATAGTCAGAGAAAGCAAGAGAGGGGTGTAATACATCCCCTTCAGAGTAACAACATCCACTAGAACTAAAAAAGAGGTGAGGAAGTTACATCCCGGTCAAAGTAAGAACATCCAGCAGGAACAAAAAGAGGAGGAGGAGGAACAACAAGGGCTCAGGGAGTTGGATGACCCTTTTGGTGGGAAAGGCCATTTGGCTCACGGAGCGTCTGAGGCCAAAAGGTGACATTTGCATCCACGCGATGAGGTGTCTGGGGCGAAAAATGGGCATTGTAACAAAATGGTGAAAGGCAGATGATGTCTTTTTTAAGTTTGATTTCTTATTTGGCTTAAAGTAAATGCTATTTTAAAATGCTTCTAGTTCGAGACTATGCTCGTTTATTCACAGAGTTACTACCAATAGGGGGAGTAACTTGAAAAAATTGATTTTTATGACAATCCTCAAATATGGACTCCTTAAATATGGCTAATGGTCTACCAGATGTCCCACAGCCTTCAAATCACAGCTGAATGACAAACGATGCAAAACCCCATCAGCCCCACACAGACGAGACATGACATAACAGCCCTCAGGGCTGAGGCTGCTTTCCTCAGACGAGGAGGATTAAGAGCCGGTCCCAGTCTAAACGGCATTACGACTGGAGATTTGTCAGTGTTAAAACACAGGGCTCACCCTGATCCCTACCTGAGACCAAATTGTAAACAGTTTGCCACCATGGCCAGCCCTCCCCTCACCCTCCAACATTAACATCACCCTCATGTCTGCCACCCACACAGCTTGACCCCTCACCTGCCCAGACAGAACCACTGCAAATGGACACACCGAGAAAGGCACAACGACAAAAACGCATCTGTGTGAATAAAATGTTGTATATGCATAGTGCAGCCTCCTTTTAACAGTGTTAAAGTTTGGCCAGCACTCTAAAACTAAAAATGTTCTTAGTGAAGCTTGTGCCTACCCTTAAGAACTATTAGTAAAATGTGTTAATCATGTTCATGTGTATTGATTAGCCTAATCATGCAGCCCTTCTACCCAACAACCGATTATGATTTGCTGAGTCATGAAATACACCAAACTCTTGTTTTATCTGTGGTAACCACTAGTTTAATTGTTAGTTATTAGACAAAGTAATTAGTATGTGCACCTATGCTGCTAGTGTCCTTGCATACAAGCATACAACCAAATGCTTTGGAAAATTGCTTACACATGCTTAGTATAAAGGTAACGATACACAGGGCAACTTTAAAAACAATTTTGCCAGCCAACAACAATTGGCTCCTAATTTTCAGATAAGATGATCACAAAAAGTTGCCTGATGCTGTTTTTGTAAGTGCTCCTGATGAAAAAAAGTGTTGCGTAAATGCATAATATGATGATTAAGTGCACAAACAAACATCTGTTAGTTGCCTTGCTGAAGAAGTTGCTCTGTGTGTCATCACCTTCACTGTTTAAAGTCAGCACTGACACAGGTTTTTGGTTAGCACTCTCTTTCGTCCTTGAGGACTGCGCGGATGAAAATAATCTGCGTCACACACACACACAGACACACACACACAGACACACACACACAGACACACACACACACACAGACACACACACACTGTGGCCGCAGGAGTGTGCCAGCCCCTTAAGTGGAACAGCATGACCTGGCCTCTGCTCAGCTCCCCTGCATAACTCGTCTACAACCTGAGAGGCCAGCCAGACAGCACTTAGGCACCCACTGCTTACTTCAGAACTCAGAATCACTTTTATTGCCCAAGTATACTTACTTATGCTAGGAATTTGATTCCGGTAGATGTTAGCTCTCGATACATTCAACATATAGACATCTGGTAGTATAAATTCAACAGAAAAAAATATGGACACATACTGCAATATACATATAAGCACATATGTACATAATATGCAAGTGGGATATAATATACAAGTAGGACATAACATACGAGACAAGTACACACGTAAAGTGTATTAATAGTGCAATGTAGTGTGCGAGATACATTTGGAATAATGAAGTACGTGATGTGTAGATAGTGCGCAGAAAAACTGTAGGCTACTGTTAGAGCAGACTAGGCAAGGACCAATAAATATACACCAGCATGCATACATGCATGATCGCTATAATGTACGGCCCAACAAAGGCATTTTTCTGAAGGAAGACTAGTATTTTCTTCTTTCCATTTGCCATGGATTTTGTCTTTAGTTAAGAGAGCAAAATCTTTAAATTCATTGGTGACACCAACTGTAGAGAAAGAATGCACACAAGCTTGGCCTCATGCAAATAAACTCAGTCTTAAACTGCTTTGACATTTGAACTCTGGACAATGTAATGAGAATTTGGCCTAGATAGTGTCTAAATTTGCACTTTTGAGACCGGTGGCACAAAAAAAGAAGATCAGAGTGATTTGTTTTCTTCAGTACTGGGAATTCTCAGAAAAGTTCACCATCACTGGGACAAGTTGGGAAAGAGGCCTACTTAAGCCACTGATTGCGCATGGGCAGTCCTGGCTTATGGGTAGCAGACACTGGAGTTAAACCAACCATACCAACAGATAGCCTAGTTAGTTCAACTTTCTACTTAACTAATGAACATGAACTTCAGCCATGTTTGCTAGCTAGTAAGCTAGTGAATTACTATGTAATTTGGTGGTTGGGCTAAAGCTAATTTCAAATGCGGTGATGACCCATATTTAACATTTGTTTAAATAGAATGTAAGTGAAAATACTGTAAAAGTGAGTGGTATGAACAACATTTTCACTGTCTTTCTGAATTCTCCTGCTACATTGACATACAGGTGCTACTAGACTTTGTCCCAAGGTGCTGGAAGGGTAAAGTCCCAGAAAGTCCTTGCGAACTGATCCAGACATTTGTATTCTTACACAGCTGCTCCTAGTAACGTCCAGAAAAGCAAAGTGTTCCAGTGCACGTCTGAAACGATACTGTTTTCGCTCTCTGACAGAATGTAGGCTATAGAGTACTTGCTGTAAATCACCAAACACACCTACCTAACAAACAGCAGTGGTATTCAGCTAAAGGACACTAGGCAAGCGAGCCAACCAGAGTGACAGAGGTAAAGGCCTTGCTTAAAGGCACATGGGACAGTTTAAACACAATATGAGAGTGAATCTTTGTTCAATTCTCCAGTCAGATGAAGTATTTGAATAAGTCCAGCCAATATCACAGAATCTCTGGACATCACCTATTACCTTAGGCCTCTTCTCGGCTACTGTTACAACATTAAATCTGACTATTCATCCGCAAGCCAACACAAACTTCTAGTGTTGAAGCGATACCTTGTGTGGCTGACCTTTTCAAGGTGCTCCAAACCAAGACCAAAGAAAGGATGAATTCCTTTGCGCTGGCTGATTGAACCTGAGGCTGGGCAGCTTTAAGCTTTAGTTGCACCATGAAATTCCAAGAAAATGGGGTGAGACAGGCCAGAAATGGTCAAAATGTAATTTGCTAGAAAATATATTTTAAAAGTATGCGGTCCCCTCTCTTACCTTGGAACTTAAAATGTTCCTTGAAAATATTACCTTAGCTACTTTACGCCTAATTTGAACGATGACAAATGACAGTATTTAGCTTAACGTAATCACAAAGTCACTTGCTGATAACCATAAATGGTTCCAGAACCCTCCACATCTCCAAATAGCAAACAAATTGGCCAACGTTTTGGTGAAGTCCCACCAGTCTCCAATTGACATCAGTGGAGGAGGAGGGGCGGTTGCTCTGGTCAGCGTGAAGGAGTATGAGGTAAGTGTAGGTCCAACACAAGGGTGTGTAACAACTCTAAAGGCTTTAAATATATCAATATTTCACTCAACAACTGGTGGAGCTTTGGTTCTGTTATAAAATGACAGAACAGGTCAAGGGAGGGTTAGGAAACAGATAGCCTAACATTAATAAAATACACTTCTGCCAGTGACCCAACCATATTGGCAACCGCAATGGAAGGGGTTTATTGAGTTGAATAGAATAGCATAGCCTAGGCTGCTTGTTATCTTCAGCGAGTGCAAATTAATTTAGACAAAAGGTCTACTACTTGACATGCACAGTTATACCGAGAAGGCAGTTCCCACTGCCAGACATTCAGAATCTTCTTTAATTCACAGTTTGCCTAGCAAAACCAGGATGGAAAATTATAAATATCAGCCAAATATAAACCCAACAATCCTGACAGTATTTTATGATTGTAGCTGCTGTTATACATGTTCCTCTTCCCATATGTTTGAACTTTTAAAGTCATATAATGAGCCACATCTGATACATTGCATTATTTACTTTTGTTTACTGAGGACAACAGTTGCTAAGAAAACAAAAGTCAAAACAAAACGGTGCCATAAACGTTGGCTCAACTGGTTGAACATAATTTAGGCTATTTCTTTACAGTACAGATACTCACAGGCAGGCTCAAATATTATAAATTCATAAAAGGGAAATGACATCCATAAAAAACACACACCGGTCACTATGAAAACGCCACTGTGCTGGTCACGTATGTCCAGCCAGTGCACACTTCCACAGTAGTGTGGGCGCCAATGTGGCAGCACGGCCTATGAGCTATTTTTAAACTCCCCGGAGGAGAAACACGACGGCCATAGAGGAGCACTCCTAGGCTAGTGGTGGTGTGCACAGCTGAAAGATGGAGCTGACATTTGACACAGGAACCGCTCCAGTCAAAAGCCGAACGACGAGGGCAGAAATAGTTGGACCACCAGGGGGAAGGCAGAGAAAAAAAAAACTAAAAGATCGTAGGAGTACTGTATGCAGTGGTTTTGACAGAGCATGTCACACAAACATGATGGATATGGGGATAACCTCTCCGGTTAATCAAGATCAACATGGGGAAACTGAAGGAGAAAAAAACAAATGTTTTGAATAAGCAAAGAAAAAAAGGGTGCTGGGTTGTAGGCTCGAGGCCTGACAGGAAATGACGGACAAATGCGAGTGGATTCCATGGCAGGAGTTCATGCTGTGGCTTTTAGGAAGGGCCACCAGGGGCTTTTTAGTGTCTCTAAGGACTTCTGTACTTAAGTCCCATACAAAAATAAACAATTCTTTCTTTTTTACACACATTAGGCTCATAATAATCTCCATCTATTCAACTGTTTTATAGGCTATAAAATTCAGTTTGTATTGTAAGTGTGTAGCCTACGCGAAACATCATTGTTATTATTCTACTATTGTAATAAATTCAGCAATTAAAATAGCAAAACTCCTAAATAAAGTAGGGCCTTTAGAGTAATAGCAAGTTCAAAAAGTTCAAATCTGAAGCAGCAGCAGCAGCAAGTAGGAGCCCTTTGGCCCTCTGAAAGAGGGTCGTGTCAATAGGACTGTAAATTAAACCGCAATGCTCAACTACACACACTGGCCTGCCCTCAGATCTACACATAATTTACAGTCAGAGAAGAACACTCCGTCTGCAAACCCCTCAGAACTGAAGCGGCATCTGGAACAACTGGGGGCTTTGAAAACACATCTGCAGGGCCTGGGTATGCAGCTCTAGGGTCTAAAATAGAAACGCATGGAAAGATGATAGAGAGGTAGACGGATCATTTGCTGAGCAGTCTGTCTGCAGACCAGATCTACCAGTGGCTGTGGCACCACTGTCTCTGAGTCATGAACAGACAAAGTCTCGAAGAATTTCTGGTATTTTCATTGGACGCAGTGCATGCACTGTTTCAGCTACGTTAGAAAACATGATTAAACGTGCAACACCAAGAGCCATCAAACCAAGCCAATCATCTAACCTCAGATAAATAACCGAGCGTATCTGTAAGGAGAGGGAAACCACTTCAAACCGTGCTATGACTACAGATGAATCTACACACAAACCCTCAGTAACAGTTGCTGATGCAGCCCTTATAAACAACTACTACTTCTACAACAAAATAAAAAAGAAAACCAGTTACATAGAAACAAGGAATCATTTGTGATGTGAATGCTCTTGTTGTGTAAAAGCCTAAGATGTGAAACCTTTCTAAAGTTTGACAGGTAAGAGTGGCCCATTGCAGCCCTTACAATCATACAACAGAAAAGGACACCTGATTTCATAGTCAAAAAAACTACGAAAACATTTTTAATTACAAATGCTTTTTTTGGTGGAAAAAACTCAAGATGTGTGAAACCTTTGTGAGGTCTGACATTTAAAAGAGTGCCACAGTGGAAAGTAGCCACACACAGGAAGGAACTGAACTGCATTCTGTTGTTTTTTCAGGTGTCAAATGTTCCAGTTCTTCAGGAATGTTATCACTTAAGGTGCTGCCTTGGGCAGAGATAGGCTCGGCTGTGTGCTACCACACTGCAAAAACAAACAGGCAGCAACGTAACCCGATCCGCCCCAACACACTTATGAAAATAAAACAGACGAAGAAGAAACAACGTTTAAAAAACAAAAAAGAAAACTACCTTCCCTCGCTACCTAGTAGCCTTCATCCAAACCACATCCAGTAATGAGTGGGGGGAGGGAGGGAGAGAATGATTCGCTTTCCCAGTGTCTGGGTCTTGTGTCTCTGTCTGCTTGGGTCCTTGTGCTGCCATTTTAAATTATTCACTGGGAGAGGTGAATGTATTTAAAGCAGGATCAATACCATTAAAGAACAGAGCTCTCTTGATAAGCGCTGCCTGTGCCCAGGGCTAGGCTGCTGCTGCTGCTGCCCCACTCTCCCATTACCCTGGCCTGGCCCATCTGATACCGGACTTATGAGGCTGTTTGGAGTTCAAATGGACAACAAAACACACCAGATCACTCTCACTTACTTTCCAGTCCAATCCCCCCACCGCCACCCCACCCCACACACCCTCATTCTGTTCAGCGTTCCCTGTTACTTGTTTTCACCCCCCCCCCCTCCCCATTCTGTCTTTCCTTGCTATCCCCAATGCTTACCTTTGCACAGCCCCTGTGTAAATTCTCATGATTACAGGTTACATTTCCACTGGAGTATTTCTCTGTTTTATGTGCTCCAGAGGGGCTGGGGTCTAGGTGGATGCATGAGGAGGGGAGGGAATGTTTTCCTCTCTTTCTCCGCCATCCTGTCTCCAGGCCATGGGGGGGAGGGGGGTGGGGGCTGGGGTGGGCTTGACTTATGGAGGGCCTGACTGAGGAACGCACAGGGATGTGAAATCCGATACGCGCAGCCCCTCTCCCGCTCTCTTTCCCCTACTCTCCTCTCTCTCTCTCTCCTGCTCTCTTTCCCTCTCTCTCTCCCTCTACAACCACCTTCCTCCCCACTGTCACCTCGCCAGAGCGTACTGGAGTCTCCAAAAGCAATCTGATCCCGCCGCTCGCTCCATCCCCCCCCACTACCTCTCTGCGGCTGAGATTGAAACACATACTCAGACAGCTACGGGGGCAACGCACGTAAGCAGACTGGAGAGGAACAGACACCTTACCACAACCACAGACATCAGTCATTTAAAAAGAAAACAGCTCGAATTATTTCATCAGTGTTTTTATGCATGTGGTCAACATGTGGTCGCAGTGTAAGAAAAAACTGCAGGTGTGTATGGTCAAGAAGGCTATATCTTTTAGGTGAATCATTTGTTGTTGTTGCCAAACTGACAACCATTGCGAGAAATTACTGAAATTCATCATTAATTTCTGAAACATTTAATGTGCTTACATTAAGAAAACAGCACTGTCTGCAGACAGCATCTAGGCTGAGCAGATGGATAATCTCTCTACTGACATACAATTAAGTCAAAACCCATCTACCAGGTAATACCCACAAGTAGACTTCCCACCAATTCTACTGGATTACATATGAGCAAGCATACCCTACACACCATCCACTGGGCCACCTTTGAGTAGAAACTTCAGGCATAACTTTCAACAGAGGAAAGTAAAAAAAAAAAAGGCTTCCAGGCAATAGCAGTCATGACTCTTACCACTGAGCCCTTTCCCAGGAGAAAAGGAGCCCTGATCACCCTCTCTTTAATCACAGAGGGGGGCCTATCAAGCCAATCAGCGCACAGAATGAGCAGCAGGAGCAGACCGATGGAGCTTTGACACGCTGCTTATTTACATTTCTCTCCGTCTCACACACACACACACACACACACACACACACTAACCTACCTCTTCCCCATTCCACTCGCCAGTGATCCCACACAGTCTGGCTTGCGTTTTGCCTCTTTTTTTGTCTGTCTTCAACACAGTAATGCAGTGCCTCGGGTAAGCCGTGGAATGCACAGCTGCGTAGCATATGTATAATGCAACCCTTTAGAATTATTTTTCCCCCAAAAGATAACTCCCGTCTTTTCCCAGACCATGCCTTTCCTCTCAACTCGCTCTCCCTCCTCCCCGCCTTTAACCAGACGGTTTCACAGGCTCTGCTTACATCTGTTTTTTGACCTCCCCGTGTTCCAGACCCGATAAATGCCCGCAGCACAGGAACGGAGACAGAGAGGGTGAGGGAAGAAAGTGAAGTCGTGAACAACCAGGAGTGCTTTTGCCCCCCAGAACACTGCATGCATTATTGTCTATAACTGTACTCTCCGTGATGAAGATCAACAGAATTAAAGTCATCTTACTAAGTGGGAAAACATCAGTTTATCATGAAATATTTCAACACACCACACACCTTTGGGTGTCACGTGTTTGGTTATCAGTGGCGTTGGATGTACGGGCTACAACAACTATTGCAAAGTCAGTCAACACATACCCTTGCCTAACATGACAAAATCACTGATTACGAATGATGTATAACGTTGCCAATCGAAAAAGCGTGTTTATCACTATAGGCTTATCACGCACATGCGTAATTTTCAATCACCCTCGATGAAGATTGGCAAGACATTTCATGCTTAATTTATATAAATTCTTAAAACGTGCATCTACATACATGCCTTTATACAGCTGCGTTAATCTACCACGCATTGGCTAGTCACTATTGCCAATGTTTGCGAAATCACAACAAAGCTAGCTGCTAACTCTAAATTGCAACAAATTACTTTCAAAGTGGCAAGAGATACGCCACATCAAGTTACTTATACGAGCAACAGCAAGAATAGTTGGGGCACTGACGTTGCCATTTTGTAATAGGCAAATACAAATACACTTCTAACAAATTTTCACAAATGAACAATTACACATTATTGTCCTTGATGACCCGCAAACTTCACGGAACAAAATACTTCAGGACATTAGCTACCTAGCGATAGCTATTGCTAAAATCTTTGATGTAGCCACCAGCTCAGACACTGAGTCTGGCTACGAAAGTAGAAAGCCTGATCCATTTACAGTGGGAACTAAACACTGAACGTTTTGCTCTCTCTGATTTAATCCAGACTAAATGGCTAGTTAGCTGATCACATAACAAATAAATACTAAATTACGTTATTACTCTACAGCAATTAAGTTAGACATACGCTCCCTGTATCTGCTAATGTTGAAACAGCCAATATGATTTGATACGTTTCATGGCAAATATTGTAACTAACGTGACAAAAAATAAAACTTCCAGGCTGTTCAGGCTTTCTTCGTAAATTCACTAAATCGACAATCTATTAGTAGGAACTTTTTTTAACGCAACAAAGTTTTGCCCCGATGCCACGGCATTCATGTTAGCTCGATTAGCCTGGAAGCTATCTGGCTAGCTAGCAAACCAGAGAAGGATAGGACAACACTTTCACTTACTTACCAGTATGGCACCACTATATTGACATAAATATCCCCAAACACGCTGTAGTGACTGACGGTAGACGTGGCTGAGAATTGCCTTCTACAAATCACCCAGTTTGAAAATGCTTTCACAGTTTAAAACGCTTCTGCCGTCAATTGACTGTTTCGTACCGTCTCCGTTCAAGAGCCTGCCTTCCAATCACTGCAAATTTCCAAGTGAGACAAGTCTAGTTGCTGTCGGAGCACTACTATTGCCTCAAACCACCTGCAACGCCCCCTAGCGATAGTAGACCAAAACAATCCTTGTTTGAGCTTTGACTTGCGGCGTTAAAGAGTGGCTGCGGGATGGTGACTGGGGCTGACTACAGATCAAAATCATAGACAGAGTCATGGTCTGTGTACTTGATACATACATTTTATTATTTGCTCAAGTCAAACAATTAAATTGACATGTTAAACAGTGCACAGATTTTTGAAAATGTTTAAAGACAAAACTCAAGGGATGATGCAAAAAACATTTCCCCACTATAGAACTTCATTAATGTTAAACACATGTGCCTACCTTAATGATAAAAAAAAGTTTCATGGCTAAAGTGTTGTTGTAGGCTGGTAGCCTTTGATTTTAATGGCATGCTTTAATCAGTCCACCAAATGTACAAAAAGGAATCAGCAGTTTTCCCTGACATCAAATAGCCTATACTTCTATTCGGTGAGCAGGATATAAGCCACACAAAAGGTTGTGGGTTGTGAGAAACAAACATGCATATGTTTAAAATGTCTGCAAACCACTCATCTTTAATGAGCATGATTTTATCCACTTTCCCCTATAAATACATACAAATGCTGTAACGGGTTGAAACACTATATCTTTTTGCTTCTTGGTACATCCTCCATTTCTGAGGGATTTGTGTAAGCACCTGGTTCTGAAGGGCAGCCATCTAAAGAAGCACTACCATCTCCCCAGTTCTACTCATTGACTTTATTTAAGGAGATGTGCTTTGATGGTCGATTGTGTAAAAACTTGGAAAATACATAGGGAGTGGTATATGTTTTTGCTTCAAATAAAAAAAAGACCAAAACCTATAGTGACATATCAAGCACAGACATGTTAAGTACACAGCTACCTAAAGTCAAGGCCATGTCATGGTAATATTTCTGAAACAACTTTAAAAAAAGAAAAAAATGTTAAATAAGCAAATAAATTATCATTAGAGAAGTTGTCTCCTCATGCTGAAAACAATCAAACATTCTCTTCATTATTATATTTTATAAATAACTCCTCAATCTCACCACGCAACTGATGCACAGTCCTAATGACACAACTGAAAGAAACCTGCAGACTGAAGCTACAGTGAAAAGTACAGCAGTGCAAAAAAGACAGAAAAAAAAACAAAAACAAAAAAAAAACAAGTAGGCTGTCACATCTGAAGGACCCACCAGAGGTCTTAATTAATTACAGGAAGAAATCATGTGGGTTATTTTTGCTTTCAGATACTGGTACCACCAGGCAAGACTGCAAAATTTGAACGAGAAGGCAAACATGTTCACTTGAGTGCTAGATTGATGGGAGTCTACATCGGGGGTAATCCTGCTTACTGTAATGGAATGAATGAAACGCAGAGAGCAGTTGAGAGACGACTGGCAGGGAATGGTGTGTGAAGCAAAAACAGAGTTGGGAGATAATGATGCAGAAAACTTTGAATAGATATCCACTAAATCGCGGTTTTATGTCCTTTTTTGTGCAGAATTAACCTTTGCACATTCACATAGTACAGTGATGTGGTCCTTCAGAGGCCTACTGATCCTATGTGACACTTGTTAATCATAAAAAAACGGCACTGACTGACAGTGTAATATAATCAAGCTATATTGAACATATGAATATTTCAAGACTCACCCATTTGTTCTTACACAATTATCAATGTATATTAAGAGCATCCATTGAAATAACCTGCACCACTTGAAAACAAAGTTTTTTTTATAACCCAGCCTCACCAAACCCATCATACTTGTGATAAACCTTTCATTCTTGATTACATAACAAAAGCATTAAGCCCTTTCCTTCCCCACAAAAGGTCAAAAAGTCCAAGTGTAAACTATGTTGATGCACTATTTCAGTGCATATGAAGTTGTAACATGGTCAAATAAGCTGGAAAGTTCATTCACACTTAGCTGTTACAACTGTTGAGCAGCTGATGGAGAAACAAGCTACCACTAAATTATTTTTTACCGCAAAAAACAGTGTGATAAACACTGTATTGCTAATGTATGCAGTTTTGTTGCACCCAGTGGCAAAAAAACTATACAATCATGGCCAAAAACGTCACATCATTTGTGTTCCTGTTCATTTGTAGTTTAATTCAATCTATTAGTAGTCAGATGAAAAGACTTGATAACAACCAAGGCAGTGTCCACTTAAAAGACAAATGTCATTTACACACACACACACACACACACACACACACACACACACACACACACACACACACACACACACACACACACACTAATCTACTGGCACAAACATGTTAATACTGATGCCTGCACTCCCGCACAGACAGTCACACGCACGCACACACACACACACACACACAGACACACAGTCATACACAATCTCAAGCACTTCCCACAAAGTACATGTTGATATATAAAATGAGTTAACCTGTCAGAACACCACACTTGTGTACTTTCTTAGTAAACAGTGAGTGCAAGAAAAATGAAGTGTTGTGAATTTCACCTTTTATGTTGATACAGAGAAGAAACAATAAATCCAATTATAACACATACTCAGGCCCCAAAAGAAGGCACATTAAATGTATATAAAAGTGTTTTGGCTTTGGGGACTTCTCCCAATGTCTAACTGTCCATTCTGGTTAGCTAAAATTCAAGGCCACACATATACATATACAGAAGTGTGTGGTTTTATACCTGGAGTAAAGAAAGATGACAAAGTGAAAAGTAAAAGCTAAAATCGCCAAACTTAACCATGTTTTGTGGTTGCACTAATTATTTTGAGGGGTAAAAAAGGATGATTAGAAGAAGCGTGGTAAAATTTCACAAAATGCATAATCTCCTGTGAAACCATTTTCTGGCAGTCAAGTATGAATCAGTCTGTGAATCTTGTGACCATTGTGACTGTAACAGGCCTCTTGTTGAGCTATCAATTTATCAGATATCATGGTTAAATGACAGTGGTGTGTGTCAGTAGAAGCACAGTAATATATTAGCTCTAACAATAAATAAAATATATCACCTGTGGGTCACTTATGGCTTAACGTTTAACTATCATATACATTGTGGCGCCGTCACGTCAGATTCATAATCATCATTTCAAGTCAAACGTGATATTCTACTGACACAGTTGTTCTCTTTTTTGAATAGTGATTGTGCCAGTACAGATTAATGACATATGGCACATTATGTTCTTGCCCATGAGGTTTTGTTTTGTTTTTGTTTTGCTTAAGGGGCATCTACACATTGATGGCATGGGCATGCTTCTTGCAGAGGGGCTTGTCCTTCTTGGAGTAGAATGGCTGCCCCTCCAGATTAACATGGCACACCTGGGGAAGACAACAAAACAAAAAAACAAAACACAAAGCGAGTTTCAGCGAGTATTTTCAACAGACATCTGAAATATCTTAGACAGTAAAAATGCTGACGATACGAAGCGTCTCGTGTGTCAAAGTTACGTCACAGACGACTGTCAATGTCATCGGCATACATTTCATACATTTCTGCTTGCAGAGCGCCAGTCAGCATACTCTCCACCCCACCCCCTCCACATCCCCCAACCCAGCCGTCTGTGTCTCCACTCCCCGCTAGTCACCCAGGATTGTGTGTTCGCATTCCCACCCGAGAGTCATGAATATTTTACGAGCAGTAAAAAAAGGGCAGATTTCTGTCTGCGGACGGACGGCTGTTGCAGAGTATCGATCTTACCGCACAAACAAAGCAAGTGTCGTGCCAGGTATGGCCGAGGGCTTCGATGAACTTGTCGCCGGCCTCCACAGGGAAGTCACAGCCGTGGCACTTGGTGCTGAAAAGGGCGATGTAATCTGCCAAACAACGTACAAAGCGTGAGATAACTCGATACTTTATTTATTTATTTTTTCTCAAGGTTTTATTTGACCTGGACGGATGCACATTAATAAACAGAAAATGTAAAACGTGCTGGAATCAACCAAACTGGATATTTTGCATCTATCTGTCATGGACCAATGTTAAAAGGTCAGATGTGCAGACTTTAGAATAAACCTGTGCCCATTCAAACTAGAAACACTTTAGATATTTTTTGCAAACACTCTGTTATTGAATTTGTTCTGAATCTGAATCCTTTGTTGAGTATGTTCTGCATTTTTTTTAAAAAGTTAGTATTTTCTTGCTAAGCAGTATTGAAAGAAGAAAAGAAAAATGTTATGTTTACATTTATCGTAACAAACACAACGAGAGAGCATAAGAGAAACAGCACAAATCATTTTTTGGGGAGGGCAAACAGGGATAGGTTGGCACAAGTCTGAACGACCACACGCCTCCTACCTTTCTCGCAGTAAGGCTCCCCGTCCTCCATGTGGAACAGGCTGTTCCCAAAGGCCTTCCCACAGGCGGCACACACAAAACAGGTGGTGTGCCAGGTCTGTCGCAGCGCATGCATCACTTCCTGTTGACAAAAAGCAGCCACAGTTAGAGTCATAGCGTGTCCGCCCGCACGTCTCGCTAGCCTGGCTGACAACATGTGGGCGCATTGTGTGTGTGTGTGTGTGTGTGTGTGTGTGTGTGTGTGTGTGTGTGTGTGTCCTGGGCCGCTGGGTACGTGTTCCGCCATGCACTCACCCCCATGATCTTGGTGTTGCAGCGGGCACAGCTGGGGGCGAAGTACTCGCCGTAGCAGTTCTCGCAGTACACGTTATTCTGCTCCTCCACGAAGCTGATGTCAGCCAGCGATGTGTGGCAGTAGTGGCAGTTGAACTCCTCCGGGTGCCAGGAGCGGCCCAGGGCCACCAAGAAAGGTCCTCTGAGGTAGAGAGAGAGGGGGGTGGGGTGGAGACAGAAGGAGGAAACAGACCAAACTAATCAGCCACAGAGCAACAGCAGGCTCAACATACAGAACACACTTGTGTGTATAGTAGGTGGTAACTGAAGTTCACACTTTGCTAACTGATGGATCAATAAGCAACCCAAGAAACCTTACTTACCTACTTACACTCAAAGTAAGTAGGTAAGTAAGGCTCTAAGTAAATTTCTGCTTCATCTTGAGTATTTTATTTCATTTTTTCTATTCTACTTATGTTCCTTCTTTTTTTCTGAATTTACTTTTTTTTATCATTCTGCACCATTAAATAAGCAATGTCACTGCCTACACAACTGATACTGCTACACAGGAAGACACACACACACACATACAAGCTAGCACTGGCATATCCCACAGCACACAAACATAACAGACAGCTTGTTGTCAGACGTAAGCCCCCATCCCATCCCTCATCTCCATCTGATGGCATGCGGTGGTTTACCTGATGATGCTGTTGCACGCCCCACACATGGGGGTCCTGCTGCCGGCGGCAAAGCGCTCGGCCCTCTGGGCCACCCCGCGGGGGGCAGGGGTGAAGGGGGCAGGGGTGAAGGGTGAGGGGGCGCTGGGGGGACCCCCGGCGGGAGGGCCGGTTGGGTTTGGGATGAAGGCAGGAGGAGGTGGCGCGGCCTGTGGAAGGGCCTGCACTTTGACAGAGGTGGTGGTCTTGCCAGGGTCGAACTTCGATGCGAAGTTGTCGTCCGTCACCCAGGGTGGGCGGCTGGAGGGGGGTGGAGCGGGGGCGGAGGGGGAGGGGGCTGGGATGACGGGGATGTGGATGGGGGCAGGGGCAGGTGCTGGGGCAGGAACGGGAACAGGAGCAGGAGCTGGAGCTGCCAGAGAGATGAGAGATCAGTTACAACAGGAAAACATGCATGTACACATCCTGCATCAAGGTACAGTACAAAATCCGATCAGTAATCCAGCGGGGAAAAGTCTGCATGCTTGAAATCAATCTTTCTTTTTTTCTTTGGTTTAGTTCATGCCACACAATGACGTTTCAACCATGCCTGGTCTTCCTCAGATTCACCTGGATATTAGACCAACTATGATAACTGCCTCAGGGAATGCAACTGGACTACAGTAAAATACACTTTCAGAGGCGTTTGAAGAACTTTGCAATGGCTACTTTAGAAGCTTAATATAGTGGTAGAATATAATTCTATTACCATATCTCAATGTCATACTAAACACTCACGTCATGTCCAGAGCGTTGCGATCCTCTCCAATCCCAAGAAAAACTCCCTACCCTTAGGCCACAGCTGCCCCCATTAAGTCTGGATTAACTTTACATTAAGTTAGCTGTAACTTGCGTCACATCTAATAATTTCCCATTGACAAAGGTTAGTACCTGGTGCTGCAGGGTAGGAAGGCATAATGGTGGCGGTGCTGATCATCTTAGGCTGTGGTGGTGGGGGGCCCATGGGGATCTGGATGGAACTTTGCTGCATTTGTGGATGCTGATGCATGGGTGGGAGCTGCATTGGTGGTGGCTGCATTGGAGGGGGCTGCATGGGGGGATAGTTCATGGGGGGAAGCATCTGTGGTGGCGGCATTTGGGGGTGCATGGGTGGACCCGCGATGTACTGGCTGTGGGAGAGCACAAGGAGTGACCATGCAAAACCCTGCAACCATGGCCTTCGCCTCCACAGAATAATGTATGTGACACCATCACAATTCCAAAGCAGATGTCATTATATAAATGTCCTCCTATTGTAAATGAAAATTCTCACCTACAGAATTTATTAAATCATGTGGTATATGCAAATAAACAATGTATACCTATGATAAAAATGGTGGACTAACTAAACAAATACTGCTTGTAGTATACATGTGCCTGTGCAGTGGCAATACACATGAACTACTGACACCTGCTGGAGGACATTAATCCCTGTTCCGCAGTTCCAGCTTTAGCTCCATGTTTGGAACAAAGCAGCAGATCCACACGTGCTGGTGTCTTACCTGCAGTTCCTCCCCTTCACCAGATAGTTTTATGCAAGGGGTTAGTGACTGTTTACCACTAGCAGAGACCCACAGAGATAAGAGAAAACAGGACAAAGAGAACAGGACAGAGCCTGACATAAAGGGAAACAGTGTTAGAACAGAGAGATACCAGCCATTACTAAAGGACAGGAGAGAGGAGAACTGTGAACGAGAAGAAAGCTCGGATTCAAGGCAATTTTGAACCTATTTGCTTGTTTTCCTCTAATTTAGTTTAGGCTTGTTTCTTGTTGGTTTCTTTTTTTTAGAATAGCAGCTGCAATTATAAAGAAGCAACAATATTATCTGCATCATAACATGTCAGTTATGAGACAAAATTACTAGAGGGAGTAGGTTAAAAAAAAAACGGTTATGAAAGCACAAATGCCCCATCCTTTCTCAAGAGTATATATGGGCTGAAGGTGTGGGCTGGACAGGTGGAGTAGAGTAGGACAGGTAGGTTACTGTGGGGGTAAGAGGGTTATTCTGACATTAAAGGGGGAGGGTGGGGGGTGGGGGGTAGAGGAAAACACACTGCTCCGATGCCACCACTGCTGAGCAGATGGGGTGCCATCCGAAATGAGCCACGCTCTACGTCAGTACCTGGACAGGGAGGTTGTGAAGTGGGAGGTGTAACCAGAACCAGACTGCAGGCCGTAGCTACAATGCAATGGAGACAAAAGGGTTCAAAAGGTCAAGGGTCATAAAAGGGGTGAACTGCTTTTCTTTTTGGTTTGGCTTTACCATGTCCACCCATAGCTGTGTTCCAGCAGACTGTCCTGCGCCTAAGACTGACACAGTGTAGCCATTGCATTGCACTGTTTGGTGACGAGTGTGATGGTCAGAGACCTTTGGATGCTGAACTGTCACACCAAAGTAGCCTGGTAAACCAGCCCCTCGTACTTCACTTCATTTCGTACAAAGGCTCTGGCTGGCTCTGGCTTCATTAACATGTTTGTCTCAGGTAGCGTCTTGCCTGACCAATCAGCGAACAATTTCTTCCTGGAGGTGTAGATTCTGCTGAAGTTTAAAACGATTGGATCTGCCATTACTCAATCGCTAATGTCTGGTCGTGACTCCCTCTGTTCGCTGGTTGGTCAGGCAAGATGTTGCCTGAGACAACCATGTCAATGAAACCCCAGACAGACCCTCTGTATGAAATAAAGGGAAGTACGAGGGGCTGGTTTACCAGGCTAACATGAAAGGGTCACAGGAGACATGCACTTCAAAGTGATAATTACAAATACAGAGGAGAGGTGAGGTGAGGTGAGGAAAACAGCATACAACCAAAGTGTGTTGTGGCACCACTTCGCTTTGTGTGTGAGGACAGGCTCGTGTGTGCATACACACAGTATGGGTGAACATGACAGTGCTGGGTTTACACATCAACTCAATGGGTGTGTTTTTAAGTGCACACACATTAACCACTGCAGTATAAATGACAGTGTACACATCATAACAATAATTACAAGTAAGGCATTACAAGTAATTACTAGGGATGTACCAAATCCAGGATTAGTTTTTCTGCCTCCTAGTAGGCTTTTTGACAGGGTTTGGTTTCTGTTGAACGTTACAACATTGACTGAACCAAACCCTGTGTTTGCCTTATGCACGTCAAAGTAATGACATTGCCAACATCAACAGAACGTCAACAGAATGTCAACATAACATCAACAGAACATGTATTGTTTAGCAGTGCCTCAAAGCTGAGATGAGTAGGATTTCATATTCAATTTTGGATTTGGCCAAATCTTCAACAGTGGATTGAGTATTCAGTAGAACTCCAAAATCAGGATTTGATACATCTGTAATTATTACTTTGATTCAGATCCAGAGTGATTTACAACAGGGTTTTACAATCAACTTCAATTTGACAAACATTCAATGGGAGGTGAAAGTTACAGCAGGCATGTAAAATGTAAATCATGTATTGTCCATTTAAGAGAAAAAGACACAAGACACTGAAACACACTGAAAACTGTATGTCTTCGGTAACATACATCATCACAAATTCCACAAAAATGTGAAAACACAACACACATTCAACATGAGTAACAAATCAGGAAACACTGCACTGCTGAAAAAATAAACCTCCATGCCACACTCCAAACATGTAGAGAATATTAATCACAAAGAGGTGAAGGAAAAGTTTGAGAATTATACAGTAAGAGACAGAGAAATCATTTGGAATGTAATTAATGTGAAGGTTATAAACAAAATTGAGTCTGTCCACTTATAACTGATATTGAATAGCACCTCATTATACCACTTGATGCATGTCACAAATTACCTGAATTGTCTTTTTTTAGAACATTTTTAATTAAATTCAAATATAAATAGATCAGATTTCATATTGGAAAACCACTCCAGTCACAAAGTGGTTTGTGGATGTTGTTTGACTACTGTTTGAATAGCACCAAAAAAGAAAGAGAGTTTTACTGACAAATGCACCACACCAGTGCGTTTAAAGTGAACAGCGTATCGTGTCGCCACGTGGACGATGTAGGTATGGTGGCGGCGGCCATTAGTGTGTGCATGCAGCTCAGACGTGACGTGCAGAGTGAGCGTGGGTGTGCGTGGGATACGGGAACGGTGCAGTGTTCTAGCCAGACAAGGACAAGGCCAGCGCCCACTCACTGCCCGACACCACATCGCCATTTATCCTCTACCAGCTCAACGCTAGATAAATGGGGCCATTTCAGGAATGACACATCCTATGCATGGGCACAGTGGGGGTGCGGGGAGGGGGGTTGGGAGCTTACTACACAGTGCATGCCAATGCTCAAACCTTTTTTTTTGTTTTTTTTTTTTGAATGTTTTGGGTACCCCCGCTCCATTTTCAGAAAATGAACCCGTACACAGAAAACAAAATGAAGGGGCAACTCCAGCATCTTGCACAACAGTTAGGGTTGCCCAGATCACACCTCTGAAGAAGGATGGGCATATTTGGAACTGATTATGATTAATAATTGTGAGGGGCAAGTTTTTATCAAGGGAAAGAGAGAGGTGCAATTAGTGGAAAGGCCAGTCAAACCCCTGAGAATGACACTCCTGAAAATACCAGTGTTGCCAAAAATCCCCACAAGAGCTGGTCTAGCTGTACTCTACTGGATTCACTTTTACATTTCTGTGTTTTTGCCCTCTATCCTCCATCTTAGCTTGGACATTTTTTACCATAGATCATCGGTAAGTCAGTCATCCAGGCATTTATTTTCTGGAAAGAAAAATTATGTCACAAAACCAATTGGAAAGCACCTCCAAACATTTCAACTTACCTAGAATGACACTTATGTCTACATTTATATGTAATCGTATTCCAATTCAGATCAGCTCAATTTCCCCATATTTAACTACATTTGGCCAGTGCACTGCAGCCAGAGCACTAGGAAATACAAGTTCCTAAGTTACAGCAGACCTCCCTAGTCCATGGGTCCTTCCTGATGCTTCTAGAACCCAGTAGAACTCTTGGGGGTCCTTTCTCTCGCTTCTAGGACCCAGTAGAACCCTTGCAGGCCCTTTCTTTCGCTCCTATATCCCAGTAGGCCCCTGTCACTCTGCACATCACCCTCATCACTCACACAGTAAGGTTGGGACAGGTAAGAGTGTGTGTGTGTGTGTGTGTGTGTGTGCGTGTGTGTGAGTGATACCTCAGGTGCTTTGGTTTTCCCGAGGGAAGAGTACGCTCTCGTTTGGGCAAATTTCTGGTGCGGAACATCGGGGTGATTTGCAAGGCCTCCAATGCCGAGGTGGGTGGGGGCCCACGCTTATAAACATGGTTTCTTAACAGGAGGGGTTAACGAGAAAGGTGTGAACATTTATATATTTATATATGAAGTACCTCTTCCTGCTTTAGATGTCAATGTAATATCCTGGTGTCAGCCTTTACATACCTTTACATAACATATGTGTAATTTGTCATTACAGTAAGTAAAAGGAACAGAATCATCGTGGTCTCTATTTATTGTCTTCAAATGTTTGACATAACATTATCTTGTGCTTGTGTTTGATATAACATTATTTTATGCTATGTCTTTCCTCTTGTTAGTTTTCATCAAACCTCACCAAGGTGAAACACTCATGATCAGCCGACAGACGATCCTGAGAGATTAAGGATAATGGCTGAAGGTAGGCATAAGGCCACTGCAACACCATCTCCTTATGGACAAGGTTAGGAAGGAGGGATGGGGAGAGTGGGGAGGAAGGGGGAATGATAACAAGGGGTGTTCAGGGTTTGGGTGGGGGAGTAGGGGCCAGGGATATAGGGGTCAGGGTCAGGGGTTGTACCTAGACTGCGCAGTCAGGGTGGTTGAGATATGGGAGGCAGCGTTGGACAGGGGGCGAGATCCCCCCCTTGGGGGCACTGCAGGGGGCTCGGGGGCCACAGGGGCCGCAGGCTGAGGCTGAGGCTGAGGCTGAGGCTGAGGCTGTGGCTGGGGCTGAGGTTGAGGCTGGGGCTGAGGCTGAGTCTGTGGCTGGGGCTGAGGCTGAGTCTGTGGCTGGGGCTGAGGCTGTGGCTCAGGCTGCACCACAGGCTGAGTCTGTGGGGTGGACTGAAAGCTGCAGAGGACAGAGGACAGTTAACACAGCCACACCAGACTGGACAGGAGGGGGGGTCGGGGGTGGGGGGGTAAGGAGAGGGCAGAACTCTTTTTGAAGTTAAATGCTCATGTAAGTCCCACAAGTGGTTTTATGTCCCTTTGTGGATCTGTGTATAGCAATGTGTCTGTCGGTGCACAGGTGAATAAAACACACCAATAAAAGCAAAAGGAAAAAAAAAAAGAAAAAAAAGAAAGAGCTCAAATACATGACAGAGCAATAGAGAAACAAGTAGAGACTGAGAGAGAGACATATACACACACACATATATACATGTGTATACATATATATACAAACATATATATACAGATGTGTACATGTATAAGGCAAAAGAGTCAGAGAGAGATGTAGAGAGAAACACAGAGAGGTAGGGAGAAAGAGAGAGATATAGAGCAGGAGAGAGACTGAGAAAGAGAGACAGGGAGAGAGAGATGGTAGTCTGATTCTGTATGTGACTCTGTTATGGTATAATCCAAAAGCACACGGTTCATCATTATCCACCCCTCCCACCCCACCACCCCACACCCCCCTCCCTCCCTCAGGGCCGCCGTGTGCCCAAGCGGCTGGCGTCGGGGCCGAGCAGCGAGCCTCCTCAGAGGGATCCTGTTTCCTGCAGAGAGAAACAGCTGAAATGGAGAGCAGGAGAGCGGTGGGGCAGACGGGTCGGCGACCCTGCGTCAGCTCCGCGGAGTCCTTCACAGGGGGCGCAGGGTGAAGGCCGCGCCACGACTAATGTGGCACGACTCCAAAGACGTCTGCCCAGCTGACCTGGCAAAGCAAGTGCCTAAAACCGTGTTGAACACCAGACTCTTTTGGTTCGCTCCTCTAAAATCTACATATCCTGGTTCATTCCTACAACTACATATAGGGGAGGAGTGTATGTTTTAGCTGATGTCTAAATCTGACCAATCAGATGAAGGTCAAGCACAGATGACATCAGTTCCTGTTCATTTGTCCTGTAGGGGTATTTTTGACAACAGTGGAACCAGGGCCCTAGTCATTCTCAGGCTTTGCATAGGTCATGTTCAGGAGAGGGGTGTATGAATGCTCGACTTGAACTTAGGCTGTTGATAGTTATGAGTTACTGAAATGAGTGGATTAATGAGTCATTGAATCGAGTGGATTAATGAATCATTGATTTGAGTGGATCAGAAGGCCTGATCTGACTGGTCTGCCATGGGCTCTCTGTTCTTAGTGCTCTTGATATGTCAGGTCTTCCCACCTCCCTGAGTCTCTCTAACGGGTCCTGACTCACATTGCCTTAGATATGCATGTGTACCCACACATGCAATCCATGCACTTACGTGCATATGTCAGTGTGTGTGTGTGTGTGTGTGTGTGTGTGTGTGTGTGTGTGTGTGTGTGTGTGTGTGTGTGTGTGTGTGTGTGTGTGTGTGAGTGTGTGTGTGTCTGTCTGACTAACTGACTATGAAGCACTAGCAACTTTTCTGTGTGTATGGATATGTATTTCATTCCCAAGGAGTGGTCATGTAACCTTTAACTTACCTTGTAAAATTAGATTTTTGAGATCTCCGTAGACTGACAATTGAAAGAGCTAAACGTTTTTCGAAGGGAAACCTGATGATTGCTGTTTTGATTGTTCAAGGCAACACAAATTTCTGTTTAATTCAGTTCAACACAAATAATTGATCAAGAAAAACTCACAGGCTAGAAGCAATATTTTTGTTCTTAAATTTACCTAGACATCTTTCCAGCAATCAATAGGTTTACCTGAAATCTATTTTCCTTCTACGAATGCACACACAAATATATTTATAAAACAGAAATGACATAAAACCTGTGTAAAAACATGTATGTATTACATACAATACATATATCAGGACACACGCCATAAATACATATCAGGACACACATTAAACAAATAGACCAAACAAACAAACCGGACCAAACAAACCCTGGACCATGTGGAACAGACGAGGGACGACAGACAGAAAGCGAACACAGCCAATAACGTTATTACCTCTCAGGGGTAGGGGAAACAGGGGTGGGTTCAGGACTTGAGGTAGCATCAGGCTCTGGCGCCTGATTGGCTAGGCACTCTGACTCAGAAGCAGGCTGATTGGGCGAAGCAGCAGTAGCAAGGCTGACGGACACTGGAGCATGCTCGACAGGGGGACTGGATCACAGGTTAGGTTGCAACGACAGAAAGAAGTCACACTTCTGAACTTAAACGTATATATATACATACATACACACACAGAGTAAAAAAACAGGCAAATGCAATTGTGTGTGTGTGTCTATATATATACACACATCATCAATTAGAGAGTTAATATCAGCCTAGCGCACAACTGCTGGGCTAATGCCTCAGTCATTTTTTCATGCAAATCAAGAAGCCACAATTGGTCAATATTGCTCAGCCCAGTGCAAGGATGTCCATCAGGGATCAAAACAGCAATCAGGAGCGAAACTTCCAGGGGATCTACCTTCCTTTATTTTGCTATTGGAAAGCTAGCATTCTGCAGCAGCCTACTATAAGGTGGAAATATGGGTGGAGGGGGTCAGAGATTACTCTGCAAGAAGAAATCAGTGGTCGCTAATTGAGTCCTGATGATAAAAAGAGTAAGAGTCAGACAGTTAATGGACTGGAGGACTATTGATTGCAGATGAGTCACTCAGTTGAGCAGAAGCAGGCAGGCTGTGGGGTCCTATACAGCAAGGCAAAGCCTGTAGGTGGGCCTACGCCAGAATCAATAGACTGTGCCAGTATATCATGAAATGGCCGCCTTGAAACTAGCAGTTAATCTATCACATCTCCATGGGAAGGACCTCATTGCCATGATGCAATTACAGTGTTCTCTGTTGTGCGACCACATGGACTGACTGACTGCATATTAGGGCCTTGTAATACTGTTGCTAACTATGAAGCGGCAAAGACATTCAATGACTTTTTTATTCAATCCTGCTTAAAGATAATAACATCAAAGGAATAAATTATGTGAATAACAAACATCACAAGTAAAAGCAAATGCAAAACAAGGCAATTCATGGCACAATGAACTAGACAATCTTTCAAAATAATCCAAAAATGTAAAACCAGCAAAACCAGCAAATATCAATCAAAAAAAAGAAAGGAAAAAAATCAACACCAAAGCTGCACATTACAACTGAAAAAGGGTAAATTCTGCCTCAATGCCTCAGTTTGTTGGTAAAAGTGAAATAATTTGATGATTTGATGATTTTGTTGAGTTGCCACTAAGATGGCAAACTGATGATCCGTGCCTGGGACTACCCAAGGATGGCACACAGGACATGGCTGAGTGGGTGAGTAGGGGTGTGTGTGTGAGTGGGTGAGTGTGTGTTTGTGTGTGTGTGTTTCTGGGTGTGTGTGGGAGTCGGCGGGGGTGGGAGGGGTGCGCTGGCTGGCTGGGGAGTGGGGGCAGGCATCTAGCAGCAACCGGCCTGGTGGTGGAGTAGTGGACTGATGGCTGACCCCTTTCTCACAGCAACCTCCGACACCACTGTCCCAACCTCTCTCTCACTGACCAGACCATAAGAAAATGGCACTCCACGAAGCATTTCAGTTAGGGCCATCATTGGACCGATGGTGCTATTAGACATTTATTGTTAATTTGGAAAGGCCAAAAGCAACGCCATTGCTATGTCGTGTGGAGGCTAGGGCAATGGAGAGAGAGAGGCTGAGAGGTGGTGACCTATGGCTGTTAGCCCCTTATCACTGTCTGTGGTGAACTTGGTCTTTGGTGCTCTCGGCTAGCTGTGCAGTAGCATCGGACTGTGTTGGGTTTGCTTGGGTGATGGGTCAAGAGGTAGCATTTGGTTTTAGTAAGGGGTAGGCAGTGGGGGTGGGAGTATAACTCACAGACACTGGTAATGACATTCTTTGGCTATCCATATTGACCTATATCAAAGTTTGGTATTACCTTAAAACATGAAACTTACTAAAACTGACTGAAAGTTTAATGTTGCCTCATGGACATGTTTATGGATACTCACATATACGCACCCACCCACACACAGACGGACGTATACGCACATGAACGCACACATATACGCACACACACACACACACACACGCACACACACACAGAAATACAGAGTAATACTGAGCCCTGTATGACACACAAGGGGAGTGGGGGTGGGGAGATACACAGAAAGCAGAACAGCACATGTATGTCACACGTTTCTGATTAATTAATGAACACAGCATCCTTTCACATGGGTGCACTTTCTTCACAGACGCGATATCTGAGTTACAGATAAAACACCTACAAACGTCTATCTTGCACAGAGAAAACGTACAAGGACAAATAGACGATAGATGATAGGAGCAGAGAACTAGGAGATTAGGTTGTGTTGACTGAATCACATGTTTTTGCTGATGCCGACAAGATTCCATTTACCTGACCTAGCATATAAACTGTGTATATGCAAATGTTCAAGCAATAAAAAAAATATGTGACCAAAACACTGTGTGGTACAATAAGGGATTGATTCAGAATCTACAGTGCCCCCTGCTGGTTTTGTCTGCTTGCCACAGCTGTTAACAGGGAAATTGCATTCACCTTCTTGCCAGTGCAACTGCATTAGTGGGTCCACTCAAGGCCTCATGATATGTGGTGTTATCAGCCAGTGACGGGCAACCTGGTTTCAGAAGCTACAATAATGCGTACAAATTTTGTACACAGTTGAAAAGCTGTGTTAATTAGAACCAGCTGATTTAGCGAATAGCTGAAACTTAACAGGTTATTAGATTGTAGCATCTAAAGCCAGGTAGCCCATTGCTGTTATTGGCATATCATCATAGCTACTGATTATCATTGTGGTGCTCCTCCATATAATCCATACATCCCTAAGCATCCAAACCAAACCCAAGAGGCCAAACGCACAGAGGCCCTGCACATGCATGATGACAGATTAGCAGAATCGGCATTAGACAGCACGTAAGCTCCATGCAGCCTCAGGCACGACAGAAAAGGAGAGAGGCTAACAGAGCTATGCAAACAGACTATTATTATGGGGTTAGAACAGCTATATAGCATGCAGTGTCTGACCTAAATATTGTCTTTTATAACTTAAGGTTAAGATTGTAAGCCTGCCAATATTAGTCTGAGAATGGCGAAACTGGTAGCGTGTGTAGGTTTGAAGAATAAGGGCCATATAGATCAGTGCTTAAGTGCGTCGCAGTTAGGGATTAAGGAGCGTTGATGTTAACTGGACAAAATGGGGTAAAGCGTAACAGTATAAGATACACATACACACACACACACACAGAAACATACAGACAAATACAACACTGTCCACACACACACACACACACTCTCACAATTTCCCATTCATTCATGGAAATCCTACTTCTAATTAGTTTTTAAAGCATATAAATATAAAACGTTAAGAGATGAGATGGCACATATGTGACTGAATTATATCAACGCTACCACTAGCATAAACTGTGCTAGCATCAAGGTTAGACACCTACAAGCAACAACTGTCTGGTGTTACACTTTCACAAGAGAAACGAAATAGTTTAGGTAGAGACTGCAAAAAAATATTAACAATCTATCAGTTTTTTAAGTGTCATGAAAAAGGCACACACAATGAAAAAAAGCATGCTAAAAGCTGCTGTAAGGAATGTTAGCAATGCTAACATTAATCAGAAACATGTAGTGCATACATGGCAGGGATTGTCTTCTTGCGTAGTGTAGTTCTCAGTAATACACAATATAACACTGAATTATTCTGACAAAATTACAGCTTACAGCAGCTTTATATGGCATATAAGAGAACACAAATTCACAAAGCACTCTATGACACCATCGCTATGGTATCTGTTATTAAAATAACACCACAGAGCTTTGGAGGTCTTCCAACACCACCATACAAAGACACTACTGCGTATGAACTCAACTACTGAGATGGAGAGTAGACATCAGTGAATGTGTGAATGAAATGAAGCAATGTCCTGTCCCTAATCTAAAGCAGTGTCCTCACCCCAGATTCAGCTACAAAATGGCGGACGATCCACATAGCATGACTGGAGCACTAAGGGAGAAGGGGGAATTAAATGCAGACAAGAGGCTAGACAGTTACAGGAATTGAGTGTATGGAGGTAGGAGATGGAGGTGGGAGATGGAGGTCTGAATGGAGGCACAAGGGGCAACAACATGGGATAGAGGGGCCAGCCACCCAAAAGATGAGTCGGGGAGGGGGAGGCGTGGGCACAAGCACACCCGGTGCACTCACTCTCTCTCTCTACCCAGCATGCAAGTGGGGGTGGGGGTGAAAGGTCAGGAATTCAGAGGCAGCCAACGAGCAACGATGCCAAGAAGGCGCAGTTAGCAGGGGGGTTGCAGTCAATTCACCCACCATGACAAACAGTCTACAGCAACAGGCTGACACAATTTCCCTTGGTGACCACAGGACAAGCAAGACTTTTTTTACCTTGTTGCTATGCTTCCCTCTCAGAAGGAGCAACCATGGCCTGGCATGGCACAGCACGGCCTCTGACTACTTACACATCTGAATACCTTCTCTTCTCTTTTATCTCTTTTTTTTCTCTCTCTCTCTCTCTGTTTCTTTCAGGGGCTGGGAGGATGGAAAGATGCCCCACTGTCGATGTGTGGTGATTGATGGCGTCTCTTTCCTTGTGCAGATCCAACAGATATGATGCTGTCCCTTCAGCCAACGCTGGCAACTTAGAGAGTTTCAGCTACTTATATGAATGACACTACAAGTAATTGGACACGTCTAATTAGGCGCCACACTAGAATGGATCGGCATTTGTGTTGGTAGACCTCAGAATGTTTGGGCAAATGAAGGTTTCTGATGCAAATAGTTACGCCAATTTTAGTGGGGGTTTTTTAAATAATTAATCTGTTTTGCATGCCATGTAATACTAGTGAAACAACAGTTAGATTGTTTTGACTTGATTTATGTAACCTCACTTTATAAACTTTATAAATGTTCATTTAAAAAGATATTATATAAAAATATATTAAAATATTTTTGTGTCTGAACTCATGAAATTGATAGACTGGATGTGGGAATGTGAGTGCATGAAAAGAGAAATATCAGATATGAATGATTATGTTGCATTACATTAATTGATGTTATCACAGCCACAGGTTTGGCTCTGACTGAATGTATACTAACTAAAAATGAAGAAGAATCTATAAAATGTATGAATGCAAATAACTACACTGCCTACAAAATAAAAAAAATGGCGATTCCTTGTGGCTCTGACACCAAGTTTATGATGGCACCTGTCCTGTGACCAAACTGCTTCTGCTTTGATTATGAACAGCTAAGAGACACAGCTGACACAGCTATGACTGATATTGGCTTTTAATCTTTTAGGAAAACCACCACCTTGCATGACATGTGTAGACCTTCTTTCTTTAATATCACTTAAGTCTCCACTGCTTACACATCAATGCCTACTTAATCCAAATCAGATGGGGGTGAAGCCAGTAAAGAATGACTATTTCTATGCAATCTCTCAAAATGAAGGAAAACTTTAAAAATCACTACAAATGACCATTAATAGAATACTATGGATATTTAGACAGTGTGAATGATTAATTTTGGCTTTTGACATTAAAGCCATTTTATTGTTGTTCCAGTGATTTGCACATGGTAACATTTTTGTAGGCCTCACAGAAAGAGTAGGGTGCCATATCTAACTAACTAAAAGCCTGAACAAGAGTAATCAAAAGCCAGGGAGCCTTTCTGCTGTGTTTAAGTTAAAAGTGGCATCACATTTATTCATTCAAAATGATAAGTTTCACAGTACGTGTTCAATGGGGAAAACATCTACAACTGCAGCAGTTATGTAAGTAGCAATTAATTAAACTGTTTTAATTTACATTCAAAAATGTGAGCGATAGACCCAAAAGCTATCAGCATTACATTTCAGGATAGCAATCTTTAAACAAGTATGCTAGTATGTCTTTCACATGTGACTAAGAGAGTAAAACAACCTAAACGTTCTTTCTCAACTCATAACACCTTCTTCTAAATCCCTCACCATCGTTCACGTCAACATGCATTTGTCTCTCTATTACAGTGTCTTAAGCCTTTACAGTGATGCCACATATTAAGTCGCACATTTAGCTGAGACTTATTCAGGCACGTTAAGGATCTGGGCAGACAAGCCATTGTGCCAGGTTTTCAATTTAGCAAAACGTGGGCCTTTAGCTTCTGATTCAAATCTTTCCCTGTGGCATGAAGGTGAGAGAAAGGGGAAAAGAAAACAGACAAAGAAAAAGAGAGAGACAGAGTAGAAGAGATAAGTTACAGACTTTTAGAGCCTCCATTTTCTCATCTAAAACTAGTAATGCATTTCTAAACAACTTGAATGCTCCATTTTGTGCATCTGCTCTGAACAATAGCCTCTACAATCTCAACGGACACTTTGAGTCTGAGAAATTCATCCATTTAAAGCCAAGAGCGTCACAATTCAGTTGTGGGAGATGTCTGTTTTGTTGTGGGGAGTGGAAAGGGGAAGACAAGTGGTAATTAACTCTCTGGGAACCTGAGATCCATTAAACTAGCCTTTTCTGGGCAAAGCGAAAGGCCTACGCCATAAACCTAGAATGTTTCCTAGCGCTAACTTGTTGGAAAGACCAAAGCTAACCCTCAGCATGGGCTTCAAGTTCAGCACAGAAGGTGATTTGAGGCAGGGGTCACGGAGAGAGAAGATATCTCCCTAACAGAAACACTGCTCTGATTAGGCCTCGACCCCCAAGGGATTGTCCCTTACAGGCCACCGGTAGCTGCTGCTAGCTGCCTACCTTGACTTCATCAGACGGTCCTCATCTGGGTCTTGCACTGTGGGGGAGAGGAAGAGGGAGAGGGAGAGAAACAACAGAAGATGCCAATCAGCCAAAATGTTACAAATGCGTTTTGCAAAATATCACAAACACAGAATGAGAAATAGTTAGAAATCTATTACTAATAGTAACACTAATAATAATCCAAGGCTTTCATTAATGTTACTTCCCATTATAACAATGTTAGAGTTAGGGTGATTAGCGTTTTTCATTTAAACTCAACATGGTAACACTTTCTACCAAGCTTGTATTCATATAGAAACTATAAATGCATTCATAAGGGCATACAATGCCTTCATAAAGTATGTGAAGTATGCATGACTATTTATACATACTAATGATGTACTCCTAAGACATTGTAATGCTATGTTATAAGCCCTTTTTCCAACTTCAGGTGACACAATGCTTTCTTGGTTATAAAGCTTCCCTTGCCTACAAGAGCAGTCATTAGGAACGTATAAATAGTTATTAATGCTAATTTAACCATTATTAAGCTTTATGAAGTCCGATGCTACTACACAGCTAAATGTGTTTATAGAGTCTTATGAATACAAGCTTCATAGAAAGTTTTACCCTGAAGAGTATAGCTGACACTTACAGTATTCGGTGCCGGTGATGTGGGCCAGGACTTGGAAGGACCTGGACTGGTGGTGCACAGCCCGGAGGGTCTCCTCATCGATCGCGTTGGTCTTGTCCTTGTTGTGGATCACTGCCTGATAGACTGGGGAGGCACTGTCTACAACACGATCTTTAACTGGGACAGAACTGGAACCACAGAGAGAGCCCCACCGCCGTCAGACCAACCAACCAACCAGCCACCCCAGCTCCCCCTCGGCGAAGGGGGGGGCAAGGTAGGGTCAGAGATAGAGACAGTCTCTACGTGTGGTTGTGATGTGGATTGCTATGTGTGTAACACTCAAACATGTGCAGGTGGTCAAGTTAGCCTCACAGGGTGGTGAGAAGAAAAAAAAAACATGATGGGGGTGTTGTTCATGTACAGCTTGTGCAGAAAGCAAACAAAACAAACAAACAAAAGCAACAACAGGAAAAAAGCTTGGTGACAGGCTGATATGACTAAGGACTGACAGATGAAAGCTTACACAGAAAGCACTATTACTGTGTGGCTAGACGAGCATTGGCTTTGCTTACAGCACTTACACGTGTGAGAAATCATTCAGCACAAACAATGCAAAAAAATAAATTAAATAAATAAAAACACGGAAAAGAGCTCAGAACATTCTCTTGTGGTAAAAATAAAATAAATCAATTGGCTTTTTCCAAAGTTTGGCACTGTTACTGGGCTTGGCAAGCTGTGCCATCCCGTTTTACAGTAAACCTCTGACACGACTAAAACCGCCCACCCGACCCGACCACAGCTGTGCTCTGACCGCGACCCTGAAATCGACCCGGGAGTCACTCCTTCAGGAAGAGCGTGAGCTTCCACCATCAAGTTTCAGCAGACCAATAAAAACCAATGCCAACAAGAAGATCCCACAACCTACTGGTCAGCCCTGCTATGTCTGCTAACTGTCAAATGTAAATGTCCACCTTATGGACAGTGCAGTGACTGAAAATCTATGACAACAGTTTGCAGAGCTACCTATGTTGTACCAGAAATCATTTAACTGGTCCAAAATGCAAAGAAAGGATTGACAGAAGAAAAAAGGGAGCACTTCCTATACCTTATGTTTTAGCTGCCAAAAATGCTATAAATACAGCCTGTGTTTGATAGGATGTTATTAATTTCCTCTTTTAGAACGTTTGGTTTGAGCTAGACTTTGGGATGCTAGTCAATTGGTCAGTATCTGTCATATAGATCACCTCCTATTCTTTTACACTGCACATAAAACTGACTACTGATGCTCTGTGTTTAAACGCTTTTAGACAGGCCGGTCAATGATGTCACCATTGCATTTGAGTGGAAACAATATGCAGGAATCAGTAATCCAGAATCAGATCCAAAAGCACACAACAAATCGACAAGGAAAGGCAGGGAGGAAGATAAGAAGGCGGAGGGGCTGAAAAAGGCGGGCGTGCTTCGGGATAAGGATAAGGGTGTGGAAGTTGGGCAGGGGATAGGGTACGTTTGGGGCGGGGGCGGGGTGGGGTGGGGGTTTAGGAGTTGGGGCGTTCGGTGAGTAAATGGCAGGCAAAGAGACGTGGCAGACGGTAAAGGGGGCAGTGCCCACCAGAGTTTCGACTACTTACGCCAAGGGGGAATCGTCAGGGATCCCATCACTGATGGACAGGTCACCCAGCAAATCAGAATCAGCGGAGCAAAAAAAAAAAAACAGCAAAAGGTGGACCGGAGCGCAGTGCAGTGGTGGTGGTTTGTGGGGTGGGGGTGGGGGTGGGGGAAGTGGGGAAATGAAGAGATGGATAGAAAGGGAAAGAGTGAGAAAACGAAGAGAGTGACAACAGATCCCACTTAGGGATCGCCTTCTTTAAGCATGCTAATCTTTTCTCTGCTGGTTCCTGTTACTGTGCCCTAGTCACTGCAGATGGGTGACTAACTGGTTGTGTGTGCACCAAACCCTCAAAGTAGCATAAACTAATCTGAGACTATATCCACTACTATATCTGGAAAGTACAAACTGCCGGTACATTCTAGAATGGTGACAGCAGCAGTGTAGTGACAGAAAGTAAGGTTGGTAAACTACACAGTGGTTTAAAAAATATAGACAAACTATACATATCCTTAATATTAGCATTCATAAATGAGTGGGAAGCTAACACAAAACTAAAGGTTAGGGACTGTAATTTTACAAGACTTTTCTCTTAAAATACATATAATGTTTCTGTTTCACACAAAACTGCGAGACGTATAGTCTGTGCGTAGGACAGCGGCTTTCAAAATAGCACTGGGATGTATGTCAAACCATATGCGAGGGTACACCATAAATACCTACACACATGTAGCGACGGAGCTAACCAGCAAGTAGGGCACTGTAAAGGAAAGCACTCTCTGCTGAAACCCCACACCCACAAACTCAGTCTGGAACACCCAGCTAGCCCCCCCCCCCCCCCCCCCCCCCATTCTCTGTAGTTTGTCATACAAGTCCACTTCATGTTTAACATGTCAGCTGGTCAATTTGTAGTACAACATGCCCAATCTTCACTCTGGCACATGTATGCACAACTCTGCATACATGCCTTCCACGCATTAAATACAACAAAACACAAGTAATTTTACATGATAAATAGCCCAATAATAATAATATGGATTAAAACTAGTGCTCAGTTAAAGATTAGGATAATGTACTCCACTGTGAGTAAGTGTGCTACTGTGTTAAGGACTTTGTCCAAACTGTGAGGTCAACATTTTTCCACCCTATGACTGCCTGGCTAATAGGAACACCTTATTATATATTAAATATGTTACACATTAAATATAATGTCATGTTTAAAGCCTGTTATATGGGCTAACCATAACAGGTAGAGCAGCCTATAGTGTCATTATGTAAATGTACTTTGACATATAAAAGGTGTTTTTGTAGTTCTTCTGTGTGTGTTTGTGTGTGTGAGAGAGAGAGACTTTGATCAGGTGAGGGGTGAACAAGTTCATCAAGTATACCCATTGCAGTATACTTTAGGACCTCCTGTTAATGATTTCTGCTACAGACTGATAGAAGTATGACTAGTAATAGAAATTAATAAGATGGATGGATGGATGGATGGATGGATGGATGGATGGATGGATGGATGGATGGATGGATGGATGGATGGATGGATGGATAAATAAGCTACACAATCTCTGTGCTCTGGAAAACTTCACCTTACAAGGATTCATCATAAAACCCATTTAAGCTGCTTTTGCTACTCACTTTTGCTACTTACTACTTTTGCTACTAATATTCTGTTCTTAACTAACAACACACACCAAACCCAGTTATCCCACAGCAAACCAAAACCAGTCCACAAGAAAAAAAAATCACTTCTTACTCGCTCACACAGAGAATTACATGTCTCACTGTGACTCTATCACATACACACACGTGGTAAGAAGAATACACGTTCACGGCAGGCCATTTGGAAAAAGAAATCCTGTACAGGTTGGACCCCACAGCAGACATCCTGAGGAAGTCTTTGGGCTTCCATCAGCATCAAGCAGCAGCTACTGCAGCTTTGGATACAACTAGCACAGGAGCAGTTGGGTGGGAGTGGGGGTGGGGGGTGTTAAACAGGAACCATGCAAGCCAAAGGAGAGGAGGGAGAGGGTGGCATGCCAAGAGGGAGGGACGGAGGGTGGGCGCGGCGGCAGGCGCGACTGACTGGACGAGAAGAAGACTCTTACCCGGTGCCCCGTGCCTGGGTCTGGCCAGCGATAGCGTCCATGATGGCGTCCTGGGAGTACATGCTAATGGGGGTGTTGTACTGGGCGTGGATGATGGTGGCCTTGCCGCCCGGGCCAGGCACCTCAATGGGCTTGTGAGTGGACAAGGCCGAGTCCTTCAAAATACTCGGGTTGAAACTGGGAAGGTACTCGGTGCTGTGGACGGTGTAAGTGATTCGTGTGTGTGTGTGTGTGTGTGTGTGTGCGTGTGTGTGTGTGTGTGCGTGCGCGCGTGGGTAAGTGTGAGAGTGTGTGTGTGTGTGTGTGGGTGTGTGTGTTGTTGTGGGGGGTGGGTGGCAAGGGGTGTGTTTGGTATTATGAGGACAGAGAGAAAAAGAGACAGAGCAAGTGAGGGTTGAGGAGGAGTGTGACAGATAACAAGAGGGCAGGATAAAAGGGAGTGAGGAGAGGGAATTAGTTGTGTAGGATGTATAAAAAGACACAAGTAAAGGGGCTTTGAAGAACAAGATGGAGCTGACCCAAAAGGCCCAAAACCACACTCATCCACGGTCTACAAAGACCTACAAGCAATCGAAGCAAACCAAAACACGTTAAATCATTACGGCATACAACACTTCTACAACAAAGCTACTAAGTCACTCCAGAAATTCATGTCAGTGAATTCTCTCAACTGACATGACCTCTGAGCCTAAGTCAGCAAAATCCATTATCCCCATGGATCCCTTCAGAGAAACCACACACACACACAACACGGCATAGGCATTCTATAAATACACACACAGACACACACACACACACACACATACATACATACACACAAGTACCACACATGCAACCGCAAATCATTTCACAGGCAAGCCATTTGCCCCTCTCATCATTCTGCGATGCAAGATGAATCATACTCTGCAGCGCGACAGCAGAAAGCACCAGCAATTCAAGCCATGTGTTTTAGCAGTTGCATATAGGATGCATATGCAAAGGCACATAAGATGCCAAAGCCAGGTCTGTAGTCAAACAACATCATATACCATGTAGTGTATATATACTACCTAGCCTAGTCTTCGTTTAGCATACCATATGTTTTTGCAGAGGAGATCTCTGTAAGGACATATGGCTGAAGTCGGCTGGTTTAACTCATGCAACGAGAGCAGACTGATCTTAAACCTAAGCACACAGCACGCACAATACCTACAATCTGACATCATGCATATGGACCACACTATGCACCCACACTGCAACCATACTAACTTGGCAGGAGTGTTGGTGATAACCTGAAACAATGGAGACAGAGAAAGAGAGAGAGAGAGAGAGAGAGAGAGAGAGATTGAGGAAGGTTAGTAACACTATTTAGTGTTGTCAAGGTCTCTTCGAAATATCCAGGAGGTCAAGGGTTAAGGAGACACAGTGCCTAAAAAGGAGAGGAGGTGAATTAGTGACCTGTGCTTCGACCTACTATTTTTTTAACCAATTATGCAAGCGACCCATTTTTGGCTTGTCTTTATTTGATTCAAAATTGTCTTTATTTGAATCAAAACCATTTTCTGGAAGGTTTGCAAGTCAACTATAGTGATGTTAGAAAAAGCTGCCTATAACTTGTAAAATTACACACTGACTGCTTGTAAGAGATATCAGTGAGCTGATATTAAATGATTCCAATTATGTGGGCTAAGAAGAATTTAAAGGAAGATGAGAGAGAGCAATAAAGAAGAGAGAGAGAGAGAGAGAGAGAGAGAAAGAAAGAGGGATACACTGGCAACGCAGGAGAAATGGGAACTTGAACCCAGGCATTCCTTGGCCTTTCAGAGAGATGGCAGGAACAGGTGCTTTGCCCCGTCGTCACGGTGACAGAGTAACTCTATCCCCTCAGACAACTGTGACAAGCCCACACTGATACACAGTACAAGAACACACCACTCCTTTTTCGCCCTTTTCTTTAAAACACTGCAACTCTACAGCGAAGACCAAATGTTGATCAATATCACAGAACTCACGACCGTGTGCGTTATATATATATATATTTTTTATTCTGTTATTATTTTTAAAATGAAACCCAGAAATCAAATATTGCCCTGTTTGTGCACTTTAAAATCCTGATGAATTGTTGGAATTCTGGAGGACGACTCCAGGTCAAAAATGGAGATTACTGAGCGGGACTATTTCAAATTCTCAGACTCTTGGGCTTTCCACACAAAAGGTCCCGGTAACCCAGTCTGCAGCAGGCTTAGGACCACTAAATAGAGCCAAAATACCAGGTGAAGTTCAGCCTATCCGGATGAGGTCATGGGAGAATGTGAGCGATTACCATCTCTGGAATGTTCTGAGACTTCCCCGATCCATTTGTTAGGAAAGGAGGCCGCCAGCCAGGCATGGCTATGCCCCCCAGACCCATCTCTCTCTCTCACTGACCATCAGCATAGCAGGATTGGGGTGCACCGACATATTAATGCAATTCATGTAAAATGTGAAAGGTGGTATCCGCCGTAAAAATAGTACCCCCCCCTAGTTATAGAGAGGTAATTCACACTCTGGCTCTGCCCTGCATCTGGCTGGCACTCTCATTGAAAACACCCCACAGCTTAATGCTCAGCAGGGGCAATGGTCTCTGTGGAGGGTTCCTCAGGGAGTTCCTTGGGGGGGCTGGGTGGGGGGGGGGGGCTTAGCCACACCTAATCTGGTAGGGCTCCGCACACCGGCTTCAACAAAGTGCTGTGCACTGCACTTCGAACATTCTACTAGTTTAGACTTCATTGTTTTCCATACAGCCCCGCACACTGGCGTAAAACTGATGCCGACGGCGTGCTGATTACAATTCGGCTCTTTTGCTTTGTCAGTAGAAAAAAAACAACATTGTTTTAACTCAATAATGTTAAAGCTGGTGTGCGGAGGCCTTTAGCCTTAGCAGTTTAGCACCGGGCGGTGTATGCCTCTCTGTCCATCTATTTACATACAGATAGAGCAGCAGCAATAGTGTGCACACCAGAAGGGCTCAACACAAGTGAAGTGAAGAGCAGAAGGGCTCAGCACAAGTGAAGTGAAGGAACAAAGTGCCCACATACTGCTTAATATTCCAATGGTTTAACGTGCAAAGTTTTGACCCTACTGGGTCCTCCTCGGGCCTACAGTATGTATATGATACCATACTATTATATGCATTATATTTCTACCATGATTCAACTTGAGGAAGGAATTTGCACATTAAACCTATGAGAGATTAAGCAGTGTGTTAAGCAGCACGTTAATCCTTCACGCCACCTAGTTACATACCCCATCAAAAACCCAGCACCAGCCACAGCACCGGCGCCGGAGCCCTTGGCCTTCTGGCTCTCCTGCAGCATGGCCATCTCCCTCAGGGTCTCCTCCGAATACAGCCCAATGGGCGAGTTATACTGCTTCCTCTTGGTCGGCCCTGGTGACTGCCCCTTGGCACCGGGCGAGGGGCTCAGCTGCTGCTGCTTGACGGAGAGGTGGGGCGAGTTCGGCTCGCCGGGGGAGTCTAGGGGTGCACCGGGGGGCAGGGTACTGCCATTTATTTGCTCCTTTCGAGGAGGAGAGACACCAGGGAGGAAGCGTGTAAACCTTGGTTGCTTGCTGAGGCAGCCATCCCGGGTTCAGAAAGTAAAAGTCCTGCCACATATTTGTTTTAGCCAAATCACAGAGCCAGCTGATCCTAACTAACACACCTCTTCAGTCAGGTAGATGAGCTAATTAGAGAAATCGCCTGTTTTAGGAGCACAGGCAGAAGGAATATATGGCAGGACTTGTACTTTCTCAAGCCTGTTTGTCCACCTCTTCTTACTTTGGCTTGCAGGCCACAAGTACACATCAGGTAAACACTTCAAAAATGAATGAATTTGTTTAAAAAAAAACCTCTGAAAAACTCCCTCACATCCTACAATCCGTGAGGTGTAAGAGGTGTGAAACTGAAGAACTGGACAGTTTGCTCTATGGGCACTAGAGAGCACCATTCCCCTGAGACACTGGCCAGGCAGGCAGGCAGGCAAGCTTGCAGAGGGGCTGAGTAGCTCTTGACATTCGTGAGGTGAACTCCCGCAACTTGGGTTTTATATTGCAGACTCTCTGAAGACTAATGTGTGATCCTCTTCAAAATGCCTTCACAAGTAGGCCGGCTTTGGCACGTAACCCTCACCACTCCTGCACTCAGCATACACACACGCTCGGCTGCCTTGTGTGTGTCTAACCCAGCGTGATCTACGTGCTGTCTGACTGTGCTGTGGTAATGAAACTCTTAGAGGCAGTTATTAATGAAATTCACAGCTCATCTCAACCTCTTTACAGTCCCTGAATGCACATGTCAAACTTTAATTTTCAGTTTATATTGTGTGAAAATGCACTGTGTGACAGCGATAAAAAAGGATTGTGATATATACTCAGCATGAGCATATGTACGTGAGAGCAGTGTAAATGGGAAGTAACATGAGCAGACTTATGCGAGCTGAGCTATGATGCGTGGCCTTTTTGGGGGAGTCTGTGTTTTTTTGTGGGGAGTCTGTGTCTTTTTTGGAGGTGCGTGTGTGTTTTTTGGGGGAGTGTGTGTGTGTGTCTTTTTTGGGGGCAGTCTGTGTCTTTTTTGGGATGTGTGTGTTGTTTTGGGAATATGTGTCTTTTTTGGGGGAGTCTGTGTTTTTTGGGGGTAGTCTGCGCCTTTTTTGGAGGTGTGTGTGTGTTTTTTGGGTGAGTGTCGGTGTGTTTGGGGAGGGGGGGTAGACTGTGTCTTTTTTGGAGGTGTGTGTGTGTGTGTGTTTTCTGGGGGAGAATGTGTGTCTTTTTTTGGGGGGGTGTGTGTTGTTTTGGGTATGGGTGTCTTTTTGGGGGGAAGCTGGAGGGAGGGTGGGTGGGGGTACCTGCTGATGAGGGATGACAGGTATGGAGGAGTCGATTCTTGGGGAGACCATGGGAACTCCAGCAGGGCGCTTTGACCTGGCGAGAAATAAACAACACAAAACACGACACATTATTAGCAAAATGCAGTATATGTATACAATATAGCATATGAGATACTATACTATTCTATATACATATTATATTGCTGCCATGTTTAGGCTGAACATTAAACTCTTCTTGAAATCAGAAACTACCATTCCTTATGAAAACGTCCTATGGTACTCCTATAGTATCTTGAGACAAGGTATTACAGGAATCTTATTATACTTATAATCTTAATATTATGCATATTTTGGGCATTTTATATAAATAAACTACACAAATCACAGGAATCTTACTGTAATACTATACGTAGGAGTCATACAGTGTTTTTGGACATACTATAAGACTGTACTAAGGGAACAGTATACAGTAAAAATAGAAAAAAATATTATACAGGCTTCACAGGAACAAGAACATTACATGTAACTTTAGAAATCTTATACTATTCCTATAGTTCTTTTTTGTAAGAGATATCTGAAATCCATATGGCCCCTAAAAAAAATCCAATTATTGGGCCCCCCTCCCCCCAAAAATCCCTATGGTTTTCAACAGTCTAGGCCCCCCCTGGCGGCTGAACCCCGGAAAGCTTCTCTGTTTACCCCCCCTTATGGGTGGCCCTGAGGTTGGCTATTGGTTCCTTGTAGAAAACACTATTCTTGAGTCCACTGTTGAGTGTTGAAGGTAGGAGGAAAAACTTCCAGACAAAGGCAAAAAAAAAAAATCAATGTGGATGCCAATACCAATTACTCTTCTTCTGCTGAGCAACTCAAATAGCCTTGCTGTCTCAAAACACAAGGACAATAGCACAGAGACTTCGTCATACAAGTACACAGAGCCCTGCATGTAGCAGAGAACAAAGGGACGAAAGACAAGATTGTGGCTTTAAAAAAATGCTCCAGGAAAACAGGTGAATGGATTTGACCCCAAAAACAATGATGCTGAGACAGGAAGTGATTACGAGAGAGGTCAATGAGCACATGCAGGGTTACATGCAGGACAACCTCTTTGCTGCTTTTGACAGAAGCTAATCAAAGGGTTTGTTTGAAAATGACGTATACACGTAGACATCAGTGTGGGCTCTTAAGGATATGCACAGATATATGTGTGTCTTTGTTTCATTTTAAGTGGATGCCCAACGTGAAAATAATAGACAGATAGAGCCTCTCACAGGAATAGAGTGTAGATAAAGTACACTTGACAACATCACGGATCCTGAAATTCACTATAACCTATTTTTTCCCCAACTCCCTCCTGACCATACAGGTCACAGTGCACACACCTCATTTGATCTCAATCAAGACTTATCAGAGCTGCACCTTTAGCCCTGAGAGATGTGGGTTGTTTTATGGAGCCCATCACCTGACAATCAGAGACATAGCAATCCTACAGCAATCCATATGCCATCGCTCGCATATGATATCTCACTTCTCTCTCCCTGTTGCCTCAGGGATCACCCACACCCTTGAGTTATGCAGGAATATAGGGACGGCAGCCATTTTACATTTACAGTTACGATTGTGGTATTTGGCAGCCGCTTTTCTCCAAAGCGATGTTCAACACTAAAAACACCACATTATAAACAAAAAATAACCCCTGGCTACATTTTAAAATAAAAATGAACCAAAATATTATAATAACCTTTGAGTTACACAAGAAGATAGGACAGGCAGCCATTTTGATAGCTTGACCTCACAGGAGGTTTGACAGGAGCAGGTACAGGAGAAGCAGCTTTTTTTTGGTTGCATTCCATTTTCGCACAAGGAGATGGCTGTGGGGACGCAAGCACTACTTTGAGCGAGGCTTCCTAAAGTTTACAGAAGTGCCAAAGATGACAAAACTCCATCTGTCAAAAGCTGTCTACTGCTCTCTGAAAATGGTGTTTCCCCCCAATCACTGGCATGTCACTGGCACACAAAAGAGTTTTCATCAATCCTTTGTAATAAAGCTATCAGAAGTCCCACTGTTCTCTGTCCAAATCGGGGCAGTGCTGGCTGTGGCAGATCAAACACCACTGCCCACCCATGAAAAAGATAATTAGAGGGTAAAAGGAGTGTTCTGGATAAGAAAAATTACTGTAGCTACAGAAAAGTCAATAAAACTTAGTGCATTTCAAAGGTCCTATTCAGACATGTACAAAACAGCAGCTCCCTTTTTTATCATCACACAGACTTGGCTGACTTCCATACATCATTTCTCTTCTCATTGATTTTGTGTGTTACTTACTAATAGAAAAAGACTACATATATGTTTCTTTTTTTCAAAAGAAAAGAAATACAGCACATCAACAGGCAACTCCATTTCACAGATGCAGAGACATACATTTCAGTCAATAGTGAACACATCATCTTTCTTCAGGTAAAACTCACATCAGGCTTTTGTCAAGCCTCGTGGCCATGATTGTTTCTTTTAAGTTAAAAAAAAGACAAAAAAAGACAAATGTAAAAAAAGAAACAAATATTTAAAAAGAGGTAAGAATCTACATGGGCCCTCTTGGCTGATGGCTATCTGTAAAAGAAGGCCTGAGCCGGCACTAAAGAGTGCCACGCTTTCATATGAATCCCTTCCGTCACATTAAACACCAATGCACACCGCATCTTTTAACTGGCCACGAGAGGAAGCAAGGCGGGAATAGAATGCAGTGACCTTTTCCAGCATGACACCTTAGCAGGCACTCAACCACCCAACGCCCCCCCACCTACACACACACACACGCACACACATACACACATCAATGAGAAATACATACGGGCAAGGTGGCTGGAGTCCATTCATTTAATGACACGTAATGGTCATGTATTGTCCACTGCTGTGACACAACTACAGGAAGATGTCAAGCTAAGTCGATCTCAAGGTGAAAGTGATGAATGAATCCTTTCACAGGAGGTCACAGATCAAAGGTCAATAGGGAGCTTTTTTATGCCCTTTAAAGACACCATCTTTCTCTTTGCTCAGGTACACATAAAAGCTGCAGATCTTGTCGACAACGGATGTAAAGAAAAAATGCACCAAGCTGTCATTGTCTTCAGAATGTTAACAGATTTTATCAGTTAAAATTAATTATCAATTAAAAATTTCATTTGACTCATCCCATGTATGTGTATTAGTTTTCAGACTTCTTCAGAAGTCCAGAAATGAACAGCATATAAAATAGGTCTCTTTCAAGTCAACCAATATCAGCAGTATAATGTGTTTGACAGACACAAAAAACTCATTTAAAAATGGTATACTATCCATATTGAATTTCTGGGTGAAACAATGCCTTTTGAGGACACCACAGCAAAGTGAAAGAGCAGTAGTTGTCATTTTAATTTAACTGTTTGGTTGACTGACATTTTGTTTTTAAATTAATTTCAAATTACATGTAATATATAATGTTGAGGTTATATATATATATATATATATATATATATAGCTAAAACTCCCATGCTAACCTTTCCCTCACTGCTGAAACTGCTGAAACACCAGTCAAGGTTCTCAAACCCCTACGGGCGCGATTATCAATCTCCCGGTTACACAAGGTGCATCACAGCACTGTCCATCAAACGTGTAAAGAAAGGGGGGCTTATATGAAGCCCATTAATTCACACCACCTGGCACAGTCTTAGACACACACAGAAACACACTTGACTCTGTGGTGAGTGCACACATTCACAAACACATACACATACATATGCACACATACACACACACACACGCACACACACACACACACACACACACACACACACACACACACACACACACACACACACACACACACACACACACACGCACACGCACACGCACACTATCCACAGCACCCTGAGGTATTTCCAGCACAGGATTCAATCTGATATGCTGTTTTATGGCCCTATGTAAAGTACACAGTAGGAAGGAACACATGGCAGGATTTCTTTACTCTCCGAAGCCATGATATCCAGCCTCGGTCCAGCGGTACTGGGTAGGGGACGGGCAGGTGTTTTACCTGGTCATGGTGAGGGCCAGGTTGAGGGCACACTTGATTTTGTTCTGGGCCTCCAGGTGAGTCATGCCATCCGTGCCGACCCCATCTATGGCCACGATGATGTCACCCTGGACCAGGTTGCCCTGCGCAGCCTTGCTCCCAGGTGAGATCTGCGGATGGAGAAGTACACACTGAGTGTCAGACAGCAGACACACACACACACACACACACACACACACACACACGCCCGCCCGCACGCACGCACACACACACACACACACACACACACACACAACTCAACACAACACAACACACAATTGAACACAGTGTAACTCAGTGCAACACAACTCATTAAACTACATTGGCATTTAGCATGTTTTTTGTTTATCCTGAACAACTTACAGTAAGCTAACCAATGGGACAGTTTCTCTGGAGCAACTTGGTGTGAAGTGTCTTGCTCGGGGGTACAATGGTGGCAGACACCGCAATGAAACTTACAAACTTCTGTTTTTTTATGGCAAGTCCTGACTGCTGACCAGCAGGCTCCTCACACAACACAACGCAACATAAAAAAGTAAACACAACACAACAAAGCAACACACAACAACACAACCCAAAATTCCCCTGTAACACAGTACAGTAAAGTGCTACTCAACACAACACACTAGAAACAGAGGACAAGGCAGAGGCCAGTGACAAGTCATCAACATCCCAGTGGGCAGGTCTGGTCTCTGATTACAGAGGACGTGTCAATCCGCCCAAATCAAAAAGAAAGCCCAGCGAAGCCATAATTGAAAAAGAAACTCGCCGCTACGTAATCCCCGACAGCTGGTCATATATTGGTAAGTGGTGTATTTGTAAGACAAGGACACCCTAGCAACAGCTAGTAATCCCATTGAAGCTGTCAATGGAAAACAACACAATCAGATCAATTCTTTTCCTGGCAATGCAACAAGTCTTAAAATATCTACCTTATAACTTTATGGTCAAGGAGCCATTCACAAGATTTCCCGCAACCTAACACACTTTTCTCCAAGAACTTTAGTGATACTTCAGTATGACCTGTGCTGACTTAGTCTTGGGTTCTCAAGGACACTTCAGCAGCAACGTGGGAATTCTTTTCAAAGACAAAAAATGGACTTTAATGGCCTTGATTTGACTTGATCTGACATGACATGCTTTGACATGACGTGATTTGACTTGCATGTTTTCGCACAACATTCTGCCCCTGCTGTTGAATGGCCAGACCTCCTCAACAAAAGCAAGCCCACTCTTCTTAACTCCACAGGAGATTCCAAGGTGACTTTCTTCTACTTTTTCATGCAACTTTGCTCTATGGGCTTTTCTTCGCAGGCACATAAAAAGGTGCAGTAATGAATAGGGCTGTATTAGAGGGTAAACAAAGATACAAGGATATTTATCTGTCACACGTATGGACATACTGAGTAAAGTAAGAGATGCAGTGAAATTGCTGTAAGACATGCATACATTAAATGAACACAACATTTGTTATGATACGAGCACAAAACAAGAACACAAAACTTGTTAAGATACATTAATCTGCTCTGGTCTGTTTAAAAAGGTGCACTGGAGATAACTACAAAGATCTACTGAAATGATACATTATTAAAGATTCCAAAGCCATCACTGAATATGTTGGATTTGATGAGTATAGAGACCATTAACAGACCAGAGGGAGGAGTTTAAAAATAGTGGATATTTTAGTATTTTTATTATCTCTCTGTATCTTTAAATCCAAGAAGAGTATTCATCTGCGCAGTGCAGCCCTGTAGTGAGATCAGCCTGTGGCGAGTCGGAGCAGTTAAACAGAGCAGTAATATATGGGGCTGATGTGATGTGGGAGACAGTGTTGACATTTCTACTCTAATCTGTTAAATCCGGAGAAGGGTGGTGGGGTACCGCGCGTGTGTGTGTGTGTGTGTGTGTGGCCATGCGTGTGTGTGTGTGTGTGTGTGTGTGTGTGTGTGTGTGTGCACGCATGTGTGTGTGTGTGTGTGTGTGTGTGTGTGTGTGTCCATGCATGTGTATGTGTGTGTGTGTGAGGGGGTTGGGGGTGGGTGCGGTGGTATTGGGGTGGCATGTGGGGGGGTTCAGTGGTGTATTTCAGGGACATAAAGCATCTGGACTACACAAATCCCCCTGCTCTCTGGATGGGCGAGACGGGCGGTGAACTGGAAAGGTAGAGTTCACTCAGCGCTACAGTGTGCAGCACAGCAGAAGTGTGCATCAGATCTCTCTCTTCCTCTCTTTCCCTCCCTAAATTTATTTTCTCATTTTTCTTTTCTGTCTGTCTCTCCTTTTCTTTTTCTATCTCTCTCTGTCTGTGTCTTTTTTTTCTTTTTTTGTCTGTCTCTCTCTTAATTCTTTTTCTCCCTCTCTCCCTCTCAGGGTCTGCTTGTGTGAGTTTGTTGTGGGCGTATTTGCTTCTGTTTTACTGTGTCTCAGACATAAATCCAAAAGCAAATACACACCATCGACCCTCATCCCTCCTCTCAGTAAGAGAAGGGCAGATTCACACAATTGTATTTGCAGAAATAAATACAGAAAGAATTCAGCATGCAACAGTGTTCCATCACCTCTCAATCCAGCATCTGAATTTTGCTTTCTTAATTCCTCTCTTCCTCTTCCTTACTGTCTATTTTCTCCTTCTCTCTCTCTTATTTTTCTCTCTCCCTCTCCCAACCTCTCTCACCCTCTCTTTTTCTCTGCCCATCTCTCTCCCTCCCTCTTTCTCTGTGAATGGGCCCCAACCCTATAGATGGCTCAGTACTGATGTCATTGTGTGTGTGTGTGTGTGTGTGTGTGTGTGTGTGTGTGTGTGTGTGTGTGTGTGCATGCGTGCGTGCGTGCGTGTGTCTCTCCTCCCATGAATGGATGTGCAGTGCTGCTCTAATGATTTCCTGACAGGCGGCTGATCCGCTCATCGTGTGAGGGAATTCATTAGGCAGCCGAGATGGGACATCGCTGCTAAAAATAGCCTTTAAAATGGCAACACATTTCTTTTCTAGTTAGAGCTTTTACACGACAGAAACATATGATTTACATAATCAGTTAAAAAGCAGTTACTGCAACAGATCATGAATTATTACATTACAACTATTACATTCTCTAATGTGAATGTTTTTTTCTACATTAATATTCTACAAATCAAAAATATGTGTATAAGTGACTGAATGATGTAACGCTTTACTCCCACTAACACCTACCACTAAACACAGCTGCTCCTCAGAAAACCATCAGCCACTGTGGCTTCAGCAAGCTTATCGGTCCTTACGTGCCTCTATATGAAACTGGGTTAGGGCTGGAATCTGATTCAAGGTCGGGCTTGTACGTCACACGTATGGCGCTGGCTGCTTTCATTTACACATATCCGTTGTCTGGTATCTCCTACGAGATCTATGGGCCCCCCATAGCCATTTTTAACTACAGTACAGGGGGCCAACCCAGCTTTACAGCAGAGTAGGACATCAGGCAGTGGGGGGTGGGGTGGGGTTGGGGGGTCACAGCACTTCCCTATGGGCAGAGAGAGGTTATCGCAATATCTTTTTACCGTAATATCCTTTTACTGTAGTATCACCTTATGGTAATATCCGTCTCCACGCTGTTGCTTGGCAGCAAAGCCTACTTCTACTGGTCTTTAGGGGCGAAAAGTGAAGAAATATGATTTAAAAAAGCTGATAAAGCCACACTATTCTCTTCATCTGACAGGATAACAGTGTTGCTCAGAAATTGAAAGAGAGAACAGTTCAATTTTAAAATGCTCTCTGGAGAAATATCATCAATTTAGAATAAACATAAATGTGCTGTGTGTGACCCATCACAATACAAATAATCATTAGCGAGTAGAAAACCTTTACAGCATTTACAAGTCTTGTTACTTTGCAATATACAGTACAGCAGCAGCTACAAGACAGGGGCAGCTGTCTGAAGAAGGCTGTGTTGTTTTGCCTCCCCAATACAGTATCTACCCCAGGGAGACTGGAGAATTGGCATTAGCATTGTCTGCGTTTGGCTATAGCCGCACTGCTGACATGATCAATTAGCAAACTCTTGTGTCCCCATGTTCACAAAGTCCCCAGTGTCCACCGAGTATGCCATGCAAAATTACGTCCTGGCAACACATTACAAGCAACGTGTGTGAATGTGTGTGTGTGTGTGTGTGTGTGTGTGCGCGCGAGAGTGTGTGTGTCTGTGTTGGGTATGCTACATGGGTATGAGTCTATCCAAGCCTACAGAACAATATTTGCGCACACAAAAAATATAAAATACAAAAAAAGATCGTCTTTTATTCCACTGTCGAGCATTTAAAGCTCATGCAAGCAAATGAGGAAAGTACAACTTTAGCATTTTGTTTAGCCAGTTTGGCTGAAAGCGGGAGAAAAAAATACTCTCCTATAAGGAGTATATATAATATACTTATATATAATATATATAAGATAAAGATCTTCCGGTCCACTTTGTCCCTATTTTCTACTTTGTGACTTCTCAGAGTCTTTCCTCCTGTTCGGAGTGACAGCTGCTGTGGCTTAATGGCTCCCGGCGGCTGCCAGTGCCCTGATGCCTGCGTCCCGTTTTGTGCGCAGGCCCCCTTTCCTTTCCTGCTGCGGCCTAAATGTCAGCTCTAATTAGCCCGCCAAGTGGCCAAGAGGTGTCTCCTGACGTAACTTAAAAGGCTGCACGGCTGTGGCATGGCTAGCGCTGGAGCTACAGTAGCTGCCCTGTTTGTGAGTCACCTCTGAGGGATGGAGGAGGTGGGAGGGGTTTGGTTGGGTGGTAGGAGGAGTTTGTTTAAGGATGGGGGGGTGGGGGGGTTTGGTTGGGTGTGAGGGCTATGTGGGAGGAGTTTTGCTGTGAATAGGGGGTGGTGGGAGGGGTTTGGTCTGTGATAATGGTGGTGGGAGGGGTCTAGTTGGGTGTGAGGGGTATGTGGGAGGGGTTTTGCTGTGAATAGGGGGTGGTGGGAGGGGTTTGGTCTGGGATAATGGTGGTGGGAGGAGTCTAGTTGGGTGTGAGGGGTATGTGGGAGGGGTTTGGCTGTGAATAGGGGGTGGTTTGGTTGGGGATGGGGTTGTGGGAGGAGTTTTGTTGGGGATGGGGGTGGTGCAAGGCCAAGAAAGCCTGGCTATGGTGATGAACTTTAACCTCTTAAAAGAATCCACTATCGCCAGGTATGAATAGCAACAGCAAGTGATCATCTTGGGAGATCCCTGCAATATCATTTACTGTTTCATATCAGACTTTTATGAACTGGCACAATGCACCCTGAGTCATTTACGACATCATTAACACGATAGATAAGGACAGGAGGGGATGAGAGGAGAAGACAGCGCTCCAAAGTGGATCAAGGCCAGGCCATCAAGCAGAGAACAGATGTGTAATTCCAGTCATCGCATCCATTTTGCTTTGTCATCAACATTTTTAGACACACTTTATAGCCACAAAGTCATCTATAGAAAGACTATGGCATTTTTTGCCAAAAAAACAGCTGTTTTTTAGCACACATAAAAAGTCAATTCAAATACCGGGTTCAGAGAGTGCTACATAAAATTTTAAATATATATAGACTCAGGGCCATTGTTATTGGACTCCAACCATTAACTGCATATCACATGTGTGTTACATTTATGTATGTATGTATGCATGTCTATGTCCTCCATGTATGTTACTTGTGGTCATATACTCATCTTCCCCAAAGATCTCCCCCAGGCTGCAATTTATAGCCTCTTACAATGACATCTTATTCCAGTAATACCCCCCTCTCAACCAAGGACACAGATCAAGCCACCCTAACGAACGTTCCCTGCCACCGACCTCTATGGAGCGTGATGATTCCCAAAGCCATCAAGATCCCTTAAAGAGGTGTCACAATGGATATTTTTCAGCTACTACAAAACCACATCAGTGACATTCAGTGTTCTCTGTGTGTCTCAGTTGAGTGTCTCACATTCACATTGTGGTTCACCAGGAACAAAGGGCCACATGGTAATAAGACAGTTACTAAAGACCAAGACTACAGCGTTGCAACAATTGCACTGAAATGGAAACGATTCACATTCAGTTCTCAACAGCACACAGCTGGATTGTTTCCCTGGTGACATCAATACAGCAGCTTTATTCTGAGCATCCTGCCACATTTTTTTGTGTTTGATTGACATTCAAACCCGCCAGTTACTGATTACTCTTTTCACCCGTCAATACGTTTCACGTTCAGCCTCATTTAGCAAAAATAACGCCCATGTGAAGAGGAAGGGGAACACAGGCAAACAAAAGGGCCGAGTCTGGGGGGCGAGCGGGAGGGAGATTAGCAGGGCTGGCACACAAAACACCTATTAACTGTCCACCCTCGGACAGACCAGCCCAATAGATGGCCGGCTGAATGGCTGACTGATACGTCGGCTCAAATCTCCTGTTCAGGTTTGCTCACAGTACAATACAAGCACACATACAGTACACACACACACACATACAAACGCACACACACACACACACACACACACACACACACACACACACACACACACACACACACACATGTGTGCACGCATGCACACCACACACACACAAAGAAAGAGAGAGGGAGAAAGACAGAGAGAAAGAGGGAGAGACAGAGAGAGAGAGAGAGAGAGAGAGAGAGAGAGAGAGTAAACCAGACACAGCAACATTCACATACACAAAAGATCTCTCCTATGCTATCAAATCACGGGGGGTAGGGATTGGGCCATACAACACAAATACACACACGCACACACACACATACATACATATTGAGTGAGGGGAACTGGAAGTGCGAGGCAGAGAGAGGGAGCAAGATGGAAGGTGTATGGGCTGGAGCAAAAATGATGGAAAGGCAGAGAGGTCGACCACAGTACTAGCTACTGTTCCCTTTTATCCAACTAACTGGGCCTTTCCCCTCCCTTTACAGACTGTAATATTGTGTGTGTGTGTGTGTGTGTGTGTGTGTGTGTGTGTGTGTGTGTGTGTGTGTGTGTGTGTGTGTGTGTGTGATATGCTAACTTTTGCATACCTCTAGCTAGGACTGGGGTGTAGTAGAGGTCTAAAACAGGAAAACTGAAAAGATGACTCTACAGAACTACATGATTTATTTGTAAGATAGTGTGTGGGAGATCCTTTCAATGCATCAGTTCAAGAAAGAGTTTAATGTTTAAATGTTTCCACAGTTTTACAAATGTGCATGGATTCTGCACTAGAACTTAAGTACATTACACATTACATAGACATAGTATAAACTGCCACAGTTTAGCAAAAGCTACACTTACAGTCCGCTTAAACTAGTCCTCTTAAACAAGTCCTCTTAAATAAGGTCACCTGATTATGTAACATTCCATAAGGTGGACACAGACTGATTGCAAAAAACAGATGGGATCATTTTTGCTAACGAGCCCGAAAAGAATCTGACACCAGGTGAAATGCAACTCGACCCAACATCTACCAACCCTCCCCCACGCCCCACATTCACACTACGCTACAGAATCTTGGCGCAGGTGAACTCTGGACACACCTTCAAGGTGGGGGGAAAAACAGGCACACACACTTAAAGACACACCTGCACAACACAATGTGGTGCTCCCCACAAAACACAGACCAGATTAGCAGATTGGTGGACTTCTCAAAAAACTAAAAACTACACATAAGGTAGTCCGCTGTGGACTGGGTTAGGCTGAGGTTGGGGCTGGGATGGGGGTGTCAGGAAGGGGGGTGAGGGGGTTGGAAGGGTGGCTGCTGGGGGGATGGCGCACTTGGTAGTATCTATAGCCCCCACAATCTGGCCCTACGCTGCTGACCTTCAGCAGGCAGCTAAAAACAGCCCTGCCTGTCAGCACTCCCCTGTGCTGGGTGCCATACCACAGACCCAGGGTGGAGGTGGGGGTGGGGGTGATGTGGGGCAGAGGAGCGAGAGAGGCTGGGGGATGGGATGGTGGGGTGGTGGGGGGTTGGTGGGGGTGCTACACAGGAATGCAGGGGTCTGCACCGGCAGGAGCTCTCACAGACACCCTATCTCCCCTGGCACTGCCTCCTCACCCCTCCGCGGCCCTGGTGTCGCACTACAGAGCAGCGGACGACCATCCCTGCTGCTAGCCTTACCGCACGATCAGTGCCAATGCCCAACGCAGGCTCAGGCGGGCATGGGCACGGGCATAGGACACAGGAGTAGGCGGCAGGGCGTGGGTACCATACCAACCAACTGGTTGAAAATGCAGCGCGGAGCCCTCAGGCCCCTACACTATACACACCGTAGGATGAGTCATGGCTGGTGACAAGCAGAGGCTGCTGGGGAGAGAGAGAGGTCTTTAGTGTCTAGGGCGCTATGGCTGTGACTTACAGCATTGCCATTTGATGCGAGGTTTACTGTATCAGAAGCGGTGGGGGCTGGCTGGGCCGGGTCATTTCACTGGCCTTTGGGACGGCGCTTGTAAATGACTCCCATCACACCCGCAGAGACACCCCTATAAAGCCCAATGCAAATGAAGTTCTGCTAAACAGTGGACGTATAGGCTACGACTGTCGAATGGAGTTCGATTCAATTTTATAACAGCACGTAAATGTGCTGTTCCTACAAAGCAGTTTGTCATCCGACACGTCTCCACACTCCCTCAACACGTTAAAAAATCAGCTATTTCATTCATCCATTCATTCATTCATTCATTTGTTCACTCAGTCATTCATTCAGTCTTTCATTCATTTATTTATTAATAATTAATTAATTAATTTATTTGTTAATTCATTCATTCATTCATTGTTCGTTAATGCATTTATTTATTCATTAATTTCCCTTATTTGGTCATTTCAGTTTCTAACATTTACTTTGGTTTGGCTGGATTGTGTGTCTGGTTTGAAATTCTCGACTGTGAGAGTATGCCATTGGAGCAGATCCTGAACCACAGTATTAACCACACACACACACACACACACACACACACACACACACGCACACACGCACACACGCACACACGCACACACGCACACACACACACACGCACACACGCACACACACACACACACACACACAGCAACTGGTGACTAGAGAGCCTCTTACGTCCACTGACAGTGAGGTAATATTTAAAGATAAATGTAAAAGCCAGCCAGTTCAGGCTAGAGCTCAAGGCTAAAAAGAGAGAGAGGGGGCACTCAAGACTGAGATGGCCCCAATATGATCTCTCTGTTTCTCAGTAAACTCTCCAGATACTCCAGGCACTTTCACATGTCTTGTCGGGGGCCTTGTGGTCCCCCCCAAAGTGCACAGGGGACACACTAAATGGACTGGTTGGCCGCACTGGAGACCAGAGGTGTTGGGGCAGGGACGAGGGTTGAGTTGGAGGTCACACAGCACCAACATGAAAGGACCACAACACCAAAGGCCCACACTGGAAATAAGCTTTGTGTTTAAGCTTAACTGTGTCATCCTTGATATTTGTGTAAGAGCTAGGCTATGCCTAACATGACCTCTGTGTTTCTATCTTCCAAAATATCAAAAGTCTCTCTCTCACAGTGAGGAGGAAGGGGGGTGTAGTGGTGACCCACACACGGGGTTGGGTTTTTTTTGGGGGGGGGGGGGGGGGTCAGGCCCTCTGTAAGGAGACACGCAAAGCCTGATAAAATAATTAAGCTACAAACTAAAATGGGACATACAGCACACATTTCAATAGCACCACATGGGCCCTAAGCATTTAGTCAGAGGCAGGGTCCAAAATATAACAATATCAGATTGATACTGCAATGTGTTGTTTCTACTTTCTGCTTTTAACTTCCAGTTATGTTAGACAGCATATGTGTGTATTTGGTTTAACATGTTAAGTAAAGTTAAAAGTAAGTTGAAAATGGATCAAGTAAAGCATTTATTAGTGCTTTATAGATGAAAAAGTATGTGTCACTATGGTAATATAAAACTCTCAATATTATGTGTATTCTCAATGACATCACCTCAAGGTATGTTATCTGTTACTACCTATGATGCAATTTCACATCGCAAATTTAATTTATTATTTTTAAGTAACTTGATCAACAGAATGAAAAACATTTAGTTGTAGTGAGTTTAAACTCTTACAGTAATTATCCAATTGTCTCTATTCACAACCAAAATGCATGAATAACAGACTTATGACCACATTGACTAAATTACTAGTACTCTTGAATAGGTCACCTTAGGGGAAGATATTATCAAAATACTGATTATTCATGGTGCATTTTATAAAATCACTGACATTAAATAAGAAAACATTCAAACTATCTGAGGGCAAACAGTTCACTACACACCAATAGAGCATGTGGTTTGTGCTGCGGGATTTCACAGCAATTTGCAAACAGGGCACAGATTTAGTTGTTATCCTGAAATCAGGTAAGCTTTTGACTCCAACACCAACATGCCTGGCCATGCTCCCTTAGGTCTTTGGCACCTTTAATCCTAGTCTCACAGAAAAATATTTATATCCCCCATCTTCTCTCATGTGTTACAACTGACCAATAAGGCCACGGCTTCATCCTCTTTCCCACTCTCCTGCCCTATATTTTTGTTTCTATACCTTTCAGCATAAAACCTTTATCAGACCTGTTTTCTTAGCCTCGAGTTAGCTGTTCAGTAAATGGAGCTCCAAATTTAGCATTAAATTATTTGTACAGTAAGTACAGTAAGTATATAATAAGTACAACCGTGTACAGTAGAGATAAAAATATATATTTCCATCACAAAGCACAATTCAGCACACTTTGTATAGAAATTGGATGGTGATTTGGAGGGATACACAACACCACACACTGTTCAAATAGCCCAATAAAACACTGATGTTTGAGTTATGTGAGCCAAAAGCAACCCATCGCATGAGAGCTGCGGGAGTTTGTGATAGATCTATTAATAGGCAAATCAAATAGATCTATTAATAGGCAATCAAAACAGAAGTCCAACTGCAATTTATTACAGAGCTTCCCTCTCCACATATGGAAGATATACATCTTTGCTTTGAAAGTTTTGAAAGTATTGTGAAATCTAGATAGGGGAGGATTTCAAGGCTCAAGTCTATGTTCCACTCACGCACTGACGCAGATCAGCCAGTGTAATGGGAAAGAATTGCAGGCTTATCCATACTGATGCCCTTGATGACAACACTGAATGGAACATTCACAGAATGTATATCCAAGTAGTATGTAGAAGCATGGCGTGCAGTAAAACCTGATGTCAATATGTCAAGGACAAGGTTGTCAGCATTTCCATCCAGTTTTGAGCGCACCTTTGAATGGGCAGCCTTGTCGCTGAATCTATTTAGACGAACAGACAAAATGTTTTTAGAAAATACAAAAGCTAAATACATTGGGTAGAACTGATAGGTTGTCATACCCCATATATTATATAACAGAGACTGAAGTCAGACATTTTCATAAAGAAAACACATCAACAGGCCTACGGTGGAAAAAAAACGGATTTGCTCATTACAATGCTCTCAATTGACAAATGATGTCATCTTTTCACATTTGTCGTACAATATTACTACCAGATAGAAGACCTTTATTTGTTTCAAGGCAAAGGCATTCATATTATTGTCCAACTACTAACTGCTGCTGACTAATGACAGAGACAACAGGAAGCCAAATAGTAAGAAAAGGTTCAAATGCAACTTGCTTGCTCAACACCCAGTTATTCTCTGGTTTTGGTAGCATTTTGGGTATGAACATTGCTGTAAAAGTGCCCAAGACCTCTCTCTTTTTCTTTCTTTCTCTCTCTCTCTCTCTCTCTCTCTCTCTATCTATCTTTCTATTCATCTATTTTTGGTTTAATTAAGACATAATTTTATCTGCTGTTAAATGCACTTGAGTGGCAGCAAAATAAGATAAGCAGCTCTACTATATTTTTTTTAATTATCCGGACTTTAAGGTCATTCAAGTCCTCCTGGCTGAAGTCACCAAACAGATCATTTAAAATAAAAAATAAAATAAAGAAGGCTTTTTTTTACCATCTCAGTTCTAATTCCTGCTGGGTTCTAAGTAAAATTTATGGGCCATGAGCTGGCCATAAAAAGCAGCTGCCATTTGTCTCACTTCTGCAACACCCCAACTTTCAAACAGTTGTTTAAAATGCTTATATTTACTTTTGTACACACTTAAACTTAACACCCTTACTCACACACACACTTACACCCACACAAACAAACAAACACACACACACACACATTTACACCCCCACAAACCCCTAAATACACACACACTAACACACACACACACACACACACACGCTCACACCCCTGCAAACCCTGTCACACACACACACTCACACACACACACATACAATCACACACACATTATTCTTCCTCTGTTCCACCTGGTCCACACCCAAAATAGTTCTTGTCTTTGGGCCACCCAAACAATCACCATTACTGTGGGCTATATTTACCCAGCAGCCCCTGCGGTATTTTTACCCAGCAGCCCCTGCAGTGGCAGAGGCACCGGACAGACGGACGGATGGACAGCCACCTGTCAGGGCTCTGACTGACTGGGTCTTCTGCTCCACGCCGGAAGGAGAGATTGCCTCCAC
>CM059286.1:17862095-17864595 GCA_030347295.1 Setipinna tenuifilis
ACCCCCCCAGATAAGAGAGGCACTCGAGCACTTTAGAGTGGACAGGAGACATCAGAGAGGCTCGCTGGAGCAGGGGTCGCGAGATAATCATTAAAGGCTGACCGTTGGCACACCATGCCTAATTTGGGAGACTGCGTCCACCGCTCCCCCATGGCCAGTGGTTACAGCTTTCTGTAGTCATGCCAAACTTGTGGAGAGCTGTACTAATGGTTGCATACATATATAATACATTAACGTATAATTTAGCACCAACACAACCATCGCATTGGTTATCTTTCCTATGCATGTGTTTCATCAAAAATGTCTCTGTACAATAAAATGTGAAGAATGACAATGATTATTGTCCGCCAACCTTGAGGTATCAGCCATGTAGTAGCTATCATGAAACGATTCTCTGTACACTAAATGGAAAGACTAATGTTACCTCCCAAACCACCTGAGGGTTTATGCTTACTGTACACAGATTTCCATAGGGGTGAGCTATGAGCTGTGTTGAAAGCAGGTAGCAGTCCGATGTTGTGGCACTGTTTTATGATCATACGACAAACTAAGGGGAATAGTTTTGCTGTGGCCCACGACATACTATAGTGTGGCTGTGAGATCATGTGTACACTGTCCAACCTTTTCCACCACACACACACACACACACACACTGTATATACACGCACATGCGTGTGCGCACTCACACACACACACACGCACACACACAGAGGCCTTGCCAGATTGATCCAAAGGCCAGGACAAACATGGCACAGGCAGGGGGTGAGGTTTAATCCAAGCGCTGAGTGGATGGCATCTCTGCATCGTTTGCCCTCAGGCTGAGAGAACCTGCTGGAAGGAGTCTATCAGTTTATGACGCCTGGGATGAAGACAAAAAAAACTTGCCCTCTTGCCAGCACTATTAGAGGCCTAGCACCTCTGACACGTGTGGTTTAATAAAGTTACTCTACTCTACTCTACTCTCCTGTACAGAGGCCTAGCATTTCTGACACGCGTGGTTCCTGTACAGGTAAGCAGAAGTTAGAAAAAACAGTCTTGTCTATCTTGAAAACCTGAAAATCTTCAAAAGAAACAAAGAAACAGGACACACATTTGGGATAGATTCAACATGATTAAGTATATTTCAAACACCAAGACTGAAATTATTCCAGACTGCCCAGCCAGTGGCGGTTCACCGTGACCTGAGATCACACTATAGGTCTGGTTACTTTCCCTAAGCTGCAGTTGACTTGCTGATGGACTAGCCTAATGATGACCCTGGAAGATCTCTCTCTCTCTCTCTCTCTCTCTCTCTCTCTCTCTCTCTCTGTCTGTCTGTCTGTCTGTCTGTCTGTCTGTCTGTCTGTCTGTCTGTCTGTCTGTCTGTCTGCCCTGTTGAGATTCTTCAGAACGTCATCATCTTCATGCCCCCCCACCCCCCAGCTTCAGGACACTGGGTCGGACCCTGGAGAACGCCTGGAAGGTCCCTGGGCTCACTTCTAAAGACATGCAGCACCTGTTTGCACCCAAGAATTAGCAGCCCATTTCCTGTCACAGTGGGTAGCCTGTAAGTTTAAACGAGGATAAGCCGGCCGGGTAGGCATACCATGGTATCTTTACCCGTCATCCACCAAGAAAAGAGCAGTCATACTGTGCCAGTTGAGGTTGGTTCAGGATTTTTTTTTTCTGTTACTGAATAAAAATGCCAGGACATTTCTGGGGAAAACAGCATTTCTAAGACCAGAGAGACCCATGTGACTAGGCAAAGCACTAATACAGTGTTGCAGTTTACACCCACGATTGGGATGTTGTTGATGTCAAACTTCATAAGTAAAAAACAAAACAAATAAACAAACAAAAAACGATACCACCACATTGCAAGCTGTCATCCACCCATTTATCCATTTATGGGGATGGGCCTAGTAGTATGATTCTCATTGAGCTGTGATCTTGACATTATTTTGATGATCCATACAATTAGTAGAACGTTATATGTAATAGTTTCATTATTATTTGGTTATGTTGCTGTACATCACCTGTGTGTTATCAACAAAATCAGATGCGTAGCCTATGTCAGGAAGAGTGGCACTGTTTTAAAACACCGGGACCTCAGCATCGCAAACCTTTGCCAAAAACAACATTCGTACAGTAAAATATACAGAGATGTATGTATTGGGCCTTGATGTTTGTCGACACATTCCCTGTCTGTCGTAACAGGTGTGTAGCCTACTCAGTAACTTTTGTTACACTGCCTATCATAACGTGTCTGTCTGATCGAGGAACTGAAGGAAACGCTAATCTGATGTTAATAAATAGAAAACAACCTGCACGGATCAACAAAGTAAAAATCCCAAGCCATGTCACATCCCAAAACAAAACTAAACAAAACCGGATTTCAGAATATCGTTTAGGATTAAAGTTGTCACACGCAAGTGTGACACGAAGCAGGTGCACTTTTCCAGTGCCTGCCCCTTTTGCGGAGGATGTTCAGCTTGACAAACATGAGGTTTCATGCACTAAG
>CM059286.1:17869595-17874595 GCA_030347295.1 Setipinna tenuifilis
GCTGCCTTCACGTGGTCCTGGACAACCACAGCGCCTACAATGACCATGTTGGCGACACCAACCCCATCCACCACTGGCTTTGTAGCTGGGTGCAGGAACCAGGGATGGAAATTCGCACCAGTCACTAGCCAAATGCTGGTAAAATATAAAAAGTGGGTGGTAGACTTCTGACACAAAATAATAATTAACTGTTGACTGGCTGGTGAATTGTGCCATGTTTTTGTCAGTGGCTGGTAAAAGGGCGAAGTTAATTTCCACCCCTGGCAGGAATAGAGCTTACAGTACCACCAGGTTCTACGCACTCTGCCAAGATCATCATAGCAAGCTGCTCATGTTGGTCGGTACAACAGTCTGTCCAAAATATAAAGCATGATATTCGAGTGCTCTACCCTGAACATAGTTCAGGTAACATTACATAAAACACACAACAAAATCCTGTACAGACATTTTTGGTATAGAACACTTCAACTGACTCGGTTTCTGCTCTCGGTTGAGCTTGTATATCAGTCAGGAATAGGTGCACTATTTTCACTCAACTGAGTGTATAACACAGTTTTCTCAGCATGATCAATGCCAACCCACAGGTGAAATCTATGGTTGTTTTTACTATACACAATAATACCCATAACAATGAAATGGAAAGAAATTTAGTTTTGTTTTAACTTTGGACACTCTGGTGCCTCTATTTCCCACCAGTGTGAGATTGTATAGAGTAATTCAGATATTTAATTCATGTCGTGTGTGACAAGTCATCAGAGAAAAGAGACTCTTGACAATAGGGATGGTTATTACACACTGCCTTTGGTTATAAATGTTGTATGTGATATACAATTAGGAGAAAATACAATAAAACAACACCTACTGAAATTAACACATTTTACAGAAAAGATTCAAGGATTGTTGTAGCAAACTGACAACAGAACTTACTTTCAAAGCATCAATATCCCTGGTCCTAAGACCTGAACCTTTCTGGATTGACAAGAAAAATAAAAACTGACTCACAACTGTGCATAGAATTGCACAGGTAGGGGAAATTGGCAGCAACAATGCAATGATCGGGAATTTAATTCAAGGCCACTTACAAAGTGTCTAACTATCAGTCTGTGTTAATGTGGTTGAGACACAGCTACCAGAGTCCTAAGGAGAGGAGGCAAAAGGGATGGGGACAACACAGCAAAGCAATCCTAGCAATTGAGCAACATTGATGTTTTGTATCTGGCACAAGTGCCCAAGTAAACTGCCTTCTTGGACTGGTGTTGAAGAAAAAAACACTTACACTGTCTCTCCATTCTATTCAGTTTGTTTTGAGCTTCTGAAAAAAACTGTTTTGGAGAAATGGGCCCATTGTCAAGACCGTTTACACCTGACAGTAATTTCAAGGAATGCCCTGAATTGTTTTTTAATAACTTTCCACAGTGTACTCGGGGTCTGCTGAAAGTTTGTGCTCACAAAAAATTTTGAAGTGTACAAGCCATTCTTATACAAGCCCCCCAGGCCCCATAAAAGGGGCAATTACGAGCCAGACTCTGCAAGAAATAAATACACTTTGTTGTTGTTCCCTTACACTTTCTTTAAAGTGTTGTCTTTTTTGATCAAAAAGAAGTAAGTTGCACGAGTCTCAACATGTTGACTGTCAGTTTTAGATGACTGAAGGATCAACAAATTGACAACATTACAGCTAGTGGCAAAGGAAGGGGTGTCAAGGGCAACCCAACCACTCACAGGCTGTCCAGCTCAATCACCCTGGGACATCACCCATGTCCAACACTGCTTACTCAAAGGCTAACCTTATTGGTGGCGCCCCCTAGTGTCCAGGAGATGGTTTGTTTTTAAATTATTATGAGGGCTGCATTTATTATCGCAATCATGCAGCCTTTGACTAAAAGTAAACAATAACCATTTTAAATTACTTTGAAAAGACAGCATTTCTTGATGTGGGAATTCTGTTCATCTTTAGCTTAACTGTGTCATGTATTTTATATTTATGTATTTTTATTTGCCTGACGTCATCAAGCCCTGTATAATTTACAGTGGAACACAAGGGAGATTGTTCGCTGTTTCTTGAGAGTTGCATCACTGTTGTGATCATAGTGCATTTATACCTAACTGACCCACACACACAGCTACCACAGACACACACTCTCCAAACACTGATGCTTATATCGACCTACTCCGGGATAACTGTCTGTAATCAGCCATCAGTGACTAGTTTGACATTCAATTACACGACACGGCTATGGACATCTGCATGGCCATCTAGACTACCGTCCCTCTGCGTGGGCTGCGGGCAGACACATGACTGGACGCATGATGCCACTATCTGCTCAGCATGCACGTTGCCAGCAGATTGCAGGTTGCTGCACTAAATGTCAAGGGAGCTTATATTTTCATTTTGTGTGTATCTTTTTGATATGACGCAGACACACAGCGGCCGTGGAGGAGGTTTTTTTGTTTTTCCGGTGTGTGCAGTGGTCTGGGGGAAAGAGAGGTCCTTATCAGAGGGGACAGGAGGACAAAGCACCACCTTAGGTACCCTCCTCTATACACTGGACACTTCAGAAAGCTCTAAAGTGAGTGAGACAAAAAAAAATAGAAATACAACAACATAAACGACACAAACCAGTGAGTGAATTAGCACATGGGGGCGGAGTCAGTGGCTAAGGGAAGGGCGGAGCTCTTTGGACCACTTCCTGTTGTGTCAGCGGTGACAGCCCCCTTTGCCGCGCTGCCATTGGTGGGCCGGGATCCGTTGCTACGGCAATTGAACCTCAGGGTGGACAGGAAGGGGCTGGTCTCTGAGGTGATGACGATGCTGGGGATTCGGCCGATCACGCCCCTGGACACCACCCTGTCTGCAGAGTCTCCACCCTGCCAAAACAATCAAGACACACCATCAGTCAACACTTTGAGGAAAAAGGCAAAATTACATTTTCTCACTAGAGTTTGGTTTTAATCCTGTACTTCCATTGACAGCAGGCAGATCCCGAAAAAATTACTATCTCAAAATGGATAATTAATGTTATTCTATTACTTACATAGTCTGAATAAAATAAAATAAATGACTCACAGTATGATATGCATTGAACAATGTAAGAAAATGAAGTCAGCATGCAGGTGCCACAGTACCAGCCAGCTATTTCTGTCAAAAGCAATACAGTACGTCCTGAGTGTATATGGAGTGGATACCTAATCCTTTCAGGAAAAGCATATTGAGGTGTAATTAAGGTCATTCCTCTGTAAAAGTCTCCTAATCGCTTCCAGGACCGCAGGGTACACACTGTGATTTGTTCTGAACGTAACAAAATGGAAATGTTCATTTGATTGTTCCAGACTCCTCAGAGGCATTTAAAATACACCATCACCAGTTCGATAGCAGACACAGTGGGCAGACTCCGTGAACAACACACACGTGTCTCTTCGCTGATCCAAGTGCACTGATCACTTAACATAGAACAAGGTGATACAAATAAGAGCTCCAGAACACCGTGACCTGTAGATGAGTCATAACAACAGGCTGATATGATGCACTGCCCCACTGAGTATGTACTCTGTGGTAGACTGGACGTGATGTTTACACACACACACACACACACACACACACACACACACACACACACACACTGAGACTTACCGCAGGGGGCAACGATCGGTCAGGGTGACCGGCACCAGCCACAGAGATGTCATCCATGTCAGAGGAGGTCTGTGAGGAGGGAGAGGCGTGTGTAAACATGGGAAGACACGACTACTAGGTACACTTTTTAATTGTTTGTTTCATCTTGTTTTACAGGAAAGAAGACAAATACTGATAGAACTGCTTGTGCAGGACATGGTATACACTCTGCATCCAACATTATGCCTTTGCAAGGTATATTTGCATCTTGTTTGCAAAGTCCTGTGGGGACATTGAAAAATACCAATCTGATGTTCAGTTCAAAGATGACTTGATGACAGGAGTATTTGCTAAACTGTCAGACCTGAGAGCAATAGTTTATATTTTTATCAATCATTTTGAATAAAATGAGCTGCTAGTTGTTTTTTTCTTTTAACATTTATGTAGTCTCTCTTTCTCTGTGGTCTATGTACAAAATTTTGTATTTGCAAACATACAACGGACATAGAGTAATTTCCAAAAATCATGTATTCCAATTCACACACATGGGAAGCACGTGAAGCCAGCATGTGACACAGCCTGCCAGTCGAAGTTTGTGAAGTCAGTCATTGACCTCAGCCCTTGTTAAAATTGCAAAAGAAAACCATTTCTCATTTCAAGTGCCTTTCTCAATTACGACACCTCTGTATCAAGTCATGTGGGCCATTTTTCTGTTATTAGAATGTAATTACATAGGAGGACTCCAGTGGAAGCTAATTTTCCCTCTTCTGTTATTATAAATATTATCATGGCATTTCACTCGCTGTCACACAGCTGATGAAATTGTGTGGAGACTTTAAAGTGGCACATGTTTTTGACCACGAGCTCTTAGTGTGAACACCCACCTGTAAGACAACTGAAAAATGAACTTGGAAATGACAATTAAAAAAATAGAAATATAAAAGGTACAGAGGGAGAAGTACTGGCCCGCCATACATTCCACACAAAGCACAAACCTGGAAAACGACTCACACATAGATCCCATTTTTTCCTTGACAACTACAAAATGAATGACAGGTGCCTGAAAGCTCCTCTTGTCCACATGGATGCACATCAAAGCCATTCTCAGCTACTAACCCATTAGTGACTACAGGAGGGGGTTCATTTGCCATGTTGCGTTTCCCGGGACCTGGCGCTTTGAACTGCGAGAAGACTAACAACAAAAGCTGCCGCCTCACAGTAACGCATGCATTGCATAATTTCACGCACCAGACGAGCCAAGGTCAAACGCGGTCCCTGTGGCTTCTCGCAGGAGAGGTGCATCCGTTGCCTAGTTCCGACCAATCAGAGAGCGGTTTTGAGCCAGTGAACACTTGTGTGACATTAGAACACAGAGTCCTTTCCTGATAAA
>CM059286.1:17877095-17927095 GCA_030347295.1 Setipinna tenuifilis
ACACACATGCTGCAAGGTGTATCAGGGGGGAAAGGGGTCAACCAAAAGTAATGTCATTTTAGGGTAATATTTTCAACACACACACACAGGTGCTCACATGCATATACACACACACACACATTTATGTTCACATGCACATAGACACACACAAAAACACAAACATACACATGCACTCACATACACGAATAAACACAAAAGCACACATGTGCGCACACAGACACACACAAACACACTCACACACAAAAGAAACATGTGAACATGAACACACTGTTCAATTGCAGAGTTGAGCAGACACAAAAAAACATAATGCATGTTGTCCATCACAAATACAGCCACATGTGGAGAGCAGTCCATGTGATGGCCTGTCATGTGTACTGTTCTAGTGGCCTACTGAACCAAGCCCAGGGCTGGAGGAAAGAGGCCATACTGTAGGCAGACTCTACTGACCAACAAAGCCAAAAGGCAGTAACTACATATTTGGCCAAATTGCGTTTAGGCTGAAATTGACTTTATAACACCCCCTTTATCTTGTGACTAAATCTGTTGCTTCTTGATATTAAGTAAGCACATAAAAGCATCAACATTATTATACGTACAACATGTTTAACTGGGCAGTATGACAATGTTACAGGCATTTTTCTCAGTTCCTATGTATACGTAGTTACTGTACCTATAGCCTTTGTAGGGCAGCATAGATGTGTGCTAGTATTGCTAGCTCCATTATGTCTGTAATGATATGGTAAAGCATATCTGGGCACACTTTACTTAGGTAGTGCGCATACACAGATGATTTTTTGTGGATATTTAACTTCATTATTTTTCACGGAATATTTCATTAATCACACCAAACCAAACCCAAGCTCTAACCAGAACCATACACTGCCATTTTAGAGTAGAGAAAGAAGAATCGCCTGAACTGGTTGACCCCTTTTTGCATCCACCTACACACACAGGCATGCACACACTTGCACACATGCTGCATGCACACTTCACACACACTTCACACACACTTCACACACACACACACACACACACACACACACACACACACACACACACACACACACACACCTCACACATTGTCCAGTCTCTGAGATAGACACTGCCCTAATGGGGCGTTTTGCCCAATTTGTCTCCGTCTGGACGCACAGGGGATGAAAGAGCCCAGAGGTGACTCCCCACCATCGGTCAGGGGCCGAGCGGTGACTCCCCACTACGGGTCAGTGGGACTGGGGAAAGGTCTTTTCCAGGGCACACACACACACACACACTCTCTCCCACACTCTCACACACACACACTTACTCACGCACACACATGTGCACATGCATACACATGCACACAGACACAAATACTCTCACACACAAATACTCTCTCACACACACACACACACACACACACACACACACACACACACACACACACACACACACACACAAATAGACTATTTCCCAGAGAGGAAAATGTAAAACAGCTTGCCTGCCAACACGTGGTAATTCCATGCAGGCACCAGAGAAATGTGCATACATCACTTGCGGAGAGTTTGTTATGATGAGCACATATGCCATCTTGGCTGCTTAGTGTATGTAATGTGATTATTTTGAAAGTATGACACAAAGAATGGACCCCATTCTTTGAATATTAGAAATATGTTTATAATCAATTCCTTTCAGGGTTACATTATAATAAATGCACAGTAGTTGGATATGACAGTGATGTAATGTTATAAATATGACATTATTCAAACTCACAGTGACAAAATAATATGAAAAAAAAGACATGTGCGTTTCGAAGTCAGTTTCACAGATAATAAATAAATCCAACACTTTCCCAGCGAAGCCGATTGGGTGGCATTGTTTGTGTTCGCTCATGCAGAAAGTAAACACGTTGTTGATGTTATGGCGAAGGCTGGCAGTGCAGCCCTTGACATTTCCAGGTTGTGCTTGACATTTTTTCCCCCCACTGAAATCACTAAGGTGTTTCGCAGACACATCCTTCTCACCAGGCACAGAGTAGGGGACCTCCGTCCCACTGCCACGCATCGACCTCTGAAGGTCACGGCAAGGTCACCCAAACCGACTGCTGTGACAATAACACAGTAATGCACCAATCCATCTACCGTATGCTGATCCTCGCATGCTTTTCACACCGTGACTTTACTGAAAACTAAAAGATTAAACTCTGCTTTCATTTACATTTAGGTCAGCTGGGAGTGTATAAGCGGTTTGACACAGTGGATCCTCGAGCGGCCGTGACCAAGAGTCCACATGTGATAAAATCTGATTGATTAACCCTGCCGCTGTACAGGTCACTGAGTCTGGAGCACATTAACGCAATTAACAAGGCATTACACTTCAGGTGTCTGTCTCGCACAACGGGGTCGAGGGGCTCTGACCTACACACAGAGATGGAGAGGGAGGAGAGGGCAGAGGCACTCAGTTCCTCCCAGAACACTGTGTGTGTGTGGGTGTGTGTGTGTGTGTGTGTGCGTGTGTGTGGGAATGCATGTGCATGTGTGTGTGTTTGTGTGTGTGTGCGGGAATGCATGTGTATGTGTGTGGTTATGCATGTTTGCATGTGTGTGTATGTGTGTGAGAATGCATGTGTGTGTCCACCAGTATGTGGGCGCACTGTGCGGTGTGCGTACCTGTACTTGGGGTGTGTAATAGCATAGATGATGGGGTTATGGATGGCGGAGGCCTTGGCAATCACAGCAGGCACAGAGTTCATGTATGGAGTCAGCATATCAGCATACCTGAGAGAGAGAGACAGAGACAGAGAGAGAAAGAGAGAATGACAGAGAAGGAGAGAAAGAGGGAAAGAGGGAAATGAAGTCACAAGTCACAACATGCAGAGGGCTGTGTGATGGAGCGTGAACACCAAGAGACAGTCTGGGGCAGGGGTGGTGTTAAGGCCAGCAGAATTGGGGGTGGGGGGCAGGTTGCTGGAGATGTGTGATATACAGCAACATATCTAAATAAAAACACAATACAGAGGTACACAGTACAACAGAAATGGAGACAGAAGAGGAGAGAGGGAGACAGTTGAGGCTGTAAGAAGGCTAAAAGAAGAGACAAAAGCACTGAAAAGGGACAGGCTCAAAACGGGACTTTGTGAATCATTCATAGTCATGACTTAAATAGTTGACGGACAGCAAAACACTGACTGAGAAAACGGGAAAGGAAGGACTGTAACACAATGGAAGGAACAAAACTGATAAATTGATAGATAAAACGTTGTAATGAAAATGCCCACTATTGTCGGGAAAAATAGGGGAAGCATGGCTCACGCCACTGTTGGCGACTACTTGTACAGTTAACAGGTCAGTTGTTGATGATAGACTTAAGAACGTGGCAGTGTCCATGGCAACGCTCACCCAGCGAAGGCGGTCAGGGCGACGGAGGAGTAGGGGGACCAGGAGATGACGTAGAGCAGGATGGCGATCAGGGCGATCTTGGCCATCTTCCACTCGTTCCTCAGACGGTGGAAGCGCTTAATGGAGTCCCTGGTGTTGCTGCCGGGAATCTTGTTTACAGCACTACAACAAACAAACAAACAAACAAACACACACAGATTTACACAAACACACACAAACAAACAAACACACACAGAAACACACACACATACACAGACATATATACACACATACACACAAACACACACACACAGATTTACACAAAGACATACATGAATGAACAAACAAACGCACACACACATACACACACACACACACAGATTTACACAAACACACACAGACATATATACATTTATACATATACACAAACACACACACACACACATATACATAAATACACACACAGAGGGACAAACACAAACATAAGAATACATAAACAGCACAATTACAATGGCAGTAATTAAATGCACACATTCTACTGTTTTAACTTCAATTCTAATTAAGATCTAGCACAGAATATAGTGTATAGTATAGTACAGCACAATTAAAAGCTACTAGTGAAAAGCAGAAGGAGGCTGAAGACTGACTTGTTGGTGCTGCGTATGGCTCGGAAGATGAAGATGTAGCAGTAGATGATGATGGTGAGGGGGATGAAGAAGACGAAGCAGAAGAGCAGCATGGTGTATGCGCGCACCGAGGGGGTGAAGGTCATGTAGTCCCAGGTGCAGGAGGTCAAGAGGCCTTCCGGAACATACGCACCTAATAAAAAAACGAACAGGACAGAACAGACGGAGAGAAAAGAAGCAAACAGATGAAGCTCATGAAGGGAGACCGGAGGCGAAGGAGAAGGTTGATGATTACCACTTAAAGCAACACTTTTTTTTAACCATAAAATAATGTTTCCAAAATCGTTGCAGTGGCTCATCAACTCATCAACAGGGTAAACAGCACTTCTGAATTTACTTTGTGGCCCTTTATGGGCTATAACCACACTAAGCAAGTTTGTCAAAACAGGTCGCCGATCTGTGGTTCGAATGAGACAATTCTGCTTCCAATCTGTAGGGTGACTGAAGAGGAAAAATGCTTTAGTGTTGCTTTAAGTCTGCCAAACTCCCACTAACACTGTAGTGAATCACCAAAATTGCACAGTGAACCAAACAATATCAATATAGTCAGCCTCAGAGAACATTAACATTAGTCAGACAACATTAGTCAAATATTAAAATGTCAAGGCAAGTTGTTTCCCGTTGCATTATGTCTCAGATTGACATTTACGTTCTTGTCTGTTGTCTGTGTGCGCCTCTGCAGGTGAGCCAAGGACAAACTGTCCTGTCTTACTTTATTTATATTGCTGAAAAAAGTTTGTTTGTTTGGTTACAAACAGGGCTTCAAAATTGAAAGCAGTGTAACGAGACTATTTGATACACTGCAATAATAAAATGCCTTTTCTTGTCACTATACACATGTACAATGAGATAAGAAACACACAGCACACACTACTACAACCAAAAAAGCACAAAACATACACCACTACAACCAAAAAGCACACAACATGCACCACTACGACCAAATAACACACAGCACACAGCACTACGACCAAAAAACACAGCACACACAATCAAACAAGAGGTGTGCACTCACTCCATCCGAAGAAGGGCGGCAGGCTCCAGGCCAGCGAGTAGAGCCAGGCGGCCAGCAGGATGTAGAAGGCGCGCTTGCAGGACACCACCCCGATGGAGGCCAGCGGCCGCGTGATCACGAAGTAGCGGTCCACCGCGATCACCATCAGCGTGATCATCGAGCAGATGCCAAACAGAGCGCCACAGAAGGCGTACAGCTCACAACCTGCAGCAGAAGCAGAGGCAGAAGTCTTTTATTTTATTGCAGGGCATTATTACTTTACACTTAGCTGATGCTCTTATCCAGAGTGACAGAGGGTACGTTCCGACTGCAGGGCTTAATGCTGAATTCAGATTTTATTGTGAGGTTGTTCACATTATCAATGACTTGTATGTGCTCTCCAATCTGAACTTTAAACGCCCCAAAAGTGTCCCACATGTGCATTGGAGGATAGGACAACATCAGACACATTGAGCGTGCTCGATGTTTACCGAAGTAAACATAGACATTAGCAGTGAGTATTTGGCGATTTTAAAGTTGCTGTTTGGCCGGAGACAGCACATGTACAACATATTTGTTTTAAGGAGATTAAGAAGGAGAAGATTAAGGTTTTTGGCCATGGCGTTTTGTGGGGCACTGGCAGCAACGTCCATACAGAGGAACCTGTGGGTGCGGAGTCGCAGCCTAGAGTGGTGGGATTATTATGTTATCAGTCAGATGATCGCGACCTGACCATTCAGACAGAAGTCACATATCAAAAGATCAGATATATATCGATTTTAGGACCATTAGGACTCTGGCCTGGGTCGCATTTGAAAGAATTGGATCTATGTCAGACTGTCATTAAAATATCGGATACAGGTCACATAGGGGCAAAAAAAATCAGATTTGGGTCACCTCAGGCTGCAGTCTGAACATAGCTCAAGGGCACCTCAACAATTGATGAGGGTGCAGGAGAGCACTAGTTGTTTACTCCCTAACCCTCATTCTCTCTGATTTCAGGCACTATGCCTAAGATCTATCAGCCCTGTTTACTGCGACTCTGCAAGTATAGTGCAATATCATTTGGGATGAGCTTACAGATGCACAGAGTAGAAAACGGTAGATAAAAGCAGTTAAATACAATGACAAGATTTTAAAAATGTAAAACAAATATATAGAACTAGCAAATATATTATTAAAATATTTAAACATACTCAAATATTCAATACAATATAATCACAAGGTGCAAGGAATACATTCTTAAATTTCACAGCTTGGGATCAATAAAGTACATCCATCCATCCATCCATTCATCCATCCATCCCTCCATCCATCCCTCCATCCATCTATCACTGTTTGGCGGAGTGGCTGGCTTCAAGCAATGCATTCTGGACTTGAAACAGTGACGTCTTTAGACAATCTCGTCTGAATGTCAGCCACAGAGAGCGTCAGTGTTTGATTGGTGACATACTGCTCCGGGCTAAAAACATGCTCAGTTTTTCATGTGTGGCTACTGTGATAATGATGACAGTAGTGAAACACTGGCTGGCCTGCTGGCCAGTTTAAATGGCTTTGATGGCCATGGCTACATCAATATATTCCAACAACAGCCACAAATGCCACTTTTGACACCTGCTGATGTGCGAGAGTGCAGCCAGCCTCTATTTTAGGACACAATCCACAATGCCTGACATTTTAGCTGGGCTAGCTGAGTTGTTGAAAACATGTGAGTGTGATTTCAAAGTGAATAATTATTATTCCCACTCATCACGTAGACACTTGAAAACAGACATTTTGTACTGTCTGTGCATTTAAAATGGCTTGTGTGGAGCTATGCAGTGGAGCGATGCACAAAGGATGACACGGGCACCCGACAGTAATTGGAAATACACGTGTGTCAGTACATTTTGCATTTATAAATGCACACCTCTAGCCACAGTAACAAAATGATCAGCGTGCTTGTTGAGAGACAGAGATGGAGAAAAAAGAAAATGTCTCTGGAAATTGAAAATACACGTGTGTAAGTACCTTCTGCATTCGCAAATAAAATAATCAGTGTGTTCGATGAGAGAGACAGAGACAGAGAGAAAGAAAATGTCTCTGGAAATTGAAAATACACGTGTGTAAGTACCTTTCACATTCGCAAATAAAATAATCAGTGTGCTCAATGAGAGAGACAGAGACAGAGACAGAGAGAAAGAAAATGACTGGCAATTTAAAATACACGTGTGTAAGTACATTTCGCCTTCGCAAATGCACACCTCTATCCACAGTAAGAAAGTGATCTGCATATTCGTTAGTTCTGGTCCCCTTAGCCGGAGCAACATGATGGCCTACATAATGTCACTGAACTTTACAATGACTACTTATTAAGCCATATTGTAGCAATAAGTGCCCACAAATGCATATTCACCATCCTAATGCCCGTTTTAATATATAACCACATAAGCATTACTGGGAGAAACAAACTAGAACTGCAGATTCGTAATGTCGGTAAATTTTAATGAGAGCGACTAAAGTGATACTGGAAAAAAAAACACACACAGGAATGCATAACTACATATTTACATGGCAACGCAGTTTTACTGCAACCACTAAATTATTATGGCTGAGGAGCCGCTATAAATGTTTATTCACATCTGCAGGCCTCCATGTAAACTCAGCACTGATCCAAGACCAGCACTGGTCCAGAGGAACATCATGAGGGTGACACGTTGACTGGACATGAGAGTGCAATTAAGCTGATAAGTGGAACAGAGGACAGGAATATGAAACGCTTAAGGAGAAGTGGAAAGAACTGGCGATGGGGTGGATGGAATCCCATAAATGGAAAGAGATTGGATTGTCACTTCTGGCTTAGCTGTAAGCCCTTCAAAAACAGACAGTCGCTGATCACCTTCTCTAGTGTGAGTTATAAGTATGTGTCTGATGTGGGCCACCAGGTAAGCATGGATGTGGAGGGTCCTTGAGAGTGGTGCAGAGTGCTAGGGGAGGGTTCATTAACATTTATGAGGGACGTCATCCCTGATTGGCTAGGGTTGGGGTCAGGGTCAGGGTTAGCAGGAAGTGTGCATGGTAAGCAGCTTCTTGTCAATTTCCTGCTGGTTAAAATCAAATGACCTAATTTTTTTGTTGTTGGATTAGTCGGCCAGGTGAGAGAGCGGAAGATCAGATTTTTTTTTTTTTTTGATCCATTAATGGACGGGCCTGCAGCACAGGAGATTAAGACTAATCAGTGCACCATGGGGTTGTCTGGGGATTTTTTTTTCCCTTCCTGTCACACATGTAGGACATTTAATATTCTCAGCCAAGCTTACACACTTCATAGCTTGCATTACTACCAGACATGATGAATGTAATTAAGATTGGACTGAGATAATCAGTGACATTTGAAACACACACACACACACACACACACATCTAAGCATGCTCAGAAGCACACACAGACACAGACATGCACATTACACCCCCACCACCAACAGAGAGAGAAAGAGAGAGAGAGATAGAGAGAGAGACAGGCAAACAGACAGACAGACAGACAGACAGACAGACAAACAGACAGACGGACAAACAGACAGAGAGAAATGGAGAAAGTGACCGAGAGAAAGGAAATGTGTCTGGCACTTTCACGCAATATGAAAACAGTTCTATTTTGCATCTTTTTGGATCTCTTGTCAGAGACAAGGCCACCCATTTTCCCCCGTTTTATATGTTCAACATCTATCAAGTGAACCATGGGAACCACAGGGTAGAAAGGCCTGCCCTTTTCTATAGCTTTAAAACAACAACCTCACCTAGAAGGCGGTTAACAATGGGTTACTGTGGGAAATGAGTCTCTCTCTATTTGAGGGCATGAACCTTTCTCTGACCGAGAAACAATCAACAGTAAATGGCAGGATATATGTTTTGTGCTGCCCTTTTAAAGGTCGCTGCTATTTCAGGGTGTTTGGACTTCGGATGTTTTCAGAAGCATTGTTCCTATTAGCTAACTGTGGCCTCTGTCATACGTATCACACATACCACCTGGCCCTGAGTTACAGCTGTCTGTCTGTTTTAGTTGAGCATTTCCTTTGACCATAGGAATACTCAAAATGGTGGCTCCTCCTCTGCGATCCTCTTCTCTCTTGTGATTGGTCGTCAGATTGAACCAATCACAAACGTTTCTGCCCTTTTCTTTGAGTAAAGAAAATTCCCACATGCACTTCACACACAGTAACTTCCTCCTATTATTGCTTTTGTTATGTCAGCAGTTCTCAAACTTTTAACTGCTTTGTACGTCTTGAGACACTCTGTCTTACCAAGTATCCCCAGCTTGCTATGAATATTTTTGCATAATTTAATGAGATTGGATTACATTTAACTTTATTGTCATTACACATATATAAATACAGGGTAAGAAATAATAATTGTGCATATTTTATTGTACATAATAACGTAGTCCCAAATGGGCTGTATAGGGAATAGCTTGAATGTAGGATCTTTTTCCACATATAGTATGTATACTTAATCATTATGCTAGTAAAAGCTGGGAACTCATTTACAGATGTATTTTGTGTATCCCCTAGAGTCGATCCAGGTACCCCTAAGGGTACTCGTACCCCAGTTTGACAATCACTGCGCTATATTATTCAATTACGTGTCCATAGGGCAGGTGTCTGAACCCAAGGCTGACTACATGGGCGGTTTTCCCCAAAATGTAAACACACTACACCACTTTGCGTGTTCTGGCAGAAGACTATCTTTACTATTTTGTAATTTTAGGCCAAAATGACCTCTACAGAAAGTGGGTGCATATATGTTTAGTGGTATGTGAGTGTGGGACAATGTCAGGTATTTTCAAACACTTAAGTGAAACATGTTACAGCACATTCAAACCATACATTATCGTTGAGCTTGCAAATTTCGCACGTGTTTTGGAAATAAATACTTCAGTTTTTTTTTCTGAAATGTCTCTAGTAGTGGTCTCTGTTTCCTGTGCCCTTGTTGAAGACACAGAGTAGCTGTGAGGAGTCTTACCTTTTTCCCCAAATATCCATCTCTTGTGCATGCTGGTGGTGAAGAAGATGGGGGTCTGGGTCAGGCACATGAGGAAGTCTGTGATGGCCAGGTTTATAATGAACATGTTGGCCGGCGTCCTTAGTGTCCTGCTCCTGAAGACGTGACGCAATACAAACACACAGACACACATGAACACACACACACACACACACACACACACACACACACACACACACACACACACACACACATGCATGTGACACCCACACACATACAGCCCAACATATCACAGCACACAGCAATACACACACACACACACACACACACACACACACACACACACACACACACAGACACACCATGTATACAAAATTATGAATAACTGTCCCTATATTGCTCATATTACTTTTATACAAAAATTCACGGCCACAATAACACATCTGTGACAGGCCATTTACAACTACATCGAATAGACACATGCCTTAACTCTTTATATATACTTAGTTCCTTCCAAGCATCCCTAATACACCTATCCTGGTAAACCAGCCCCTAATACTTCACTTCATTTTGTACAAAGGGTCTGGCTGTGCTGTACTGACAAACCTTTTTCTTTTCTGGAGGTGTGCTGAAATTTATAAAGATTGGATCTGCCTTTACCCAAACATTAATGTGAGGGAAGTTACGAAGTTTTCTGGAAACTAATGGACTAATAACTAATACTCACAAACACTCACAAACACTCACGAACACTTGTTCTGTACACTGATTTGGCTAGGAAGGATTCTGCCTACAACCAGCCATTTCAATGATACCAGCGCCAGACCCTCTGTACATAATGAAGTGAAGTACGAGGGGCTGGTTTACCAGGCTATAATAGACCTACATACCTGCTGAAGGCATAGATGACCAGGAAGTTCCCCACCAGGCCTGTAATCCCGACGACAAAGATGACCGCTCCGATGGTGTAGTGGGCGTGGTCCGGCACGTCTACGGTGGGAAATGGACGTGGGGCCTCCTGCTCTGGCACCATGGCAACCTGCAACCAGAAGCAGGCATTTAGGCCAGGCAGCGATGGCATGTGTCTGGGATCTCCGAGAAGCTCTGAGTGCTTTTGCAACGTGTCTCCATGGCAAGCCAGATATGTATGTGGTCAATGCTAATGAGGACGGTCAGGATGAGGAGAAAGTGAAGGGAGGTTTTGAGACTATGGGTTTCGGGCTGAGAAAGGACAGGTAAATACAAAGAGAGAGAGAGAGAGAGAGAGAGAGAGAGAGAGAGAAAGGACAAACAAAAGGCCACAGATTATATAAGGTAAGGATTATGAAACTAGCCAGGACAAGCGCGGCATACAAAAGACCAAATTGGTCTCCCTTGTACAATTACCAGCATTTTAATGGCAGAAATGTCGCTAGGGTAAGCTCTGACACACGCCTTTAAAACGCCTTTAAAAGACTATTGGGCTTAGGGTTAATTATAACCCTGAATAAAGACAACAAACGTCAATAAATATCAACAATCCACTTCTCTCTTTCAGTCTCCTAAAGGTTGAGTACTGCTTAACGTGGTTACAAATACTGCCATCAATTGGATTCCAATAATGTAATAACTTTAAGAGCTAATAGTCTGACTTAAGACGAAACACAGTGCAGCACTATTATGATATTGCCCCTCATATAGGAGAGAGGCTAATGAAGAGCTCAGAGTGATTGACAGGAACGGTGATGAATCAGGAGAGGGAGGTAGAACAGAGACAGGAAGGGGAGTTGTCGATTCTCTGAAGACAGAGAGGTCAGAGGAGACCTGTTATATTTCCAATTCACCTCCACTGCTCCTATCGATGAGTCCATAGCTCTGTATGGCTATATAACTATATTCTGTCTCTCTCAGACACACACATGCTAAAAACACATGCACACTATCGCTCTCTCTCTCTCTCACAAACAAATACACACACACATGAACTCTTACACAGTTTACAGAGCAATGCCCATGTCCATCATCTGTGGCATACTTTTCTCTTTCCTGTTTTCTTATCAACTGAATGTAAATGTAACTTCCATCCATGCCTGCTACAACTGGAAAACCATTAACCAGCTAGAAGTGTATTTTTATAAATAGGTAGCTTTCTGACACAATACACATTGTTTCCCTGACACACTCCAGATAAACTCATAGAAACTCCATTGATTTATAATCATTTAAAACGGAAACTCCAACACAACAGGGTCTCAATGTAAAACCTGACAGCTGTATAGCTGTAGCATAAGTGAAAACCTGGTCAAAGTATGATGAATAGATCAGGACTATGGAGTAAAATGCAAACATGGCATACATAAAACTTAAATATCACAGCATCTGAATTAGTTCAAACAGCTGTGCAATTACAGTACAAACAGCTCAGCATGCACAATGTGAACCCCCTGTCTTCAGTTACCCAAGTTTCCAAAAACATCACATCTTTATCACAACCATAAAAATGGCCAAATCGAGCTCCAGAATTCTAGGGGTTAAAAGAGGAATTGCATATAGGAGGGTGACAGAGGGAGTCACCTAACAAAATCCCATGTCCAGCTTGAAAATGGATTTTTCCCCTACGAGGCTGCCGAGGTCTATGTTTAAGTGCAGTGAATGCTGTTAGTGTCTGACAGCTTCAGATGTCTCTATTGTTCAGCATAATAACTAGACAGCCACCTCCATGTCCCATACAGAATTGCCGTTTGACAAGGTCGCAGGAGAAAAATAACACATAGGAAAAATGGTGAAAAAATAACTTCTAAAAAAAAAGATGTACATTTATTGGCTGCCTGATAGCGGCTAAACGTATGCATTAGCTCAGAAATACGCAGTGTAAGTCGTCTAGCTCAAAAGATGTGTAATCAGCTCAGAGCAGTAAAGATAGGGACTTGATGATGCTGTAAGCTTGACTGCATACTGTGGGGAAGATTCCAATCCAGAAACACTTATGCTTATAAGACTTTACCAGAGTTAGCTCTTAAGTTATAAGATAAAAAGACTGGCGATATGTGGAAAAAAGGGTTGTTTACTTTATGTTTAACTGAAGGCAATAGAGTGCAATCTTTCTGCTTACTGTACATTAGCTTGGACTACAGTGTGTATAAAAGTCTATGCTATGAATTTGGAAAGGAAAAGAACACATTGTAAACAATTTCTGTGAATTCCATTGAATACCTACGTGAATATAAGTACCATTTAACTTTCAGACCTTATTTAGGTTAAATGGTTACTGCATGTATACTTTGGCTTTTCTCTTTGTTAGCTCTTAATTTATAAGAATTCAGGGTAGCTATAGGAGAAAAAACATCTTTAACTGATTGTGAAACTATCCAGGACAAAGGGACCACACAAAAGACAAAATAACTACCTTTTGTCCAATTATCAGCATTTCATAACAAAAAAGTCCCCAGGCAGGCTTTTACGTATTTCCTTTACATTACACTTGGCAGACGCTTTTATCCAAAGCGACTTACAAAAGGAGGACATAATAAGCTAACAGAGGTGTAGAGGAGCACAGAGTAAATAGACTACACACATACACACAAGGAGATACATGTGCCTTAGATTAATCATGGTCCTAAATAAAGACAATAAAAACATTATCAATATGTGGTAATAAGGGCAGACTAGCTGGGTTACTTTCCTTCATGTTAACTGAGGGCAATGAAGTGCAGTCTATCTCTGTAGCATAGTCTGTAGCAAAGTGTACAGCAACACATGCCACTGCATAAAGATTCTGTTGCTACCTGCACCACATTCATCATGACTATCTTTGTCAGGAACATATTACTGTTCACCACAAAATATATGTTGACTGGTCCAAAACAAAACCACTTTGGGAAATGGTTTGTGTGATAAAAAATGACAAAGCACCTTGGTGGATCTTTACACTTGCATTGGGCGCAGTCCATTTGTGATTTAACTGTCCCAGACGTGCTTTATAACCAAGTGTACACAGGATCAAAATCATCACTGTTCCATGACAACCTGAGCTTGACCTAACCTGACCAGACGTGAGCTTGACCTGACCTGAGTGCCTTTCTCAGGATACTCAAATCCAGTTCACAACTTCTAAAGAGGAACTTGGTGGTCTGATGAGACCATGATCACTGTTTTTCTTTCCTTTCTTTCTTTCTTTCTTTCTTACTTTCTTTTCCCCTCTCTTGGTTATAAGAGTCTTGTTGTTTTACATTTTTGTAGATGCACCTCATGTATGTTTCGTTTCATCTGATTTAGTTACATAGGTTTGGTTTTTGAGTTTTATAGATCATTACATTTTATACAAAATATATTACATCTATATTATCTGTAGCGTGAGTACTTTTTTCACAACTGTGTTATAAAGGTTTCTGTTGGTAAATTGGAAATTATTCACCCTGTCATTTGGAAACTACTTGTCACAGAGTATCCAGCAGAATGTCCATTAGATCATCTGTTTGCTGCAGGTAATGCTTTAATTGCACTGAAAATACCCACCTGTGCTTCATTCAGTCTTCCATATTATCAGTATCACTTCATTTGACTAAATGCAACTCAAAGTGTTCAAGTTTATGCACAGCCTGCACAGTTCAGGTGCGGGTAGATTGCAGGAACAAACATATTTACTGATGTAAAAGGAAAAAAAGGTTAGGTTAGGTTTACTTAGGTGTATTCAGAACAACATGTTTCACCTTCAATGTCATCAGGCTTGCTCAGGATACCTGAATGCGAAATGTGTTGTTTGCTCTGAATAAACCTAAGTAAGGTCAAACAGTGTGCAGTATTTTTTTTTCTTTTATACTTACTCAATGCATTTTTGTGTTGGTAAACCGCTCATTATGTGCATGGTATAACCTGTTTGCAAACTTTTTATTTCTCAGAAAGTATTCAGCACAATGTCCTTGCTTGAGGTGATGGTTGAGTTGCACTGAACATAAATAACCGCACTGGGTCCCTTAACCCCTTGTCTCACATTGACTTAATATCATAATAATTGACATTAAAATCACTCGTGTGCAGAATCAACTGTGCAGGCAAAAGTTCATACATGCAAATGACAATGTCCCAAAGTTTAATCGCTGGCTCGAATTGTTTTAGTGGAAGCCCATCAGCTGCATCAGTGGCGTGGCATTAAGACACATTATGGCCCTCATAGGATATGCTGGGGCTCACAGCTGATTTGGAGCCGATTAGCTGAGTACGGCTTTGAGCCAGGAGTGTGGATTAGTCATATCTGATTTTGAATTAATGTAACGTATTCTATGAACGAAGCGGAGGCAAATGGTACAATCTGTGTAGCAGGCAGGATATTACAGCACTTAAAGATTAAATTATACAGGATAAAACGTAAAAAAGTACATGGCCCTAAAAGAGAAATCAAGTAATTCTGATTATTTTTTACAACACACATGCGCAAACACACACACGCGCAAACACAAACACACATCTCTTTACCTTTGGCACTTGGCCAGTACATTACGGCACCCTCTCATGAACCTGACTAGTCAGCACCTATGGATCTCATTTTCTCGGCCTCCTGCATTGGTACTCCATTTTAAAAAGTCCTCAACTTCAGACACAAATGAGACTCATTTGCATTGTAATGCTGCAGGGACCATTTTCCAATTAACTCATACGGAAGTGTTTCGGTACATTCTCATGGGGGCAGTTAAAGTGAGCAGAGGAGACCTGCCAATTTGCCTCTCGACTAATTAGTGATGTCCTTCGCCCTGCAGATGTTCACTGGCCGTAATGGAGAAGGCTTTGAGGACAGCATCTGCATAGCTCCACTGGCCATAAATGGAGCCATCTTTGATGACTGCACTGTTTTCCATCTTGTAAATCAGGTAATTCTGGGGTTAGGCAGAGGTGGGGGCTGGGGTGAGGGTGATGCTGATGCTGATGCTGATGATGTCAAAGAGATCATAGGTTGCATAGAGCGTCAACACTGTTTGGTTTCTATGACCACCTGATGTTCTTCTAAAGAGTTTTGCGATGGCTGTATACTGTATCTCTGTATGCTGTGGAGATGTATCTATCTCAGGGGGATGCGCTACTGACTCAGCCAAACAACCCAGCTCTCATTTGACTTAATGGCACATTTTCCTCCCAACCTGATGGCTGCAGAGCTTTGGGTTCAACTCACGGCCAATTGAGGGCTAAACCATGCAGTAAACATGGCCCAGGATACACCAGACTACATATCCTTGGACACAACACAAGATACACCAGACTACACATCCGTGGATACAACACAAGATACACCAGACTACACATCCTTGGATACGACACAAGATACATCAGACTACACATCCTTGGATAAGACACCGGATACATCAGACTACACATCCTTGGATACGACAGAGGATACACCAGACTACGCATCGTGGGATACGACACAAGACACACCTATGCATCCTTGGGCACTGTGCAGGATGCACCAGACTTCACACAGCCCAGGATATATGAAACACACTACACATCCTTGAGCTTCACACTGTTAATCAAGACATAATAATAAGAACAGGGAGACTGCTTAAGCAAATGTCAGGAAATAACAGAGGGGATAGGGGTAAGATCACTAAGGGCGTTTTTCTTCCATGGTGTTATGTAAGATGCAGACGAGAGAAACTCGGTTGCCTCTCAAGGAAATTCCGCTGTCCAAGAGCAGCATCCAGACAGCATCAAAGCCGCCAAAAGCCCAAGAGCTCCAATCTCCATATCCGAAGGGGACCATTTTCTGCCGTAAAAGGCGTTTTACATTAACAGCCAAATGAATATGCTGGTTTAAAAAAATACCACAACTCATTTTGATCTGTTTTCATTTATTATCTGTGGGTTACAGTTGGGTGCCTAAGAAAACCAATGCTAAGGAGCTCTTCTGTTGTTTTGCCCCCTTTTTCCCTCTAAACCTTAACCTTGGAGATAGTTTCCACCAGTGTTCATAGACACGGCCAGCAGGAAATGAATTGTGGTAACAAATCTCTTTGATGAGCTTGCGTCTAGGAAACAGGTCCAGAGGTTCGGACTGTAAAGTACACCTTTTAAAGGTAGGGTAGGAGATCCTGAAAAAACGGTTCAAGCTAGCTCCATTTTGAAAGTGCACAATTCAAAAGTCCAAACCCCTTTCTTCACACTTCCCCTAGAAGTCACACATTCAGATTCGTGCACAGGGGACTAACATGTATCATTCTTGTGTTAGAGCATTTAATTAATTGGTTGTCATCAGGGATGCGAAGGAGATTTTTAGCAATACAGTAAAATGTGCTCCAGGAAAACATCTCCTATCATACCTTTAAGGCTGCAAGATAGTCATTAAATAGCATCTCTGTCTATTATTCAGGAATTCATGGCTTTACATTGTAGCCACATGCACTGACCCCGACTTAGACATTAAGCTAGCACGTCACATTCACAGAAAATGTAGAAACTGGACAAGTCCTGGGTGCAATTAAGATGTTACCACATCAATAGAATACTTATTTTCTCAAATGTATCATTTGAATTCAGATAGAGTCCTGAGACTGGACACAAGGCAGGATTTCAAGAGCAAAAGCAAACGGACTCCATTGCAGTGTCTCTCCCCGACCTGCCATGCCCAATAAAAAGCAGTTCAGCCTTTAGTCTATTAGGAGGTGTGTGTGTGTGTGTGTGTGTGTGTGTGTGTGTGTGTGTGTGTGTGTGTGTGTGTGTGTGTGTGTGTGAGCAGACTCGTGATTCACTGGATACTTCTCATCATGTATCTCAAGCCTCTGTCTCTTTGCAGGCTAATTTGACCACATTTGCACTCTCACAACTCTCCTGCATTATACACGGGGATGAAGATGCTTTTTTTCTCAAACAAAACTGACATGGCATTTGAGACTTTGAGAAAAAAAACATCAAGTGGCATTATTGTTGGGCATTATTTATCAGTGTGGACTGCGGAGCGCGAGAGCAGTGCCCTTTACACAGAGACAAATAATGCAGTGTGAAGCTGAAAAAAGGCTCATAAATATGCAGTAGCCAGCAGAGTGCTGAGGGGAAGCATTTAACTCAATCAGAGGTCAATCACAGTCAGTAATCTTGTACCTCTGAAGAGCTGCAACTACCCAGAGATGTCAGCACAAAAACACATTTCAAGCATGTGGGGAATGGGGGGGGGGGTAGAAAGAGAAGAAACGAGGGAGGTACAGTAGATAGAGACTGAAGGAGAGAGGGAGAGAGGGGGGGAGGGATGGAGAGAGGGAGATATACAGGTTAAAGAGGGCAAAATGGGGGATAGAGAGAGTAAGGGATGCAGGGAGAGAAATACAGATATACAAAGAAAAGAGGACAGCGTAAGGGGACGGCAGGGGAGCAGGGAGCTTCAGGCATTCAGGAAACAATGCCAGGCTTGAAAACAATCCTGTCACTAGGCTCTCCGAATGATTCATGACTATCACTCATATCAGCTAAACATCTCCTGTGTAGGTGAAACAAAAGAAAAAAGAAACAACAAGGGCCCATCTCAGCTAAAGGACAATGACACAGACAAAAGAGTGTCATATTAGACTCTAATAAAAGCAAACATGCCACCGCTCAGCATTTATCTGTCATCAGGTAAACCTCAGTCCATGCATCATGCATACAAAGTGTAGCTCAAAGCACCTGGAAGCCCATTCAGCACCCTATAAACAAGCCAAGCTATCTGATAGAATGTGCATGCTTAGCACAAATTCATCCCTAAGGGAAGTGGAGAGCATGCCTTCCTGAGTGTCTCTGGACCCCAGTGCCCATGTCCTGTGAAATCATGGTCATTGTTGTGCTCAGTTGCGCTGCCCTGGCCAGCCTTCTGGGATCAATATTCTGCCTATCTCAAGAAACTATAATTGAAAACAGGCAGCTCAGGACAAACTTCCTCTTCTCTTTCACTTCGTCTGGTTACCTTCCAGGGATTGCTGTTCTTGCATCTAAAACTGAAAAATCATACATATGCAAATTGACAAAAAATGTTCGCAATAGCTAAGCCATTCCCTGTGTAATGCAAAAAACTGAGATGCGGCCACTGATACATACAAAGATCAATACAAACACTACTTTATCTGTGTACTTACAGACACAGACAAATGAGCCATCGCAATCACACAAACACACACAGACTGAGAGCGAGAGAGAGGAGAGAGCGAGGAGACACAGAAAGGGGGGCAGAGAGAGAAAGAAGAGAGGGCGAGAGAGATGGGAAGAGAGAGGAGAAACAGAGAGAGAGAGAGAGAAAGAGAGAGGGGGAGAGGAGAGAGAGAAAGAGAGAGAGAGAGCAAGAGCAAATATTTGCTAGGATCACCAACACTCATGCATATAGGGTTTAGTCTCCCACTCTTGATTCCCACTCACAATCACTCTATTTCTTTCACAAGCCCACACCCACGAACTGAGCGGGTCAGACATACAAACCCATACAGTCACGTGTAATTACAATAATACTGGGTGCACTTAGCTGACTAACTGACTGTTAGAATGATACGGACAACTGAACAGGCTACGGTTCATTTTACATTGCCCTCTTTTCAGTGGCAGTGCACACCTGACTCTCCGAACACATTACTCTGTTTCATGTTGCTACTGCAGACAGAGAAGATCATGAGCCCGTCTGTCACTTAACTTGATTAGGATTGGTGAACTGGTTGTGGTTTTTTTTTTCTATCCTCATATTTCTCTCACAGCAGGATATTGCTCTATCCAAGGTAAGAGGTGCAAGGATGTGAATAGGCTGGGAAAGCAGTTTTACTGTCGATTTTGCTGTCTACAAAATTTTGACCATATCTTCTGCAGACAGTCATTTTAAGAGTCTTAACAGTATACCTACAGGGGGTAAGAAGACGGTCTTGGGATCAGAGAGAGTTGCAGGCTTGATTCCTGTACCAGTAGTGAAAATGTGGGTGGGTTAATCCATAGCTCAGGTGCCCTTGAGCAAGGCATCTAACCACACATTGCTTCAGGGACACTGTCTCTGTACTTAATTCACTGTCAATCCCTCTGGATAAGAAGGACAGCTAAATGACATGCAATGAATCTAATCAATGAATGTTTAAGTGTTCGAGGGAACACCTGATTAAACCACTTCCAGTCCGAGGCCACAGAAGTGGCTCTGAGCCTGGATCAATGAACTGTATAGTTAACCCAAATTTCCATGATGGTTACCTTAGCCATTTACAACACTAAATATTAGCCTACCTGAAGACACCAACGTCGCCAAGTTTCCAAAGGTTATACAAGTAAATGGTCAACAAAATGACGAGGTACAGTGCCCCCTTCTGTTACACAAATGATAAGGATGTACTACACATCCCTTTAATTGGGAAAAAAAAGAATGTTTCAATTTGTTTTATACGGGCGAAACATGAAATAGCCTACTCCGAATGATGATTGATCTCGGTGTATTTTCATGGTTTCAAGTGAAATTCAAAATGAACACGGAGGAAAAAAGTCATCTGTCTTTCAGTTTACTCAAATCAATTATTCCTACCATTGCGATAGGCGCGAATCGGCTTTTATCTTCTATAGCACACAACTCTGCGTTATCAGGTGAACTCTCCGTGATATTAAAAAGGGAAATCAAATTAAATGAGACGCCGGCGTTTGCCTCACACAGACATATTTGCCTAGAAAATTGCCCTTGGTCTCATGGAACTTCATAGCAATCTAAATCACAGGAAATATAAAAAATCCAGTCGCTATGCCTAGGTGTTTCATGTATCATTAATACGGATAAAACAGAGACCAGGTAAAACATTACTTTGCGTTTAAAAAAAAATCAAAAGTGTGGTAAGTGCATCCCAGCACATGGATGATAGACTGTCTTAGTATCTCTTGAATGCCTTAAAATGACAATGTAATATACAGTTCAGTGAATACTCTGGAGCACAGTGTTAATGGCCTATATTGCCATTCCTTTGAGCGAAAATAGGCATATAGCTTATGTACACGTTTCAAAAACACTCCATACCTGCGAAGCGCAGCACTACCATGTGTGTTTTGTGATTGGATATATTAATCAGGCACTTAAGAAAAAAGAGGTTCACTTTAACCTCAGTACCTATAGTAGGGAACTACAGAGGAGGAGAGGAGGTTTTCAAGGAACAGATAATATAGAATTCGATAAATGCTTGAGAAATTAGAGTTGCATTTAGAGAGGGCAGACCAAGTACAGTACATCCCATCTCGCACCACCATAGGAAGAAAAGATACAGTGGAAACAACTGCCCAAAATCATAACCTTTGTCAGAGGTAATAACTGTAATAAAAATGTTCCTATCTATGTAATAATACACAAGAAACTTTACTGAAACACGTCAGACAGAAGCAATGCAATGAAAGAAGAGGCAATCTGAATAACATTGACAAAACGAAGCGCCTGTAGGCTAATAGCAAGTGTACGGCCAGACCAAAATTATATCCTGCATAAACGAATAATGTATTAATGTGTGTTTGAAACAGGTGTTCCATCTCATTTGAAATAAAACAAGCTGTAGTCATGGATGGTCTGTTTGAAAAGTCAGTGATACCAGTAACACTTTAAGATGCAAACAAAATGTTCCTTGCAAGAAACTTTGCCCCATCATGTTGACTTCAACATTCTTGTAAACGCATTTATGATCAATACCTCTATGTGCGCTTAGATTTATTAAGCTGCTGTTGGCCTTCCGTTGAACTTTCAGTGCAAATTTTGTCCAAACCAATTGCCGATCTTGAGTAGAAATCCTTGGAAATCCTAACATCCTACAAAATCTAATGTCATTATTCGTTGGAAGGAAGTGGGTTAACTGCTTATTTGCATAGGGTAATCTGACGAGTTTATTTGCATTAAGTCTCATTAGTTCATATTTTCTCAGATGTTTCCATAAAAATATTCTGACAACCTTACGTAAGGAATCAACCGACGTTACAGCTCTTCCCTTCTATTCTTAACTTTTAGGCAACAAATTTGCGTTTTCACAAACGCACTTAAAGAATCCAAATCCAAATAACTTATATAGAGACACATAAAATGGAATATCAGTTGAAGATATATTGTGGATGGTCAGAAACATCGTCCAACAACCCTGTCTCTACCTAATGAGGCACACCACAATAGGGCTAAACAGAAAGATACCAATTGTAAAAAAAAAAAAACAACTGCAAACTCACTGAAGTAGCCACAGGATTCATGTCTACCAGCCGGTACGCGCTGACTCCGGAGCTGTTCCACGCGGGCATCGTCTCCACGATGGAGGTGCAGTTGGCATCATAAGGCTGGCATGGAATGCTCTTCCTCGCGGAGTGCGAGTCACTGCTCATTCTGACTCCGGTACCCACCCTCACTGTAAAATACTACAGGATACGACAAAAAAGCAAAATAAGCTATGAAATGGTCGCTCCTTCAACAATGACGCAGGGCGCAGACACAGCTCAGACACGAAAGTTCATACTGAGGCATAAGACAGCACTCACAATTCCAGTCACCAACCACCACCTCTACTGCTGTACGCGCGTGTGAGCCCTGTCCAGCTGTGCGTGAGAGTGTACAGCCACAGCAGTCAAGCCTCGCGCGCCCTGGCTTGATCTCTCCAAGCCTGGTGCGCATACTTATAGAGTTCCAGCGAGGCGTGCGCTTTGCCTCCCACGCGATGTAACACCCCAGGCCACCCACTTCATCTGGAAATTGGCACATTTTTTAACAGTTTTGTATGTAAAGCAGACTGGGTAAAACAATAAACATTATAGGATTCGTTGTTACGTTGTTGGTTTCGTTCAGTCAGAGGTTGAGTCAACATTTTCGAAGACCTTGCTTTATTTGAATACGATTCTGAGACCCGACCTAATTGTGGTAGAAATTACACAACCATTTTTTTTATTAAGCTTTACAGAATAAATATGTGTAAAATGATTTTTTACTTTGTGGTCTTTGAATCAACAAAGCTGTGTGTAGAGTTTGATTTTTCCTAGACTTCCATCACTCTGCTTCATTAGACTCTATAGTATAGCTCAACAAAATGTGGATAACTTTAAGAGAAAGTAGGTAACATTTACTTCAAATGTAGCTATGTATATTTTACAGAATTCTATTTGCTGGTAAAACTTGACTAAGGTGGAGATTTTTTTGTCACACAAATAGGTGACCAAACATTATCTAATCATTACGGGGTAGTAGGGTGTCTTATCTTTCCTCATCTTGCCATCTGCTTCCTGAGCCACAGGTAAACCCATCAGTAAAAGAGTTGCTAATGGCCCCCATCTTCATCAGGAAACTGGGTCACTCAGCCCATCTTATTATGTCACTGGGGCAGATTATCTCTGTGCATCTCAATAAGCGTGAAACTTTATTCAAAACAAATCAAATTACCCAACTGCCCAAGAAGCAAACTATATCGTAAGCGGAAGATGAGATTTTTAGTAGGAAGAGTCTGCTGCACAGGCTGCTTTTCCGGATGCAAAATGTGTCAGCGCAAAAAGAAGGGAGTGCGTCATCAACATGAATGGATAACAGCTAATGAAGTCAAGTCAAGTTAAGTAGAAGTAGGCTATTTATAGGCATATGCATAGTTTAACATCCAATTTCACCATACAATAAAAGTAATTTGGATTAAACATCACAGATACAAATACATGTATAAACAAGCATCTAAAAATATAAAATAAATATAGAATGGAATATTCTACATTCCTTAGAACATGTGCCATCATGCACAGCTGTGTACGTGCCTTGTTTTGTGCATTGTAAGTGTTTGTGTCCAGACAGTGATGAAAGACAGAAAGAAACAAGGCAACAATCAAGAGAGGCAGGAGGGGAGTTGCTGGCCCTTAGGCTACCTGTCCAGACCCACCTGAGCCCAGTCCACCCAGGGGGTCACCAGGCCCCATGTGCACAGCTGGGCTTTGAATGTGAGACGTGACACCCCCTGATCTGCTGGCCTCAACACCACCCCTGCCCCAGACTGTCTCATACACTTAGTGTTCACGCTCCACCACCCAGCCCTCTGCATCTTGTGACTTGTGACTTCATCTCTCTCTCTCATCTCTCTTGCGACTCTCTCTCTGTCTCTCTCTTTCTCTCTCTCATGTCTTCTCTCTCTCTCTCTCTGTCTCTCTCTCTCTCTCTCTCTCTCTCTCTCTCTCTCTCTCTCTCTCTCTGTGGAGTGTATCTGAGGGCCTTCTTAGAAATGTGAATTTGGAGAAAAAATCCTTAGCTTTCACTTGATTTATACTTAGACTGCTAGCTTCACATCTCCAAAGCAACATCAACTGCAGCTGTGGCCTAATGGTTAGGGAGTGGTTTTGGGGGTCAGAGGGTGACAGGTTCAACTGCTGTACCTAAATAAATGTAAGTCAATTGGGATAAGAGTGTCAGCTAAATGTAATGTAACTGATTTGTTCTCCAATATTTCCGTGCATTTGGGGAGGGAGGTGTGATCCATGGCAAGTATTGACTGTTTGCTCATGCAGGAAGAAAAGTCCCCAGAAGGAACCAAGACTGCATAGAAACAGCTTTTCTGTAGACAGTAAGATACCAGTTGAGGCTGCAAAAGGCACTCACTGGGCACATTCTTTCTGTGCCAAACAATTATTCTTTTTTGCTAATTTTTATTAGGACACAGTTTCAGTATACACATCACAGAACAAGAATGGACATGTCCAGTTTTTCGTTACTTAAGCATGACCTTAAACTGACCTTGAGCAGGCCTGATTGATAGCATACATTTGTGCACATGCCTACAACATTCACCATTTAGATCCCACATGGGTCACAGCATTGGCAGCTTTATGTCAACACTGGAAGTAGGCAGAGGCGGACAAACCTGGCTTGAAAAAGTATAAGTCCTGCCATATATTTCTTCTGCCTGTGCTCTTAAGACAGAGGACTTCACTAACTAGCTCATCTACCTGGTTGAAGAGTGGTGCTAATTAGGATCAGCTAGTTAATTGAATTGGTTGGAACACATATGTGGTATGAACCTCTGAACCTGGGATGTCTGCGTCTAGAAGTAGGACAGTCGCCCGCGTACGGAACTGTGAGTTCTGCCAGTGCACAGTATCTAAATTAACATCTCTCCCTCCCTGCAAATGTCCATTTTGCAGGCATGGACAGATCAGCTTGTGGGTTTGGAGACTTGTCAAATTAACAGATTAAGGCTTTGAGTCATTAGCGCAAAGTGTGGCAAATCCTCTCGTGAGGGCTGTAATGCTCAAATGTTTTTTAGGTTAATGTCCTTTTCCCCAACAAATTGCTGAAAACTGTGTCATACCTGACAGCACCATATTTGGACACCAGCCTATACTGTATATATGGCACACATTCATTCTGGATTGCCAGTGGTGGCCCAGAAATTACACTTATTCACCCACTAACCCACTGAACTACACACAAACAAAAAAAAAACGTAACAACATCCACAACAACAATAACAATAATAATAATAATAGTTTTTTCCAAATATCTTTTCTAGTTGAACATTTTGCTGACAGTTTTTCAAGTTTCACGTGCTGAGTAGCACCATTTTACATTCATGTTACAATTTACTTTTGCCACTGGCCTACTTATGAAAGATATGAAATGTGAATTAGAAACACAAAACCAATTTCTAGCAACCAAATATCAAAAACGCCACGGTCAAACACTGGCATGACTCATTGAAATCAATAAAACTCCAGTATTCGGAAAAGTAAGTACCTTTATAGATCTTTTTTCTATACATACCATATAAATGATTGAAAAAGACACTCTAAATAAAGTTTGGGCACTGCTTTCAGACAGCGAGGGTTGGAGAGATTTTGCTGGTGAAATATGTAGGTCAGGGGAGAGGGGAGCACTACCAGGAGGAGGTGCCGAGATTGACCCGTGATGAGAGGCAGATGAGAAATCGCACTGACGACCAGCGGAGAGGGTGTTGCGTTTCTCGCTCTCTCATAAACACGTGTAACATGACTACCATGTGTGTGTGTGTGTGTGTGTGTATGTTGTACAACTCCAGGGGGGCTGCTCTGATTAAAAGAAGGCTTTCTCCTGGACCTCACAGAGGAAGGACTTCTGGATGACTGGTACCTGACGCAGAAAGCCCTGGGGGGTTTTGTGGAGGGGGTAGGGGGAGATGGAGTAGGGATGAAGGGCATCACCCACACCTCTGCCCTGTCTCTTTAACCCCACACTGACAGAGCACAGCACCCCCTTCACCTAATAAACACACAAACACACACACACACACACACACACACATCCTTGAAGTCACGGATGAATGGGGACAGTTGGCCAGAAAGTGGACTAGGCTGGTGTGAACAACAGGATTAAAGATGAAACCAGAAGTGTTCCGGAGGGGAGGGAGGGAGAGAGAGAGAGAGAGAGAGAGAGAGAGAGAGAGAGAGAGGCCAACAGACAGACATAAAGAGAGACAGAGAGGAAGGGGAGGAAGAGAGAGAGAGTTTTTTTGAGGCATCTAGTAACAAGTCAGATCTTGGTCTCAGATGAAACACTTAGGAAAGCCAGTTTATTTTTTAAACAATAACATCTTACAGACATGCATGCATGACCAATGCAGATTACAGATTCTGATCAGTCTGTTGGCACCACAAAAAACAACATACGGTGGGGTAAATGAGTACTTAACGCGTCAACATGTTTATCAGCATTTTTAGAACTTTAAAGCCAAAAAATAAGGTTATGTATAATATAATGAAATAAAGTGTTTGGGAAGTTAATACTAAACACACCAAGCAGTTAACCAAGTCATGGAAAGGTAAGTAAGCAACGTGAAAGGACCTTAAAAGGTAATCCTGCACACTACATTGCACTGTTAGGTGAAATTTACGTTTACACTCCCTGCATACTTGACTTGTATACTATGTCTGTTATATATATTATGTCCTACATGTATATTGTCCTACTTGTATATTTTGTCCTACTTCATACTATGTGCCCATATGTGTATTACTGCCTATATTAGGTGCCTATATATATATTGTTGCCTATATTGTATAGTATGAGTCTACATATTTACACTTGTCTATTGTACTGTATTGAATATTGTGTTATATATGTAGTACTACATGTCTATATGTTGAATGTATAGCGAGCTAACATCTACTGGAGTCAAATTCCTTGTGTAAGTATACTTGGTCAGTAAAACAGATTCTAATTCTGATACTGATTTAATTATTAGCCTGGTTAGTACATTTGGTGGGCCACAAGAAGTGATGGCTAAAGGCAGAAAGCTAACGGCATCAGTGGTGCTCACCAGGGGGGTCGGACAGGGATGTGGATGTTATGTCTGTGTCCTGGACTGGTATGCAAGTGCAACAGATGCCTTGGGAGAGCTCTTCAACTCCACCACCATAATACACGCCTGTGCAATACACAAGTCTTGAAAACCCTTTATGGGGCCGATGTAGTAACCCGGCTGATTATGCACAGACACATAGGATGTAGAATTACTTTCAAACTGCTTATAGATTACAGATGGCTCTGTGCCTTTTCTGGCCTTAGTTTACTGCTTTTCTTGGTGTCTCCAATACTTTTTTTTCACTGACATTTCATTTTATTACACATACCATTGTTATGGGTTATGGGTTTCTTTACATGGGTGGATTTCTTTGGTCACTATCAATGTCTGGTCCAAATTTGACATTAACAGACCAAGTACCTTTACTGAGAAATGTCGACGCATTCAATAGTTCTCCTCCCTGGTATGAAAGAACTAAAGGTGCTGGTTAAGACCAACCAACCATAAACTGTCAGTTATTCAATATCAGTGCAGCATTGATTTCAAATACTAACTGTGTATGCAAAATCTATGAAAAACTTCAGAGGAAGAAAAAACGATAATCAATAGAAAAAAATGATGCTTTTTATACATTTCTTTCATAACAGTGGCTATTTGTGAGGCAATTAAGCTCATATTTTCATGAAAATTGATCATTTACTGATAAAAGCATAATATTTGGTAGTAAAATTCACAAAGGGGGTCTCATGAGATTTGGAAATGTAGGCACTCCAGGGTGGCCATTTTGAAAAATGGCTACCAAATATGGATTTCATAATGGGTCATAGGATGGTTGACAAAAAATAACAACTAATACAGTTACACATTTAATCATAAATCAGTCAAATTTGGTAGGAAAATGTACTAAGGGGTTCTGATTACAGCCTTTTAGATAGACTATTCAGTCTATTCCAAATTTGGCCCATTTTTCAAAACAACCACCAAATATGGATTTTGTAATGGCAAAATGACCATATGATCATGATGAACATATTTTGAAAAATGTCCACCTGGACCCTGGGGACAAAATTGAGAGCGCCTACATTTCTAAAACTGATCACAGCCCCCTTGTGAGTTTACCTACCAAATGTGATGCTGCCATCACAAAGTGATCAATTTCTGGGCCTAACAGCTGTACTATATTTGCTCACAGAGCGGGGAACATAATATATGTGTTGTGACATACAGCGCTTATTATCCCCAAACAAAGGGACACAGTCTGTGTCTATGTAACACACGTATGTGAACCTCCTTCACCTTGGCCAACCTGTGTGTTGCCAGGAGACAGAGACACAGGGGAACCTACACATTGCATCTTCTCTAAGCCTTCATCCTAATCGCTGTGTGTACATGGGGAACAAAAACATGAGCCCCGCTCAGAAAGACAAACGGTTTCATGCTTTTTTAGTGCAGAGGAGGACCAATGTGTTTGACAACAGGCAACGTCCCAAAAGCATTTTCGTGCGAGACGAGATGAGAGTAGAGCTCTCTGAGCGGATTTTGGTGTCGTGCGGCGCAGTCCTCCCTCTGAAGAGCTGCCAGAGGATTCGGCTCTTATGCCTTTCGCATGTCCCACTGTCACCCCGCCACCCCCACCCCCCAAAGGTTCTCCACTGTGTCAGACTAAATTTCTCTCATCTCTGCTCTTTGGTGCTGTGGCGCAGTATAGTGTGCCGTGCTTCCATTAGTCATGGCCCTACAATGCCACAACATGTGGTGACCGGCTATAACAGTTTTAGCTATGGCCTTAGATGTACTCGTTTAGAAAAGAATAGCACTATGTGTAATGTATAGTAAACAGTGGAAGAACTACAAGAGTGACCAAATAACAAAGTAAAGGTAAGGCAAGGCAAGCTTATTTGTATAGCGCATTCCATACACAAAGGCAATTCAATGTGATTTAACAAAACAGCAATATGTAAAAACATAGAAGAGAATGTAAAAACATTTAATAACGTATTTAATAAAGTAAATAAGAGAGTACAGAGGTAAGAGTTCAGCTGGTGCTAGTCTGGTGGTCGGTGGTCATGGCTTGCAAAAGGAACACCAGTGACACAGGTAGCTGTGACCTAATGGTTAGGGAGTTGGTCTTGGGATTGCAGGTTTGATTCCAGTAAGAAAAAATGTGGCGTGAATAACTAGTCCTCTCTTGCACCCTCCATGTCTGAAGTGCCCTTGAGCAAGGCAGACATGTACCCCCACGTTGCTCCAGGGGGGTGAGAGTCCCTGTACCTAATTCACTGTAGGTTGCTCTGGATAAGAGCGTCAGCCAAATGTAATGTAATATAACCTGATGGAAGTGGGGCCCTTTGGCATTTGTTTAGTTAAGAGATTGAAGCCATGCAGTCTTTCTACTAACAGGCCTATGACTGCCTCTGGGTTAAATGAACCAGGTTTGTCACTAAACCACCTTAGTTGTGTACACTGTGGGTAGTTGTGAGTCTGACCCCTTTATCTGGGTCTGTCACCACTGTGGCCCTGAGCAAGGCACTTAACACGGGCGGGCAGTCACGGGCTAACGGTTAAGGAGTCCAACTTGCAGACAAAGGGTCACAGATTCAATTTTCCCATACCTTTATCGTGTGACATGTCAGGTGTTCCTCCTAATGGGTGTGCTGTCTGTCTATAGTGTGCTGTCGATAAAGTCTTTTCATGTCTGAAGATTGCAGCCTGAAATGTCACATCAATGGTGATTAAATCCCCTTTTTTACTTTTGGAGCTCTCAGTGTCCAGACTTTTATTCTTGTCAGTTTCCCCGACCCGACAGGTGGGTGGGGGGAGTGACTCACCAGTGACTCTCCTCCATTCTCCCCCCCAAGACTGACTGAGATGCCCTGAGCAAGGCACCATCTCCAGACACTGCTCTCTTTCATGGTTGCCCCCTGCTCACACATGTGATGGGTTAAACGCAGAGGTTTTATTTCGTTGTGTGCACTGTGTGCTGTGTTCTGTGTGCTCACAATGACAAATGGGCATCATTTTCCTTCATTTTCTAACACTGAGCTGCTGCTCCAGAAGATTACTGTCCCTACAGTTAGTTCATGGTGAGTCACTAGGGATAAGACATAAAAATAAATAAAAATAAATAAATAAATGGATTTTCAAGACAATGGCTGAATAAAAAACAACATTTTTTTTTATTCGAAAATAAATAAAAGCATACAAAACTACACTTGATGATTTGTTTATGTGATAGTTTAAATGCATGTGTTTCCCTGGTGAAGAGGCGTCTAGTTGTACAGTGGAGCTCATAAAGGACTTCCTATAACCTGCTCTACGAAGCAATACCATCTAAACAAACACTGGCAGATCTGATGTTTACTTTGACTGAGAACCAAATTAAAGGATGGTATTGCTTTGAGAGATATAGACCTAGATGTGCACTGTCCACACACACACACACGCAAGCACACGTGCAAAAAACACATACACAAACAGCCGGTGAATGTAAACATACAGACACAAACACACAAACACACAAACACACACACACACATGCTTTGGACAGCATTTTAAAAGAACAAATGTGTCTTTACAAAAAGTATTCAAATTCATATAACCACCATTTATAATATGGAAAGAAAAGGAAAAGCGAGACAGAGAGAGAATGAGACAGAGAATCTATATGTCAACCTTACGTATAGGTGTCCATGAAAAACAAAACTGTTCAAGGGATTTGATGATCTTATACAAGCAAACATGACATTATTGTAGCATTGTAGCAAGCATTATTGTAAAATGCTAGCAAGTCTCCAGGAACTATGAGCCCTGTATGAAATAAAAATAAAAGCAACTAACCATAGCCCAGGCTTTTGCAAAAAAGACATAGCTAAAGTTGTATCATGTTTGTTCTGCCCCAAACCCGCAGAAACTAATTTAGTTTCACATTAATTGATAACACTGACCGCAAATGCATGAGCAAACACATTTTTAAGAAGTTTGCCTAAAACCACTGAGCAAACCTGTGGCCTTGGCTATCTTGGTTTTAATGCTGTGCCCAAAGAGCCTGGGGTTTTCCAAAGCACATGGGTATGAGTGCTGCAGAAAAACAACAGATAGCAGGATGAAGGTGAAGTCATCCACTCTTCTGTGTACTGCCGAGAGGTATATGAGCCATTTTGTCATGGGCTTCCATTAGCACCATATAAAGTACCTTCTACCGGTCTAGAGTTTCTTAAAGAAGTTGGTATGCCGTTTTAAAACTGTCACATTTGCATTCCTACCCATTTCACCATAAGAAAAAAAAACATGAGACAAAAGAACTGTTTTCACACAGGGTACCTTCAAAGAAGTGCAAGAACACCTAGGCAATGTTTGCTGGTAACGACACAATAGGCAACAGTCTGTCATGACAAGTATTTTGTTATCTTGACTGCAACAGTGGCAGCAAAAGCAATAATGTCATGGATTTCCCCTGTTTTAAAATGTGAGTCTGGCCTGTGATAAAACTCATACGCACTTATGCACAGCTGCCCGTTAACCCCTGGAAGTGACTGGGAGATGAGTAGACAGCAAAGCTTGACCCCATGGTCACCTTTTCCGACATGTTTTCATCAAGTCAAACGATGCAACACTTGAATACACATTACCCCCCCACCCACCCCCACCCCACATACCATAACAGATGCCCCACTTACTCCCCACACAGAATAATTGCTCTATAGTATGCAGGACGCAAGACCTACCTTCTGAAGTTACCAGCGCACACTCGAGGAGAGGAGAGCAGCACAGCATGTAATCGCCTGCCTGATTGATTGAATGGCCCAGCTGGTAAAGACATGCACAGCGCCGTGGTCCAGAAGGTGTTTGTGTGTGGGGTGGTGTGTAGCTGTGTAGCTGTGTTGAGGCTGAGATAGCACTGCCACTTGAAAGGCTCTCTCTGCTGTCACTTTAATGGACGAGCGCTCAGGCAGCCATGACTGTGGAGGAGACGGACCTGACAATGACTAAATGACAATGGATGACACATTAAGCAACGTCAGGGAACACAGACTTGCTAACTTATCAGGATTCAAGGCACATGTATCACATGGATGTGGGGTGTGAGAAAGGAAAGAAGGGGGGGGGGGGAGAAAGAAACAAAAAATGAAAAGGAAAAAAAGATAGAGAGAAAAAAAACAGAGAAACCTTTTAACAAGGAAAACCTAACAGATCAAGTATTCCTATTCATCAAAAAGACGTGGGCTTAGACTGAATAGTGAAATAGAATAGTAGGATTGTTGGTACAAGCTGTGACAGTCTTTCTACCCTTGCTTGTGTCCCTTAAGTTGTGGCCAATAGAATGCTGATATGTAGGGGATTTTAGGAGCTATATTACCACCCTGCCAGGCTGTGTTATTGCATATTGATAGTAGTGGGCAACGGAAGCATGGGCATTGGAATGTAATAGTGTTGAATGATCAGTTCTACAGTAAAGAGAGCTACACGCTTATAAAAGGAATTTGCTTCATATTTGCATTATTTTAGCACTTAAGGTTGAATGTGTGTGTGTGTGTGTGTGTGTGTGTGTGTGTGTGTGTGTGTGTGATAGTGACATATTCAATAAATGCTAAAACTCATACACCCTTTAATAGTCTCCATTATGTCTCCAGTCCAGAGCTCTATGGCTTCAGGATCTGGTCACTGGGTCTATGCAACTTCAGTGGCAGGAAATTAGTGAGGTTCCTTGCTTTCCTGTCCTGCTTAGTATTTAAGAAACCGACCTTCAGGGGCTGCATAAAAATATCTGACACAATTACTATGTACAGTACAACATGTTAACAAACAAAGGTCAGACTGTCTCACTGCCGCTGTCATAGTGTGCTGTGATATAACAGTCCTACAGCTGTACATACTGCAAAACAAATAGAGCAAACATATATGACAAACATACAAGCGTATGCAATTGTAGGCCTATAAAAATGATATACATCTACTTTTTGTGTTAATATATGTAACTGCATGTTAACCATTGCAGGTGCAATTGGTACTCCTCGCGTGGAGCTCCATAAATAAATGTAGCCAATCCTCACGCCAGGGCACCATATATAAATACAGGTAAAACCAATTGGGTGCCAAAATAAAATGTAGATGCAACCACTTTACGCAGTGCACCAGTTAATTAATGTGGGTCAATTGATCTTAATTGATCAGTCTCATTAAAATCAACTATAATGCTTAATAATAAACACTTAATTCATGGCAAATATCTGTTGATGAAGGCAAGTGAAAATCTTTCTTGGCAGTGGCTCTCAGATTATTGCAGCAAAAACAGACAAACACAGTTTATTCCAAAGGCATAGTTAACTAATAAACTACAGGTGTGAACTAATCCTACAGATTGTGATGGTGTGTGTGTGTATGCAAGACAATAGGGTGGTGTGTGTATGTGCAAAAGAAAGAAAGGAGAGAGGAGGAGGGGGGAGTAACTCCCCAGTTTGATGGTAAAATGGTCAATGGAATGTGTGAGGGTAACCCTTTTGACCAGGTGAGATAAGAGTTAGTAAGAGGGGGAGAGCGAGAAAACAAGAGAGAGAGAGAGCATGCATGATCTATCTACCAAAGTAGCAAATAAAAGAATATAACAAATGGTCACTCAAAGTCTACATGAAAACAGTGTGTTTGTTACATCAGACATAGGTTTACCACTTTCTTGCTGTGCTAAGTAATATTCTAACTGTGCCCAAGTGCTCACGTGAAGGTTGCTTTCGGTTTCCTTTGATGGAGCTGCTTGAATTCTTTGGTCGTTGGTTGGGTAATCCTTGCCGATTCAGGAGAGTCCAGTTGAGGTTAGGTTGTCTCTGTTCAAACTCAACAAGATGTTGCTTGTGCAACAGGTAGCCTAGGGGAATCTGCTCACCCTGTTCGTGGCTATACGACTGAGAAAGGGAAGCCGGTCGCCTTTCCAGTAAACTTACGTACTCGAGTCAAAGTACTTTGTGACCTTGTGCAAAGGTCTTTCTTTGTCTATTTAGCTGTGCGTGCTGACAAAGTTACTTTGTCTGCCTGCTTGGCTCCTTGACCTGCAGGGCAGAGAGCGTGTCTCTTTACGCCTCAGTGTCCCAAAAGTCCTCACGACAGAGAGGCCGAGCAATAGCCCGCCAGTGGTTTTAAAGGGTGTGAAATGTGAGAAGGGTTTATCACCTGAGGTGTGGCTAAGGAACAAGAATCATGGGAAATGTAGTTCTTGTGTGATTGTACCTACACCATACAGGTCTCTTTCATGTACTTTTGTCAACCTGTATCTATATTAACTATAAAGGTTTACCTCTGGTAAATGTAAATACATCATATAGGCCTAATTATATGTAATTGGACGCGTACATTAATCATATACAGTAGGTCTGCTTTTTAAATTCCGTATAAATCATATGGGCCTCATGTAACTTTATGTAATTGTGCAGGTACCGGTATATATTAACCATATAAGTCTACTTTTTTGCTACTATAAAAGCCTTGATTTAAGGCACACAGTTACTTCACTAAAGTTCAGGCTATGCCAATACACCAGTCATTGTATAACCTATTGAAAATGCAATTTTTTTCTTTTGGAAGTGTTACAAAGGCAATATTAGCGATTGTAGAAGAAAGACAGGCTGTGTTCTGTTTAACCCACAAAGACGTGATAATTAGGGTCATTACCGCCAAGAAGGCCTTGCTCAGAAAAGTCGATGAGTACAATTGACTTGTTCCTGTTGCTGGATCAGCAAAAAACAGCTACACACTGAAAAGGCATTCTTTTCCCACAAAAGAAAAAGGATGTTGACAGTGCAGCGGAGGGCAGAATATAGCGGTTTAAATAGGGAGGCACAATTACATATTGACAACTGGCCACTAAATAAACAATAGCAAGCCACTGAGGCTTGGATTTTCTGTACACACACACACACAAATGCAATAAAGTGTGAAAATAGACATGTAGCACCACTGGCTTGTTGGGTTTGTTATGTATTACCTTCATAGTCTGCTCTAGAGACTAGATGGATATCCCAGGGTCCTTCACCTTGCTTTCTTATCTCTTATGTATGTAATTTAAAAAACAGAGTGTCTATTGCTATATGCTACATTAGCTGTGGGTATAATCACACAAAAGCAATGTTGAGAAATGTCAACATTGCACGGACAGACAACTGGTTGCAACTGGGCTTCAGTTATATTGTACATACAGCATTAAATGCCTGTCTGGGTGTGAATGTACACCGGAGTGTCTGTCCATACCGGTCCATACATATGCTTTATACACCTTGGGTGTAAACAGCACTTTTGACTAGGAACACCTGGGTGTAAATAGCATTTGTGACTAGGAACACCAGGCTGCCCGTCTGTGGTATAAAGCTATATAACATGGGCTATTTACCCCGGGTGTGAATAACAATGTTAGCCGACTGCAAATAGCATCTAGCCTGGTAAACCAGCCCCTCGTACTTCACTTCGTTCTGCACACAGGGTCTGGCACTGCTGTATTGAGCAGCTCTGTTCTTCCTGGAGGTGTGGACTCTGCTGAAATTTAAAACGATTGGATCTGCTTATCTTGAAGTCTGTTCTACTAAACACTTTACATTATCAATTTGCTTGCACAGTTATAATCATTTGTCGACCTACTGTTTGTTTATTATTTTTATATTTTTATTATTATATTTTGTTTTGCTTGTTTCTTTATTTTTGTTTTGGTGTTCTTGTATTATTTAAAGCACATTGAACCCTAGTGTGAGAGGCAGTCAGTGGTAGCATGTTGCTAAGTGGCAAATCTGCCTGCTGGAAACCTAAAGACATTTTAGGTCTGACTTTCCCATGTTGCAATGATTACAGTCCACACTATCAGCAGGTGACTGCACGTGGCTGTCCTTGATGTATATTGAGAACTACAGCCTTTTTCACACACGCATGCCTCCACATACCACAGTGAAGAAAAAAAAACACTCAATGCATTTAGTGGAGACGAGCAGTTAGAAACACCTCACCTCTTTATAACTGTTGCCACGGCCCTTACAACCCTACGGGGGACATTATGCCGTGACCTTCGATGGAATAGCCCAGAGATACCGTTTTCAACAGCCTGTCTCACTGCATAGACTTAACGATGTTATGACGAAAGGGAAGCTTGACATGGGAGTTTATTTGCGAAGGCGCCTGCAGTGGAGCCTAAATGAGCCAGGTGGAGGTGCAGAGGGACTGCGAAGAAGGCAACAGGGAGAGCACTGGACCTTTCCTCACACGCAAACAAGACCCTCTGGGGACACTGATGCTGGACACTAATGGAGCTCTCCACAGCGCCATGACTGGGTTCTCTGGACTGCTGCGCTACTGGACTATAACAAAGCATATCTCTGCCCGGTGTTCCTTTGTCAAACTGTGAAGCACATCGAGGTACATAGTTTGTATAAAATGTGCTATACAAATGCAGATTATTATGATTATATTATTATTATGATTGGACTGGAGCAGCGGCCCCTCTCTGCTGTAGGCCTCCGAGGGGTATCCTGGCCGCTCCTCCGTAACTTGAACTACCCCAGACAGAAAGGAGGGGAGCCTGTGGCCATGTAGAAATGCCCAATATAGCCGGGGCTGAGCACAGCCTAAACACAGAGCCAGCAGGCAATGTAAGGAAGCGTGCTAATTTAAAGACAACATAACCTCCTATCCTTCTGGAGTCAGGAAACCACACTGTGTTTTGGCTGCTGACAAAACTGGGGCACTGGCAACGTTTCAGCTGTGATTCATTTCATAGTTTTGACAATCAGACAAATTTAAGGTGCATTCGGATGGAATTGTTAGCCTAAAGGCACTCATTCCTGAGCACTGGTGTGTCAGATTTGATCTATGGCGCAAAGATAAGAATGTATAGCTACAGTAAACAAGAATTCTCAGCAGGTTTATGTAAGGTAACCTTCAGCTCCACTTTAATCAAGATCCCTATCTCGCCCCCACGTCCCCTGCATGTGCATGTGAACCAACTATGCAAACAGGCCCCCCTCTCTCTCACTCACTCACTCACACACACACACACAGATACACACACACACACACACACACCAGAGAATATTGCAGCATGTGTACAGCCACTAATGTACACTCATATACACACACACACACACACACACACACACACACACACACACACACACACACACACACATTTGAGCCTGGTCGAGACAGATGCGATGCACATGGCATGAGGCCCATCAGAGATGTTTTTCTCTGTGTTCACTCTTGTACCTGACATCTCAGGTGTTAATCACGTCAAGAACACCCAGCATGAGGAAGGGCGATACAGAAGGTGCAGAGTATCAAGCATGTATATCTTTCTCAACCTGTTCATTTTGTGATATATTGCAATATATATATATTGCAGACTTTGTGATATATTGCAATGGTCTCAACAAATTGATTACATAGACATTTTCTGGGAAACTGCCATACTGTATAGAAAACACCACTATATGCTTAAGGGCAGAAAAAAATGACTTTTTTTGTTTTTGAGGCTTTTCAACAGTTCAGCAAGCAAAGATTAAATGAATTCTGTCTATAATATCTTGTGATGAATATCCTCGTGCCTTTTACACTTGACCATGGCCGGCTTAATAAATGTGGCAGCATTAATCTACTGCCATTATTACAGTACAATGGCTGGCTAATTTCATTTGGAAATTCAGCTCATTCAAATTCAAATGTAGCAAAGCCAGAGCTAAAAACACAACTGGCAACCAGCAACACACTGTCAAGTGGAGCACAACACCATTTCTCCCAGCCTGAGTTACACGGCACTGAGCCGTAGACAAAACAAAAAATGGGGTATTGTTTCAGTTTGAGAAAAAGCTTTTTGTCGGTTATTTGAGGCTCCACGGGGAGGATCATCTCGGTCTGATCCCTTTAGGCACATTTCATTTGAAAAACCGCTCCATCATCTGAGTGGTAGCCTACGGAGGGAACATTTCCGATTGGCTGAGGTTACGGCTGCCAACTGAGCTTTGCCTTGCTTATCTCAAAAGCACTTGCTCTCTCACTTCTCAAGACTGAGGCAGGCAGGCAGGCAGGCAGGCATGGGTCAGCATACTGAAGCAAACAGTGTGGCCTTACTGAGCAAGACATTTATTAGCATTATGTCAGGGGGGGATAAATGTGACAGAATTTGGTGTATCCGAATAGACCACTGTTGGAAATCCCAAACTGATTCAGTGGCTTAGGGGGACTGTTTTCAAAGAGTGATTTCAATGACACTGGCACACTGCAATGCATGCAGGCCTCAAACAAAGCCAAACAACACCTTCATGATGTTGGTCCTCCTGACTACAATCTTGTGGGTAACTGTCAAGAAGTGGTCCCTTGACACATAAACCCGTGCTGAAATTGAGTCTGTCCACATCGGACTATTGAAAGAATTGCTGGACGTGAGCCACAGAGTGACCAGGACCAGCAGCGAATCACACAGCCCATCAATCAGCTTCAAATCACCACACAGTGAATCTCTGCAGCAATATAAAACAATCTGAGGAGCGAATGTGGAATTTATTAGACACAAGAATGGCCAATATGCTGGGTTTTCTGTAAGCCTCTAATACTTCACAATGCGTCACAGGAGGAAGACGGTTAAACATGAAAACAAACACCAAAAAATGTGGTTTGGACATTGGACATTAGGTCATTTCCTGCACACACACACACACACACACACACACACACACACACACAGAAAGTTACAGGCTGTACCATCCGATGAGAAACACTTTGCTGTAGCCCCAACTGACCCTCTAGAACGTCGCTGCAATCCATAGCCTTAGTCCAGAACCCTACACACACACACACACTTGCTGCAATTCATGGCTTTGTCCAGCAATCTGCAGGGGAGCCATTGGTTCAGAGCTGACCGCCACAGGCCACCAACACCGAGTCTCCAATCACAGGTGCTTTTCTCTGAATGCCCAGCCACCTCAGGTTACCCACCTGCAAACACAATGATCGCCGACCATGCGCCTGAATGACCTTTAAGCCAGGGCTGAAGCCGGGGGTGGGGGTGGGTCACAGCCTTACTGACCAGCCCTGACCACCAACGTGATGAAGAGGATGTCTGTGTCCTGCTCACTGCCATCTCTAACTACTTATATTAAAAAACTAAATATACTATGGCCTTGAATCCTAGACAATTCTACCAGCTAATGTTTACACTTTAAGTACTTTGACAATGGAAATTGATTTCAATGTACTTTGTTTTATGTCATTTTTCTGATATGTTGGTTATCATAATTTTTAGCATATTTGGTTGACTTATTGTAAAGGGTATTGATACCATTCTACATGTTGATATTGCACTATAGATAGCGTAACCAAGTATATCATCAACTTCGTGGTGAGAGACATTTGGATGTGAAATCAGTTTAAAATAGACACTTCAAGTTCACTTACTCAAACCAAATGTTTACGGGAACTGAGTTTGTCTATTTTCATAATAAATAGGCTGATAATAGGCACTATGTTGACAATAGGATCACCTCCGCCAGATACTGTTTAATCCGCAGAGGGATGTTCTTTTGCTGCATGTGACACATCTGATACAGAACACCCATCAGGAGCAGTTAACACACACTCAGCAAACCGTAATACACACGTGATCAGCTGGAACAGTGGGCATCGGTTTGCTGTGAGGCGTGGGCAGCTGTTGTGGCCTGACGGTTAAAGTGACGAACTTGTGATCGCAGGTTCGAATCCACCACCTGTCAGTAGTGCAACTGAAGTACCCCGTAGTGCATGATACCATCCTCACAAACTGCTCCCATGCTGCTGGTGGCTGCCCCTGCTCACATGTGTGATGGGTTGAATGCAGATGTTAAACTCAGGGTTGTGTACAGTGTGTGTTGTTGCCACAATGACAAATCGGAGCGGTTTGTTTGTTGGTTGTGTGCTTACAGCCACCTCAGCTGTGGATTGGACGAGGGTGAAGGTCAGTGCTGTTCATTCACTCTCCCCACCCACAGTTCCCCTCTTACCACAGGTAATCGAACCCGTGACCCTCTGGCTACAAGCCTGACTACCTAACCTGTAGGCCACGGCTGCCTCAAAGAATCCAATACTTTGATTGATTGATCTGAAAGCACCTCCTAGCAGGCCAAGTAATTCAGACGGTGTCCCCTGGATCACCTCCAGCTCAGGGCTAAAGGTTTGATGGAGGCAATCACAAAACCTTTGGCCTCTGGTTTCTCACCGGTCTCGTGTTGTTTTTAATCAAACATCAACACTTATAAATAAACCCATACTATTTTTTTTGGTCACAACAGATACAGGACCCCACTTTCAGGGGGATGAGGAGAATGACAAATTGGTGGGGAGAACACTCAATATACAAACACACGACCTAAGTTCAGATTAGTTTACCCTCACTCTTGAGCCCAGTGCTGGTAAAGTAAGTTCAGCTAAGTTCTTGTGAGGACTCGGACACGCTGTACTGTGCTTTGGGCTTTGGCTGCTGAAGGCCTGAATGAGAGTTGTGTGTGGATCCACAGCCACAGGGACACACCAGAGCAGAATTTATGGCCCAGGACTGTTTGTGCCCATAGCCCTTATCGCAGAATGCAGTGTGTGTGTGTGTGTGTGTGTGTGTGTGTGTGTGTGTGTGTGTGTGTGTGTGTGTGTGTGTGTCATGGGCTGTGCTCATGGCTGTGCTGATTGTCATGCAGAGATGCACATGAGTGTGTGTGTCAACAATGTTTGGTTTGTCTGAACAGATGAAACGGAGACCTTCACTTGTCTTTCAGTTCTGCTCAAATGTGGAGCAGAGGATAGCAACTTTATTGCAAAAATACACATGAACTTTTTGTTTTTGTCTTTTTCTCCTCTTCTCTCCTCTAGCACAGCATTTACAAACAAACTCTGAATGGAAATCTGTCAAGCTTTTTTATATGGGTGCAGCTCATCCATTGGGTTCAAAGGCTAGTCATGTCTGTACAAACATGTATATACATACATACTTCAACAGTCCCAAGTACGTGACGGACCACCTAGTTCATTTTGGTACAGTTACAGGACTAGCTGGAGTCAGTAGTCTGCTCATTGTCCTTAAGGGGGCAGTGTTGCTCAATCGGCTGTTCTGTACACACAACAGTTAATAACCTCCTTACCTAAAAAAGTGGGTTGTATTACTTCATTTAAACACTGTTGGCGTAATTACTAGACAAGGATATCTTGGCTGCACTAGACTTAAACCACAACCTAAATTTTCCATTCAAAACCAAAAATAGTTTCGTAGTACCCCACTTCTGCTGCCTGAAAAAATTGTTAAGATGAATGAAGCCCCCGTTCTACAGTTTGGCATGCAGTTAATCTGGGTTTAATCCTTGTCTAGGATGAGACCTGTTTGTTATTAACTCATCAGAACAGCTACAATCCAGTTTTGTCAGGACTCTTCATCAAGAGCTGTCTCTTTTTACATCTTTCAGCCCCTTCCTCCCCTGTTGCCCGCGTCGCCCATGGCAACCGACTTCTACACGCTTGTGTTTGTGGCATTTAGGCTATTCAGCAGTGTCAACAATATAGAAAAATAAATGTAAAAATATGCAACCAAAAAAATAGGCAAAAAACTTCATCTCAAAATAAAACATGTTTTGTTTTCATTCCTTCATTTAAACATAACGATTTCATTAGAAAAAGCATTTCAATAAGGCTTTACATTAATTTTCATGTATGCAAAAAAAAAAAAAAAAACACAAACAAAAACTGTAACATAAAAGAGAAAAGTAAAGTTTGGAAACTGTCATAAATCACCCTGCTACATCTGAGCATTTGGTCACACTTTGCAACCCGCTGTGTAACTTGCCTACCAAGAAAACAGGCAGGCTTCTCCAGGAGCACATTTGCTTCATATTCAGTCATCTGTTCTGGGTGTGTGAAAGAATAGATCCCTTAGGGGGCAAATGGCAAAAACATGGATTCTTGGCGTAAGAGGAAAATATTAAATTGAAACTGAGGAGACGATAAAAAATAAATAATTGCCCCCTACACCCCCAAGTCCTTCCTTCGCAACAAACGACCCAACAAAATCTGCCAAGTCCTGTGCGTTGAAGAGGAAAACTCCCATTTCAACATGCAGGTTTGTGTTTGTCTGATAAAAGCTAATGAAGTGTGTTGCCTATGGGTTGCAAGTATCTGTGCCTGTAACACTATGGCGTCTTAAATGTCCTCTTCTAACGTACAAAATATAAATATTTCACAAAACGATTCTCCCAGAACATCGGAGAAGAGCGACTTTTTTTTTAACCTAAATATTCTAGAACTGCACTTCTGAAGTGCACTAAATTAGTGTTAACACTGTTACGATCATTTCACTGCACTAAAATAAACAACTTCTTTTAAAAATATTATCAACATAAACTATTGGTAATCAACATCAGTCGTTTTCTGCACAGCAACCATGACGTATATGGTTGAAAAGCCCTTTGCCGGTCCAAAACAATGACCACACAATGCTAGTATATAGATATACCAAAGATTCAGAAAACTCTGAAAGTTAATAGTATACAGATTAGTAAGATAACTGTGAAACACTTTCATTTTTTTAAGTATCTCTTTGAAATGATGAAGCATTCATAGCCTTAATAATTACACAATAACAACTCGGGAGTAAATAATTGCTAATTATCGGTTATACTGGATATAAATAAAATGATTGGTTTGCGGGAGGGAGTGTTGTGTGCTTCTCATTGCCTCTAAAAAAAACAGAAGAGAACTCGGAGGACTCAGAACGTCAGAGAGAAATGTCTCGCTCGTGAGCTCCTGGTCAGAACTTGAGGGGACCTGTGGCACGTGGCAGGCTCCTGGCCTCCTCCTCCTTCATCCCTCTGACCGCTCCTCTTCCTCGCGGTCCAGCTTCAGTGTCCATTGCAGGAAGGTGTGCTGTAGGGCTGGTGTGCTGCGGTCACCAGTGTTTCTTCCACAAGGGGGAGCTGTACGCCCAGCACCTATCCCCTTGTTGACCCACTTCAGACACCGTAGTGGTCAGTTTTGGGCAGAGTCTACAGACTGCAAGTTCTAAAAATGCATCCGGGCCACACTCCTGACACACGGCCAAATACAAACATAGCGGCTGGACCAAGTGGACCATAGTGGCTGGACCAAGGAAACCACACTTAGGGAGCCCACTGAGGCCACTGCAGAGCGATGGAAGAGGGACCCCCCAACCCCCCTGTAGCTCTGGTGGGGGCAGGATGCAAAGACCACAAGAGCCGCTGGGCATCAGGAATAGTAGTGGTGGAGAGATGGCACCGTTAGGAGGGAGATGGAGCATTGGAGGGTTATCAAGTAGTCCTTTAGTACTCCTTCAGCCTAGTAAATTTCCATCACATAAATAAATCTTTCCCCACAATTCTGTGAGCATCGTGTAGTAGTGAGGCTGTAAGGAGGAGTGGGGGAGAGAAAGAGAAAAGGGGGATGAGAGAGAGGAACGCAGCCGAGGATGCTTTGTGCATCAAACACGGTGCTATACTATAGTGATCCCCATGGTTGAGCACAGCCTTGTCTCGGCGAGGGGGGGTGTGTGTGTGTGGGCGGGGGTGTTCGGCCTTTGGCAGCGAGGAACTAAAGCATAGCGCAGGTGTGTTGGAGTGGCAGCATTTTTGCCACTTCTGGCTCCGGGCCGGGCCGGTTCCGTGTTGGCTGGGTTCAGGGGGCTTCAGCTGGCGGTGCGGAAGCGGGCCACGTGTGCCCCACAGGAGCGGCAGTAGGCCCCCATGGGGTCGGCGGGGGCGCGTTGGCACAGGACGCACAGCGGAGCCGGGGCGGCAGGGCTCCGCGCCAGTCTCTGTCGGGACTCTGCCCTGGGGAGGGGCTGGGCGGAGTCTCTGCCCCCGAAGGTGCCCGCCTGGGTCCTCCAGTCGCCGTCTGGGGGCACGTCCAGACGCATCGGCTGGGTGGGGGCCTGGGTGTGGGGGCTCCGGTGCGCGTGGTGGTGGGGGCCCTGTGGTGGTGGCACTGGTTCTCGGCCTGGTGGCACAGGTTGCCTGTAGGGGGCGTCCATGGGCCGGTCCTGGGGTGCGGAGCGGCGGGGGTGGGCCAGGGTGGCGTAGCCGGAGTCGATGTGGCCCCAGTGTCGAGCTGCTGCTGGCGGCGGGTGTCCATCCATGGCCCTGGGGAGCGAGGACCCCTGCGAGGACCCCTGTGGGGCTGCCCTTCGCGGTGCCCGTGGAAGCGTGCCATAGCTCATGGTGACGTTGTGGTAGGGGTCGCGTTGGACAGCTTCACTCCGGTCAAACATAGCCAGAAAGGGGTGGGCCTTCTGGGGATCTCCTGGACGGGGGGCATTGTAAAGAGTGTTAGCGCGCACCCACACACACACAAACACACACACACACATACGTCACCATCAAAAAAACAACACAGAAGTGCAAGTAAACAAAACAAAAAAAGCTAGTGGAGGAGAAAGTGATCTGCAGGTAAGCAGATCACTTGGGTGAGATGTGAATGTGAATATGAATGTGAACGCTCTCCGTTCTCATTCTCTGCATGGCCACAAGGGGGCGCTGTGGATGCGGCTGCTGTATGAGTGATTGGGAGGAGTGGGGTGGGATCATACATAGAAGTGAACTGTGGTGTATAGGCAGCTTGAGTATCTGAGTGAGGTAAGCAACACTGAGTGTAAGTGTGTGTGTGTGTGTGTGTGTGTGTGTGTGTGTGTTTGTATGTGTGTTTGTAAATGTGCGTATATGTACTATGTATATATGCATGTTTTAATGTATATAGTAATGGAATAAGGAATATGTCTAGTGTGTCGATATGCATTTATACTCTGTGAGCTATGTGAGTCTCTTTTGTGTGTAAGTGTCCATGTGTCTTTGTGTGTGTGTGGCTATTAGTGTGTGTGGGTGTGTGTGTGCGCGCGCGCTCCATGATGCAGAGGAGGTTACCTGAGAGTCCCCGAGGCGGTTGCTGGTTTGGGTGTGTCAGGGGCGCGTGGGGGTGGACGTGAGGGTGGGGGTGGGGGTGGGGGTGGGGGTGGGGAAGGGTATGGGAGTGGGTTTGGGGGTAGTGGTGTGGGGGGGTGGTGGTGGAGGGGGAGGAGGTGGTGAAGTGTGGGGAGTTGCTATGGTGACGTGGGATGACCCGCGCATCTGCATGCTTTGGCATCCTGATGACAGAGGTGTCCTTTTTAGGGGAAGAAATAAAGACAGAGAGAAGGAGGGGGAGAGGGAGAGAGGGGGAGAGAGAGAGAGAGATAGAAGAGAAAGAGAGAGACAGAGGGAGAGAGAGAAAGGAAGGATCAAACAAGAGAGATATGAAAAAGAATGAGAGATCAACAAAGAATGAGAGTAAGAGACCAAGATCCAAAGCGAGAGAAAGGCATAGGGAGAGAAAGAAAGCAAGACAGATTGGGAGTTAGAAAAAAAAAGAGAGAGAGACAGAAAGAGATTATAGAGAGAAGAAAAAGATAATAGAGACAGGCAGAAAGAAGGAATAAAGGGATATTAAAGTAAAAGAAAAAAGGTAGAATGACAGAGAGAGAGAGAGAGAGAGAGAGAGTGAGAGAAAGAGAGAGACAGGCCCAGAATGAGAGCACCATCGGTGAGCAGAGCAGAAAGGAGGGGTGGAGGGAGAGATGGAGAGAGGGGGAGTTAAACCAGGCCCAGTCACACACACACACACACACAAGCCTGTTTCAACCACCATCTGCACTGACGCCATACTCGCCTTCACCACTGCATCCCACCATATGTACACTATAAAACACTCGCACAATAACTCAAGTACTTTCTTTGATATGAACAGCAGATATGTCCTGGGTCTGTCCTGCCAATCTATTTATTTATTTGCTGTGTTCTTTGTAATGCCTGGCTGCAACTTAATTTCCCCCAGTGAAATAATACATTTGGCCAAATACATTCACATAAAACGGGCCAACCAACGACAAACTCAGCCAAACTGCCAAGTGTCTGATACATAAGCTTCAGCCATCACGGGACGGACGTGAAAGAACGTTTATCTAACCGACTGATATTTGTGTGCTTAGGGCAGAGCTTGTGTTATTAAATAAGCAAATAGTTTTTTGCCTGGTTGTAAAACTCGCATTAGTCTGACTTTAGACTCTCCGTTCAGTTCAGATGAGGATCTTCATATCCGTTCATCAGTAATGCGATGCTGTGGCTGTTATGCAAGCTGAGGTTTGGCTTTTTAGAGTGGCGAGATATTCTACTCAAGGAGAAGCTGAGAGGATAAATACTCACTGAGGGTGGCTCTGGTAATGACAATACATGCCTACAATGCTTCGTGAAATTAAAAACACTACAAAATAAAATCACAATCATTAATCATAAATCATAAATCCCAAGTTTGGCTGAAAAGGGGGTTTTGTAATTAGCGTTGTCTTTGCTGTTGCAATGCTTGGTAATGGCAGGCAAAGGGGCCTCGCTCTGCCAGGGCAGAGAGCTGCAGTTGCGTCTTTTAAACAGCAGATGGCAGTATGAGCTCATGCTGGCTGAGAGGGCAGGGTGACCGCAATGGCTACTGGTGGGGTGGGAGGGTGACAATGATGTCATGTTATAAGGCAGAGATGAGCACCTAAACACAAGAGACTGATCCAGAAACAGAAAGAAACATTAACCTGCGGGCTACAGACAGCTATATTCAGATTGGGCACAGAGAAATGTAATGCACCAGTGTGTGTGTGTGTGTGTGGGGGGGGGGTTGTGTGTGTGTATGTGTGTGTCTGTGTATGTCTTTGTGAAATGCTTTATTGCATTTATTTTTGTATTTTTCTAAAGCAGAGGTTGATGGTAGCATAAAAGCAGGAGAAGAGAGAGAGTGTGTGTATATGCTTGTGTGTGTGTGTGTGTGTGTGTGTGTTTAGTAAGACATGTAAATGAGAAAGGAAGGGTACTTCTGTGTGTGTGTACATTTTGTAAGTGTGTGTGTGTGTGTGTGTGTGTGTGTGTGTGTGTGTGTGTGTGTGTGTGTGTGTGTGAGACTCACAAAGCTGCGCGAGGAGGGGAGCGGTTCGGGTCGCCCCGCGATGACGGTGCCACTCAGACTCCGGGCGATGCGACGCAGGTTCTCAGCACTGTACGACTCGTCACACTCCGGCACCCCCTCACACTCCACTGCACACGCCGGCTACACACACACACACACACAGCCACAGAAGCACCAACACACCCAGTGAGCAATAAAATGAGCTGCAATCTAACACAAGCACACTTCCAAACCCACAGGACATTCATAAGAGTACAGATGAAAAAAGGCAATATCAGGCTGCAGCATCAGCTGGTCATATTGTTGTGGGACGCTAGTTTTACGATTGTTAGCTTCTGATGATAAAGAACTCCCACCTGCAAACATCACCCTCATTACCCTCATTACACACACACACACACACACGTGCATACACACACACACTCCCAAGTCACCTTAGTATGTGCCAATGGGGCTCTCTCACAAACACACACCCCACTCACCTTAGTGTGTCCCTGTGGGGCTGTCTCTATCTCACACACACACACACACACACACACACACACTGCACTCTCACCTTAGTGTGCGCCTGTGGGGCACTGTCTCTCTCACACACTTACACACACACACACACACACACACACACACACACACACACACACACACACACACACACTGCCCACTCACCTTAGTGTGTGGCTGTGGGGCGCTGCTGTAGCCAGGTGTTCTGTAGGCGTTCCTCTCGATCTCGGCCGTCGGGGTTTTGGAGCGCCCCAGCGTTCCGCCGTACAGGAGCTTCCTGGCTGCAGAGCCTGCTCCCAAACACACACACACACACGTACACACACACACACACACACACACACACAACGTAGCACAAGGAGAAAATGACTTTTTTATTCGCTCACTGTCACATCTAATTCCGATCACGTTAGATGAAGGTCAGAGGAGGCTGAAACGGATGGGAACATTGGCATGGGGACGAGCCAGCCCGCCCTCCCTCCCTCCCTCCCTCTATAGTCTTCCTTTCAGCACCACGGCCTGATAATGCACTAGCCTGAGAGGGGGCCGGCCGGCCGGCCTGCTAATGGGAAGTCGATAAGGCTCCGACAGAAATATTAACGACAACAAAAACGACGACTACTACTGCTACTACTACTACAGATAAGTCTCCAGCTCTCCTGATGCTGCATGCTTCCAGCTGTCAGTCGCCTGGGCTCGCTAACGCTACACTAACGCTATACTAATGCTATGGTAACGCTATACTAATGCTATGCTAACATCATGCTAATGCTACACTAAAGTCACGCTAACGCCACACTAAGGCTATGCTAATGCTACACTAACGGTATGCTAACGCCACACTAATGCTACACTAGCGCTACACTAATGCTACACTACGTGCTGTGACCGAGCAGATGAATGGCTGGCTTAGTAGGTAGGAGTCGCCGCCCAGCAACTGAAGGGTTCGCTGATTTGATTCGACCTTCCCCTGGCTAGGTCAGAGTGTCCTTGAGCAGGACACTGAACGCCATACTGCTCCCAGTGTGCTGATTGGCGCCTGTGTGTGTGTGTGTGTGTGTGTGTGTGTGTGAATGGATGAATGTGAGGCATGTGTGGGTGAATGTGATGTGAGGCATTCAATGTAAAAGGCTTCAGGTACTCTGCGCTATAGGAATGCGCTATATAAATGCACTCCATTCAGCATGTAAGGTGTTCTACTCAGACCTTCAGTGCCATGCCAGTGAAGGCCAGCTAAGTGAATGGTGCCCTGCTACATGGTGCCCATTCTGTTTGACAGCCAATCAGAGGTCTGGCTTCAGAGAGTAAAAGGCCATACCACACATTTGTTTCTTTTTATTTCTAACCACTCAACAAAACCATCTGATTTTCTAGGCACAGGTCGAAGGTAACAGAGTAGGTCATTAACAGACTGGAGAGTGACTTTATAACACCTCCTGTGTGTCTTGTGACTAAATCTCCTGCTTCTTCCTATTAAGAAACTACACAAAAACATCACCACTATTAAAACTACAACATGTTTGACTGGGCAGTGTGACAACTTTAAAGGCATCTTTCTCAGTTTCATGTAACTACTACACTTTGCGTTTGTAGGGCAGAATGAATAAAGAAATAGAGAACAACAAACAGCAATAGATAACTAAAGCCACACCCACTGCTATGAGCCACACCCACTGCTATGAGGAGCATACCTGGTCTGGGGCCGGGCTGGGGGCTGTGTCCGCGGGGGGTGCGGGGCAGGGACGCGGCCTGCAGGCTGGCCTGGTAGAGGGAGTCCAGCTCCGACAGCTCCTCATTGGGGGAGGCACCAGCACCGGGGGCTGGCAAGGCACTCTGGGAGTTGTAGTACCGGTTGACGTTCTCGGCCCAGCGCTCCACAGGCATCCGCGCCCCCGTCCAGAGCTCTGGAGATGGGGAAGGGGACGGGGCGATGCGCTGGGGGCCTGGAGCACCACCGGGGGGGCTGGAGACCTCCGAGGCGTGGGGGTGGGGGTGGGGGAGGTGCAGGTGGTGTGGGTCGAGGGTCAAAGTGCCGTCTGAATGGGCTGCCCCCCATCTGGAGCCGTTGTGATTGGCCAGTGGAGCCGGGGAAGGCGGAGCAAGGCGGGTCTTGGGCTCGACGGGGGAGCTGGAGGCCGGCCCATTGGGCGGAGGGTAAGAGGGGGCAGAGGAGGGGTGTCGGCCAGGCAGGGCGGGATCCTGTGGGCTGGGGCAGGCTGGGGATGGGCTGCGGGCACGCGGCGGTGGATGCAGGCTGCTCAGCGATTGGCCAGGAGTGTGGGGGGCGTGGCCGTTCCAGTACGCCGGGGACACCGGAGGTTGG
>CM059286.1:17929595-17949595 GCA_030347295.1 Setipinna tenuifilis
CTGACCAACTTAAAAAAAAAAATTAAATCAAAAAAATGGATCACGTATAGCCACAGAAACTTAAAAGTGGAAGTAGCGGTTGGAACTACCTGATGGTGCGGATTAATCTCTGTTATGCTAGGTCTAGAGGGTGGGGTTAGGCTTTTAGATTCTCTTTTGAAAGGTGATCCGGCTGAAGAAAGCTGGCCTACTCTGGTGGCGTTGCAGGGAGAGGTGGAGGAGTGAGGCGGAGGAGGAGAGACCGGGATCATTCACTAGGGGGGGAAGTGTGTGTGTGCGCATAACAGTGTGTGTCAGCAGCGTCAAACCAGAGGAAACACACACACAACGCACACACAACACACAGCACACACACACACACATGCACTCACACACACCAGAACAGGTGCAGCTGCATAAACACACACATCAGTCACACCAGCAAGCTTTCACATCATCACATACGTGCACACACACTCCACACACATGCCTCTACCCTTATTCACACACACACACACAATCACTTGTGCACCACACACACACAGACAGGCCTCCACCCTCATTCACACACACAGACACACACAACACACAGGCTTGTTTACCAAACATGCAGTGTCCAAACTGACACCACACTGTTGTCAAAACCTCTTTTGGGATATTGCAGGGGTTGCCATGGAGACAGGCCCCGCCCCGCCTCCCTGATTTCTCCCTCTGCCAGCCTGTGAGGTAACCATGGAGACCAGTAAACACCCCTTTTCAGCCCTTGCTCCATTTTCATTCGCCGAGGTGCCGAGAGGCTGGCTGACCTCGTTGGCCATTCCCGGGTGCGCTCCATGTGGCCTGGCCGGCGCTCTTTAAACAGGCGGCATGGCCCCCCTGTCATTACTCGCTCCCGTCACTGGGCTGTAATCATAGAGGGCCCTGCTGCTGCTGCCACTGCTGCTACTACTGGTGTCTATGGTCACCACCAACCCTTCTGCTTAAAGCTCTGGCTGGAGGAAGGGAGAAACAGCACTGCTGACATATAAAAAGAGAGTGAAAGAGAAATAGAGAGAGAGAAAGAGAGACACGATGGGGGGAGAAAGAATAAGAGGGAGAAATTAAGGGAGTGTAAGAGGGAGAGTGAAGGAATCAGTGTAAGAGAGAAAGAGAGAGGGAGAGAGCGAGAGAAAGAGGGAAAGAGAGAGGAGGGTGGGGGGAGAAAGAGGCAGCAAGAGGGAGGTGGAGGGAGAGTGAGGGAATAAGTGTAAGAGAGAGAGAAGGAGGGAGAGAAAAAGAAGGCCCCACAACCACTGTGGTGTCAGGAAGGACTGCAGAAAGGTTAAAACCACTCACAAGCCCATGAAAGCGTACACACACATTAAAAAAAAAAACACACACATACACACCATCCTGAAATTTACTCAAACATAGTTGAGCATACACACCCACAGGCACACCCACGCACAAACACACACCCACGTCATCATCATGCACCCAACAGACAGAGGGGTGATGGTGAGCCACATGCACACACACACACACACACATGCACGAACACAGCTTCACACACACATTATCCTCATGCACCCAACAGGCAAAGGGTGATGGTGAGACACACACACACACACACACACACGTCATCCTCATGCACCCAACAGACAAAGGGTGATGGTGACACACACACACACACACACACACACACACACACACACACACACACACACACACACGTCATCCTCATGCACCCAACAGACAAAGGGTGATGGTGAGTCCCACACACACACACACACACACACACACACACACACACACACACACACACACAGGTCATCCTCATGCGCCCAGCAGACAGAGGGGTGATGGAGAGGCCGCAGTGGTAGCTGATGAGGGGGTGGGGGGGGGACTGGGACTGGGGGGGGTGGGGGCTACTTACACACAGCCTCGTTAACTACAGACAGGGCGGCTGCCACCTCGCCCGCCTGCTCTAAGCGCAGAGACTGATCTAACAGGGCGTCCGCCTCCGACACACACCGCTCAAAGCCGTCCGCCTTCCCTGCAGGAGACACACACAGCAAAGCACACCGCTTCAAAGCCCCCGCGCTCGCAATGTGCATACACACACACACACACACGCGCAAACACTCACACGCAAACACACATGCACTCACTCATACACACACGCAACGCATGCAGTCATGCGCGCATAGGCAGAAATCATGGCCAACTCACCACCTCAGCGCACAATATCCACACACACACGCAAACACACACACACACACATACACGCATGCAGTCACACGCGCATATGCAGAAATCATGGCCAACTCACCACCTTAGCGCAGAATATCCATATACACACACAAACTCGCACACAAACACACACAGTCACACGTGCATATGCAATAATCATAGCCAACCCAACACCTTAGCGCAGAATAAGCCAACATTTATGCATGCTTATCAGGGGTGGAAGAATATGTTGGTAACTCTAAGTATTTTGATTTCTTGGTATCCTTACATTATGTTTAGTAAAAACAGTCAATTCTTTAATCCACTATATTACATCTATGTGCATGGTTTACAGGCAAATATTTTTGGCAGGTCATTTGGGTTGTGTTTTAATTCTGACAGCCAGACAACAGTGTTGCAATCCCATTTACTTTGACTAGATAAAGTAAACTTATACTCAGAGTGTATGCATATTGTTGTGTTTGTAAAAAAAATTGTCAAACAATTGTATTTTGAACAATGCACATTGCTAATCTTTATGCCTATATCCTTCATAAACACACAACACAGTTCTGGGAAGCTATTTTAGTCCACCCCCAACAACACACACAAATAAATACACACACCCACAACCAACAAGCTTGCTGAAAGGGCTTGGAAAGAGTCTGAGTTCAAGTAAACTGAAGTTAAGAATAAACTGGTACCCCTGTATCCATGTGTGAATGTGTCCATGTGCTCTTCATAAAGTTTTTCAACCGTAAAAATTATGTTTCCAATATCGTTTCAGTGGTTCGTCTACTTGTAACGAGGTGAACGGCATTTCGCTTTGCAGCCCTCCATGGGCTTTAACTGCACTATGCAAGTTTGCAAAAGCGGGTCGCTCCAATCTATAGTTCGACTGAGACATAAAAAAAGACAATTCAACTTCCAACCTGCAGGGCGACCGAAGAGGAAAAGTGCTTTAGTGTTGTTTTAACACTGCCCTGACCGCCCCCACAGCCTCTAATCCATGGAGGGCCGCAAAGCAGCTTCAGAAGTGCTTTTCACCCTGTTATGAGTTGATAAACCACTGAAGTGACTTTGGAAACATTATTTTAAGGTTGGAAGATAAAGAAACCCTTAGTGGTGCTTTAACATAGACCCCTGGCCCTGGGTGCCTACCCTGGCTCTGGAGCTGGTCCAGGTCCATGAACTTGCTGGGTCTGGGGTTGAAGCCCATGGCCGCCTCTCGCTCCTTCTCCCTCCGCCGCTGCTGCTCCTGCTCGCGGGCACGCCGGGCCACCTCCTCCTGCAGCTCATCCAGCTCACTGCGCCCTTCCGCAGCGCCTAAACACACACACACACACACATACATACATACACACATATACACACACACACACACGCACGCACACACACATGCACACACATGCGTGCACACACACACACACATACATGCGTGCACACATGCACGCACACATACACACACACACACACACACACACACACATGCACGCAAAACCAAGCAAAAACCCATATCAGTAACATAGATAACACACGCACAGACAATAAACTACATACAAACAGTATGCAATGCACAAACATAAATCAGTATCAAATGTACCACAAAGCATCCCAGTGCTGATCAATGCAGTGAGTCATCAGAGTCATACCCATAAATACACACACATAGGCTGAGCAAACACACCAATAAAGTGGAACACCTACACACAAACATCTATGAACAAACACACACACACACACACACACACACACAAACACACACACACACACACACACACACACACACACACACACACACACGCACACAAAATACGCTTGTACGCCTGCGCACAGTCTACAATGCTTTTCCTCTTTTCCTGGAAAAGGGCCATTTGTTCCCGTGTGGTGTGCCAGGATCAGAGCGGGCAGACATTACAGGCCATCCGCCAGCAGGATGCACATGGACTGGACATCACCACACTTGGGTGGGCACTCACACACACACTCACACACACATAAAAACACACCCCGCACAGACACACACAAACACACACACTCCCAGTGCATGGCTAAATCATTACTTAATGTCCACATACTGAAACAACAAGATAAGCAGGGTGGTCTTTAACAAAACACACACACACACACAACCACAGCACACAGGTGCATGTGAGAAAAACACACACACCACAGAGGTAAACAATAGGACTAGTGTGATGGAAGTATTATTGTGGTTTAAACCTGACCATCTATGAGCAAACACGCACACACACACACACATATACAAACACACACACACACACGCACCATGGACGTAAACAATAGGACTAGTGTGTATTGTTATGCTGTGAGCAGGTAAGGGGGCGGATGGTGCTGCTGCTATCTTACCCTGGCTGTTCTGAGCGCTGCTGCCCTTGGTGGCCGCCTTGGCGTCCTGCAGGAGCGCACTGCTGCTCTTGGACTTGGGCACACTCCGCCATGACGGCCCCACATTGGGGGAGGACGGCTTCTTCACACCGCCATCCCTGAGAGGAACATGGAGTAGAGAGAGAGAGAGAGAGAGAGAGAGAGAGAGAGAGAGAGAGAGAGAGAGAGAGAGAGAAGGAGAGAGAGAGAGAGAAAGGGAGAGGGAGAGAGATGAATAGAGGTAGAGAATAAGAGAGCAAGAGAGAGAAATTGAGAGAGAGAGAAGGAGAGAAAGACAGAGGGAGATAAATAGGGGTATAGAGAGAGAGAGGCACAGAGAGAGAGAGAGGGAGAGAGAGAGAGAGAGAGAGAAATGGAGAGAGAGAGGGAGAGAGAGAGACATCCAATTAGTATTTGTCCTGAACAAGCATTTTGTGACAAACAACAGTTTGTGCTGTGATACACAAATGCTCTGTCGGTATGCTGTGCTTGGCAGGACAATATTGGCCAGCACGTAGGTGAGTGTTTGAGGCAGCATATTACAGATGTGAGTCAGTGAGAGAGGGAGAGAGTATGAGTGTGGGTGTGGGTGTGTTTGTATGTATGCGTGCATCACTTTTGTGTGTGTGTGTTCCAGACTTGCTGGAGCTACCTGTTTGTTAGTGTTACAAGTGTTTGTGTTGTCTTTGTGTGTATATGAGTGTTACATGTTGTGTGTATGTTGCATGTTGTGTGTGTATGAGTGTTACATGTTGTGTGTATGTTGCATGTTGTGTGTGTGCTCCCTGTCTGTGTATATGGGTGTTGCATGTTGTGTGTGTGTGTGTGTGTGTGTGTGTTACCTGTGTGTGTGTATGGGTGTTACATGTTGTGTGTATGTTACATGTTCTGTGTGTGTTAACTGTGTGTGTGTGTATGGCTGTTACATGTTGTGTTTGTGTGTGTGTGTGTGTGTGTGTTACCTGTGTGTGTGTATGGGTGTTGCATGTTGTGTGTATGTTACATGTTCTGTGTGTGTTACCTGTGTATGTGTATTGGTGTTGCATGTTGTGTGTGTGTGTGTGTGTGTGTGTGTGTGTGTGTGTGTGTGTGTGTGTGTGTGTGTTACCTGTGTGTGTATGGATGTTGCATGTTGTGTGTGTGTGTGTTACCTGTATGTGTTTGCGCTGTTGTGGGGGTCGGTTGCGAGGGGCAGGTCGAGGCTGACGGGGCTGCTGCTGTTCCTCTCGCTGCTCTCGTAGCCGCTCTCCATCCTCTGGATGAGCCGTGCCTGCTGCTGCTGCTGCTGCTGCTCCTGCTCCAGCCACCGGCCCCGCAGCCCAGGGCCCGTCCCCCCCTCGCCCCCCACACCACGAAAGGCCGGGGGGGCCGCCGTCACGGTAGCGGTGGGTGTGGCGAGTGGGGTGGTCAGTGCAGGCGACGCTGTGGGGGGGGCGGTGGTCGTGGTGGTAGTAGGGTGGTGGTCCGGCTGGGCCACGGGTGACCCCCCATCCTCGGTCAGCGGGCCGGCGTTGAGGGGGCTGTACCCCGCCTGCCGCCGTCGCTCGCGGCTGAAGATGCTGTCGATGTTGAGGGCCTCGCGCCGTGGCCTCCAGGCCGGACGGTACCGGCACCCACCGCCACCACTGCCGCCCCCCGACGTGGAGCTGGACTTGGACTCGCTGCTGGTGCTGTCCACCTCCCAGTCACAGGACTGGGCCCCTGGTTCTGATCCGTTCCCCACAACACCAACCCCAACACCTCCACCCCCACCCCCACCGCTGGTGCCGCTGCTGCTGCCCCCGATGCTGCCCGAGGAGGTGGGGATGACGGAGGTGGACGAGGACAGCGGCCGGCTGTGGATGATGTTGCTCATCGTCTCCTTGAAGTCCCGCAGACGGCTGCCCGACGAGGGCTTGGGGGTGGTGCGCGGGGCCTGCTGCTCTTTCAGAGTCTCACCTACACACACACACACACACACACACACACACACACACACACGGGAAAAGAGACAGAGGAAGGATGAGCAAGAGAGAGGGAAGAGAGAGAAACGGAGGGTGGGAATGAATGAGAGAGACAGAAACAGTGAGGATAGAGAAAGGAAAAAAAAGAAAGAGAAAAAAAGTAAGAAAAGGAGAGGAAAAAAGGAACAGAAAGCGACAAAGACAGAGAAAGAGAGAAAGAAAGGGAGGGGCACCCAACATGAGACCCCTGAGGAGGCTGGCTTGTCACTTGTCCTGCTGTGAGCCACATATCACACAGGGGGAGGGGACAGAGGAGGGAGAGCAAAAGGGTTGGAAATAAAGCCAAGGCCATTAGAGAGCACCAACTACCCACTACACCACTTCTCCTCAGGTCCCTCCTGACTGCTAAACCACACACACACACACACACACACACACACACTCACACTCACACTCACACACACCTGGAAACGAGATGGGAGCAGACTGGCCACCCCTGCTGTCCATTACACTAGTCATTCATTTGTGGTGGTCAATCAATGGTGGTCAATCTCACTTTGGGAAAGGAAAGGGACCAAACAATCTATTTGTTCCAATCACTCCCAAACAGGTGCTCATTAGCCCAGGTTGTCAGCCAGGTGGGTAAGACAATCACTGACTGACAACATCTCTGTTATCTGCTGAGGTTGGACCATCACAATGGCTGGACATTACATTACTTTACAAAGCTGGGGCTTCACACGTCAACCTTACCAGTCTACTGGTAAGATAGTCTCCATCTCCATATTCTAATATGTCAGAATTTAAAAAATAAAATGATTTTCTTGAAATTATTTCTTTGTTTTCTTTTTGTATGTACTGGCACACATTGTTGTTTCATCTCTTCAATTTCTTTGTTATTTCATCTCTTTCATCTCTCCATTTCGTTATTTTTATAATTTCATGTAAGCATATGAAGAAACAGTTTGGCATGTTACTGCTGTATTACATGCTATGTATACTGCGATTGAATAGAGAAATAAAAGCATCTCTAACATGCGTCATCTCTGTTGTCTGCCGTTTGCGATGGACGGACAGACGGCCACTCTGACCCACCCTCGCTGTGGTAGCCCGCTGAAGACACCTCGTCGTTGCGGGACCCTCGGCTGCGCTCCTCGAAGCGTCGCGGCCGGCTTGTGCTCCGCTTCCTGTCCGAAGTCCCGCCCTTCTTGTCCGTCAGGCCGGACTTCCTGAAGGGGTGGCGCGAGAGTGGCTCGCTGTCCGTCACTGGGCCTTTGTGGGGGGGGTACAACACAGATGATATCACCACTGTAATCACCCAGTTCAAATATGCACATTTGCAGGTGCTGCCTCTCACTACACACAATTTTCTATATGATGATAGTAATAACAATAATAATAATAAACTGTATGTATATAGCACAATTCATGCAAGATGTAGCTCAAAGTGCTTGAACAGTTTGGCAGGAAAAACACAAGACAGCATTTGTTGTAGCTTGGTAGAGCCAAGAAAGTTCATTCAGGTGCTGTTGACAGTTCCTGCTTGTGTCCAAAGGGGCAATAGGGGTGAGGAAAAACACCCTGTTTTGCAAAGTAGTCAAAAGAACTAAGTTGTAAGCCACTGGACTTCTTTTAGAGCCTGAAGATGTTTCACCTTTATTTTGTGAGTACTTTGACAATCACTACACAGTACTGCATATTCATACATTTAGGTAATCTATATCTATTCTGTGTTGTTCTGATGTAAAATTGTGAGAGTGACCTCATTCCTACCATGTACTATGTGAGATAACCCCTCCCCCAACAGTAACTATGCTTCCGAGCAAAGCAAAGACTCCTAGTTGATCCAAAATCCAGCTTCATAGGAAACATCAAAGGGAGTGCAATCACTCCTTTAACTTGAGCTCTCCTTCTTTTCCTACCTCCTTAGCCTCAGCCCCCCCCCCCCCCCCCCCCCTCTGAGTAGCACAGGAGACATCACAGGCTTGCAGCCCTGCCCCCTTGAGGAGAAACACTCTGTGCTGTCTGTGAAGTCTCCTTGAACACTGCGCTAAGCTCAGCCCCACACGGACTGGGGGGGGGGGGGGGGGGGGGGGGCAGAAGTCAGTCTAAGATGTAGTGTTGCCATGAAAGGGCAGTGCTGCAAAGAATTCATCAGTTCTACGCTTGCTTGCTTGCTTGCTTGCTTGGTTGCTCGCTTGCTTGCTTGGTAGTTGGCAGGCCACGCTTGTTGACTGGCTTGCATGCCAAGACATTTCTAAGGAGGTCTGGTGGCCCCATTCAAAGGGGCTGCCGGGCCATTGAGCATCTCTACGAGCCGCATTTGTTACGCCCGTTTTTACATCCAGCCGTACCATTTCAGCCGCTGCCTGCCTTCCTAAAATATCCGGCTTTTGTCCAAAAGTGCCCCCACCCCCATATCCACCCTCCCCCTTGCCCCCACCACTCGTATCAGACAGCAAGCAGCTCTTGACACACTTACGAAAGCCACTGTGGACGAGACACCAGTAATATATTTCCAGAAGCTACATCTGTTAAGCCAATGCAGCGTTGGTTGCTAAATAGAGACGAACTTGAAAGTCAAGCATGAGTGCAACAAATGTTCCAGCAAACTCTAGCACTCAGAGGGCTGACAGTGTGTAGGTGGATGTGGGTGGGGAAGCGGAGGCAGCAGGCAGCAGGCAGGAGGCAGACTGTGACTTTGACTGTTCAGGCTTGTTTGGGAGTTGTCACTTTCATATCGGTACAACAGGCTGCATCAAATACAAGCTGCTGCCTGTCAGGTTCTTAAGCATGTACTGTGTGCGTGTGTGTGTGTGCTTAGGTGTGTGTGTGCTTAGATGTGTGTGCATGTAGATGTGTTTGCATGCGTGTGTGTGTTTTTATATATTTGCGTGAATGTGTATGTATTTTTGAGTGTGTGTGTGTGTGTGTGTGTGTATGTCTGCGGAGTTGGACACAGCTGCCTAGGCTCTATATTGATAAGATACCTGTGGTCTCAAGGCTGCTGTGTATGTGTGTCTGTGTCTGTGTGTAGGTGTCTGCCTGGATGTCACTAGTGTACCTGTGGTCTCCAGACTGCTGTGTGTGTGTGTGTGTGTGTGTGTGTGTGTGTGTGTGTCTGTGTAGGTGTCTGCCTGGATGTCCCTAGTGTACCTGTGGTCTCCAGGCTGCTGTGTGTGTGTATGTGTGTGTGTCCGTATGTAGGTGTCTGCGTGGGCGTCGCTAGCCTACCTGTGGTCTCCAGGCTGCTGTGTGTGTGTGTGTGTGTGTCCATGTGTGGGTGTCGCTACCCTACCTGAGGTCTCCAGGCTGCTGTGGGAGGCGGCGTCGTTGTCAGGGTTACAGATGACCGTGCCCTGGGAGTCGGAGGAGAAGTGGCTGGCCATGGACTCATGGTGGGAGTGCGAGTGCAGGTAGCTGTAGCTGTCTGTGGACGAGTCTGTGCGCGTGTCGCTGGAGATGGAGGGCTCGCGGCCTGAAAAAGGGCACATCATAGGCATTTTTAGATCACTTTTAATGATTTCAATAATTCTTCTGTTTTTCTACTTTTTACCTTTTTTGCTATGGTTATAATGTTATGTTTATTAGATGTTTAATGTAACACTGTGGAGCACTGCACTTTCAAATCCTGTGTATGACTGGTACATACGGTTTTGACAATAAAGCTGACTTTGATAATATATTTTTTTGGCTACTGCATTGTTTCTACAACTGCATCATAAAACATTCCTTTTTATTCAGTGTCTGTGAAGGTTCTAAGTAATTTATAATTTCTCATTTATTCTTGCTTGCCTGCCATTAAAAAATAACTGCCAGCATGGGACCTAGCATGCTAAGCAGAGCCCCTGTCCAAACAGTAGCACAGTGTAATCATGTGCATCCTAACAGCATCACTGGATGAGCACACAGCACAGCTTAATGGTAGTCACAACGACTGCAATCTATGAGGCATTCTCCCTCTTGACCGCCCCTACACTGGCAGGCTTAATGGTGAGGGCATCATCACCGCACCACTAGATGACTGCACGGCTAAATGGCGGTTACAATGACGGCAATCTGTTACACTCATCTGCTTCTACATGGGCAAGCTCCATGGTACTCTTGCCTGTGTGCGCATGAGTGTGTGTGTGTGTGTGTGTGTGTGTGTGTGTGTGTGTGTACATGCATATGGGGGTGTGTGAGCCAACTCAAAGGATTCAAAGCAATGTGCTTATTGGTTAAAATTTGATTTCATTGTTATAAATTCCTATTCCTATAAATATTATGAATATTAACTTGTAACATGAAATCAAATAAAGTGTAAGGTCTGTGGCAAGCTCTATGGTACTCCTGCTGTGTGTGTGTGTGTGTGTGTGAGTGTGTGTGTGTGTGTGTGTGTGTGTGGTCGTACCCGAGTCCTCGCTGTCGTAGTGCGACTTGTTGATGTAGTGCAGGTCCAGCCGTGATCCCTGGTCCTGCGCTGACACGGGCGTCCCCCGGGGGTCAGCATAGAGCAGCAGCAGCGGCTGGTAGTGACCCTTTATGCAGCGAGACACCACATCCTTCCACTTGGGCCCAATCTGACGGAGGGAGGGAGGGAGGGAAAGAGAACGAGGTAGGGAGGGAGAGAGAGAGAGATGGAGGGAGAGATCAAGAGGAAGGGAGGGGGTGAAAGAGAGAGAGAGAGAGAAAGAGAGGAAGGGAGCGAGGGAAAGAGAGAGGTAGGGAGGGAAAGGAAGAAAGACAGACACAGAGACAGAGACAGAGAAAAAGGGAGGGGGAGAGAGAGAGAGAAAGAGGGGAAGAGGGCGAGGGAGGGAGAGAAAAAGAGGGAGGGAGGGAGGAAGGGAGGGAAGAGAGAGAGAGAGAAAGAAAGGGAGGGAGGGAGGGACAGAAAGAGAGGAAGGGAGAGAGAAACACAACACAAAACTCAAAACAGTGTGATAGAGCTGTGAGCTGAGAGCTGTGAGCTGAGAGCGGCTGGGCTTCCTGTGACTCAGTCCTCCGAGTGTTACTGATGACGTACACTTCCCAGCACCACCGCAGCTCCACTGGAACACCACACAAATAAATAAACACATAAACAAACAAACTAACAAGACGTCAACGACAGCTCCCTCGGATCCGCTGTAACGCTTACGCGGCTAGAGTTGCCTACTAATCCTTTCCACCGAGAATGGACGTCAGATCGTTGCCGATGGACTGAAAATCGCCACCGACGCCTCTCAATTTCCGGTCCGGAGCTTTGAGCCGAGCTTGAGCGTGAGTGTGAGCTTACCCCCGGAGAGCCTCCCTGGATTCCCACACCAGGGATTCGCCTCAGCGCTCGGCCTCCATAGTCAAACTGTGGCAGGATGTCCGCGCTGCCCTATCACGCCAGACCAGCACGCAGTGTGTGTGTGCGTGTGTGTGTGTGTGTGTGTGTGTGTGTGTGTGTACGTGTGTGTGTGTATGTATGTGTGAGTGTTTGTCTAAGGGTGTTAAAAGGTGTGAGCTAGTATAAAAGTGTGTGCATTAGTGTCAGTGTCTGTGTGTGTGTAACGGGGATCCTATCAGCATTCGTCGATGACAATGTGTGTGGGTGTGAACATGTGCTCACGTTTGCTCGAGTGTGTTTTCCGTGTGTGTGTGTGTGTGTGTAAGAGATGTGTGTGTGTGTGTGTAAGAGATGTGTGTGTGTGTGTGTGTGTGTGTGTGTGTGTGTGTGTGTGTGTGTGTCAGTGTGTGATTGGCTGCTCTCCCTGGCCCAGCTGAGGCACACACAATGGGGGGATATCCTTGTTTTCTGTCCACTTTTGTCTGCCCCTCTGGGCGGCTCACGTGCGGGGCTTAGTGTGGTCTGCTGGGTCCGGCGCGCCCAGAAAAAGCTGCTTTGTGTGCAGCTGTCCTGGATCCAGCGCTGGACCCAGCACGCCCCATTATGCACCCAGGGGCCTGCCAGTGCAGCAGCAGCCCAGCACAGCAGGGCATGGCACAGCACAGCACAGCACGGCACGGCACAGCACAGCACGGCACAGCATGGCATGGCACGGCACAGCCCAGCACACCAAAGCACAGCACAGCACAGCACAGAGCAGCTAGGTACCAAGGGCACAGGGGAGAGACACGGCATGGGGTTGCAGTGCAGTGCGGTAGGTTGGGCTGGGCTGGGCTGGGTTAGGCTGGGCTGGGTTTGGTGGTGTGTGTGTGTGTGTGTGTGTGTGTGTGTGTGTGTATGTGTGTGTGTGTGTGAGAGAGAGAGAGAGAGATACAGGGTATGTGTGTGTGCATGTTTGTGTGTGTATTTTTGTGTTGTGTCTGTGTGTGTGTGTGTGTGTGTGTGTGATTTGGTGACACTAAGAGGCTGAATAAAGACAGTAATTTGGGCAGAGAGAGAAACACGAGAGAACCGGATCAGTAACCAGAGACAGGGAAATCAGGTGACACAGAGAAAGAGAAATCAGGTGACACAGAAAATGAGAAAGAAATAAAAGAATACAGGTGAGAGAGACAGAGAGGAAGACAAAGACAGATAGAGAGAGACAGAGAGACAGACAGACAGAGAGGAATGGAAAAGTGAGGTGAAAGAGAGTGAGTGGCTAGCCTCATCTCAGCTGAGGCTGTCCCCCTCTCCCCCCCTTACTCTCCTCTCCTCCCCTCTACTGTCCTCTCCTCTCCCGCCCTCCTTCTGCCCTCCTCTCCTTTCCCCCTCTACTCCCCTCTCCTCCTCTTCCTCCTCCTCCTCTGCCCTCTCCCCTGCCCTCCTCTCCCCTCCTCTCCTCTCCCGCCCCCCTCCCCTCCCCTCCTCTCCCCTGCCCTCCTCTCCCGCCCTCCTCTCCCACCCTCCTCTCCTCTCCCACCCCCCTCCTCTCCCCTCCTCTCCCCTGCCCTCCTCTCCCCTCCTCTCCCGCCCTCCTCCTGTCCTCAGCAGAGGGGAGCAGCACTGACCCACATACATCTGCAGCACAGCAGACCTGCACAACGCCACAGCCCAGACAGGAGCTTCAGTCAGTGCGCACACACACACACACACACACACACACACTCACACACACGCATGCGCACACACACACGCACACGCACAGGTATATGCACATGCACACAGACATAGACACATACACAGATTCCTGTGTATGCACACATACATACACACACACACACACACACACACACACTATTTGCACACAGCCATGAAACACAAGTTAGTGTGATTCCTTGAAGATCACAGTCACTGGTCCTAAATACATCGCAGCCCAGTTAGTCTCAGGCCACCAAGGCTGAAATTAGCCTCCAGTTTAGTTGTGTCATGACTAACAGAATCCCTTCAGATGTGTGTAGGTGAGCATGTCATGTCCTGTGTGTGTGTGTGTGTGGGAAGGGGGGGGGGGGTGCTGACACTTTCTGCTCCTAGCAAATGAGGTCATTATGCGCTGATGACTTCTGCTGCGGCATTGCCATGGCGACAGCCACGATGCCACAAAAACTAGCCATGGAGGCTGCTGGATAGAGGAGGCTGGATGGAGGGAGCTGGATGGAGGAGGCTGGGTTGGGGGGGGGGGGCTGGATGGACACTGAAGGAGGGAGGCTGGTAAAGGGAGGCTGCTGGATAAAGGGGGCTGGATGGGAGGGCAGTGGAGGCGTTTGGATGGAGGCTGAAGGAGGGAGGCTGCTGGATGGAGGCTGCTGGGCGGAGGCTGGAGGAGGGAGAGGCTGTGGGGCCGTGATGACCGTGCCAGTTGCAGATCACATCCCACTGAACATGAGTGACACATGCATCACGAGCCCATCGCAATAACCACATAACCACCACCACCACCCCCCAGCCTCACCCCCCGCCCACCCACCCCCACGCCCACCCCCTCTAAAGGCAGCCATTAAATCAAACATCAGCTATTTCAGTATTTCCCTCTAATGACTTCAGACGGGCTCCCCACCGGCAACAGAGCAAGCGAGGAACATTCACAATCTTCACACTGCTTGTGTGTATATGTGTGTAATGTGTGTGCGTGTGTGTGCGTGTGTGTGTGTGTATGTAGTGTGTGTGTGTGTATATGTGTGTATGTAGTGTGTGTGTGTGTGTGTGTGTGTGTGTGTGTGTGTGTGTGTGTGTGTGTGTGTGTGTGTGTGTGAGTGTGTGTGTGTGTGTGTGTGAGTGTGTGTGTGTAATATGTGTATGTGTATGTGTGTGTGTCTCCATCACAGCATGAGTCTGACAGCCAAGAATGTTAAAAGTTTTAAAGGTTTTAAATTAAGCTCATCCATTTCTACAGCGGTCCACTCAATCACACAGAGGCAGCCCAACGCTGCTCTGGCCCTCGGAGTCGAGGCGAGGCGACGCCAGACCAGGCTCTCGCTCGCTCTCAGGATGCGCTCCACGGGTGAAAACAGGAAACAGGAAGTGAGCGTGTTACCTCCTTGACATGGGCGTCGTCGAAGTACATCCACTTGCGGATCTTGGTCTGGAAGAAGAAGGTGGAGTAGTGCTTGCCGTAGTAGCACACCATGCCCACCAGGTACAGCTCCGACGCCTTCGCCTTCTCCTCCGTCACGCGGTAGAAGAGCTGGGGGTGAGAAGAGAGGGATGGAGGGAGAGAGAGAATAAGGCATGGAGAAAGAGACAAAGAGAAGGGGGCGCAGAGGGAGGTATGAAGAAAGAGAATAAGGGATAGAGAGAGAGAGCGCGAAGGGGGAAGATGGAGAAAGGGAGAGAGAATAAGGGTTGGAGGGAGATAGAGAGAGAGAGAAGCACAAGGGATGGAGAGAGAGAGACAAAGAGAAGGGGGCGCAGAGGGAGGTATGAAGAAAGAGAATAAGGGATAGAGAGAGAGAGAGCGAAGGGGGAAGATGGAGAAAGGGATAGAGAATAATGGATGGAGGCAAATGGAGAGAGAAGGGTGGGCAGAGGGAGGGAGAGAGAATAAGGGATGGAGCGAGAGAGAGAGAGAAGGGGGGCAGAGGGAGGGAGGGAGAGAAAGATAGAGAGAATAAGGGATGGAGAGAGAGAATGAGGGATGGAGAGAGAGGAGGAGGAACAAAGAGAATAAGGAAGGAAAGAGAGAGAAGGCGAGACAGAGAGAGAGGAAAAGGAGGAATGGAGAGAGAATAAGAAAAGGAGAGAGAGAATGAGGGAAGGAGAAAGAGAGAATGTGGGAAAGAGAAAGAATGTGTGGGAGAGGGCGAGAATGTGGAAGCGAGAGAAAAAGTGGAAAAGAGGGAGAGAGTGTGGCAGAGAGAGAATGTGGGAAAAAGAGATGAAAAAGAAAGAGAGTGCGAGAGAAATGGATAGAGAATTTGAGAGAGGGAGAAAGACACAAAGAGAAAAATGTTTACATCCTTTAATAAAACCACTGCATTGTTTGGACAGATCCTTACACTATTGACACACACACAAACACAGACACAGACACACACACACACACACACACAACAAAGGAACCCCAACTCCCACATGTAACACTCCCCTCTATGTCACACTTGAAGTGCACTGGCTAACCAGCATAAGTTTACTGCTCCCAGTACTCATATCCCTCCTTCCACTAACAGACAGACATCACACCATTAAACACGCCTTAATGAGCCCAGCAGAGACACACAGACAGAGCCAGAGATGGATAGAGCCTGCTGCCATGCTCGGAACAACTTCTGCAGAATCACTTGGACCTATTCCCAATATCCTGGTCTTTGCAGAGAGAGAGAGAGAGAGAGGTAGGTAGAGAGAGAGAGGTAGAGAGAGAGAGAGAGAGAGAGAGAGAGAGAGAAAGAGAGAGAGAAAGAGAGAAAGAGAGAGAGAGAAAGAAAGAGAAAAACAGAGAGGTAGAGAGGGAGAGAAAGAGAGAGAAAGAGAGAGAGAGAGAGAGAGAGAAAGAGAGGAAGGGCAACTTGCTGTGTCAGCGCACCCAAATAGTCTGTGAGATTCCATGGTGTGTGTCTGTGTGTGTGTGTGTGTGTGTGTGTGTGTGTGTGTGTGTGTGAGAGCTCTATAGGGTGGACTAAGAGTAGGGGTTGCTGCTGTCACCTTGTGTGTGTGTGTGTGTGTGTGTGTGTGTGTGTGTGTGTGTGTGTGTGTGTGCGTGCTTCTTAGTGCTGGCCCGATTGCTGGTGTGTAATAGCACTCAGTGGGGGTGTGTGTGTGTGTGTTTTTGCCAGCAGTCTGTGTGTGTTTGCTAAGGGATGACTCATAGGCCCCCTACACTGCCTGAGTCCAATCTTGCTGCATCAGGACCCATGCATACCTAACCACACTGTCACTGTGCGCATCACTGAGCCCGAGTGTGTGCGCACACACACACACACGCACACACACGCACACACACACGCACACACACACGCACACACACACACACACACACACACACACACACACACCAGTCTCTATTGGGACCGAGTGCACACACACACACACAGACACTCTGTTTCTCTATTGGGCCACACACACACACACTTTGTCTTTCTATTTGCTTCACTACATTGATTCTGTGTGGTGACAGGGAGCACATGACTGTGTGTTTATGTGTCAGAGGTTCTGCATGTTGCTTGTGTTTGCACGCAAACCTGTCATGCGTGTGTGTGTGTGTTTGTGTGTGTGTGTGTGTTGCATTGTGTTTGTGCCTAACTCACATCCCCCAGTCTGAGGATGGTGCCCAGGCTGTGTATGACGTCCTCAGCGAGGTCCGAGTGGTCCGAGTCCCAGACGAGGCCGATGGTGATGATCTCCGGAGAGTTCATGAGCACACGCCGGATACGCAGCTTCTCCCCGCAGTTACCCTGGAAACACACACACACACACACGCACACACATGCACACACAGACGGTCATCCTTTATTTACGGTGTGTTTGGCTACGCCTTACAGGTGAAGCACATTTTCTTAATAATCCAACAGTCAAACAGGGTTGTGGGCTTTAAAAACTCATGTGTTCATGTGTGCAGAAAACATCTTCTCTTCCACACACACACACACAAAGTACACTTTGAAGAATCCTCCACTGAAACATGACGCCTCCACTTGGAGTGAATGGGGCTGACAACACCTCACTGCTGCCCCCTTTCATTTGCTCTGATTTCCTGTGGCAAAGGCTGCTGGGATGTGAACCATGAGGTGGCATGAGGTGTCCCCCCCCCCCCCCCACAAGAATCACAAACCACCGACTAACTGCCATGTTCAGTTCAGGCAACTGGAACCTTCTGGAAGCCTGGAGGCTAATATTTGATTAGTGGCCTTTGGAGATGAGGAAGCCCGTCTTGCGCCAACCTCCTATCTCCCTCTCTCTCTCCCTCCCTCCCTCCCTCCCTCCCTCTCTCTCTCTCTCTCTCTCTCTCTCTCTCTCTCTCTCTCTCCCTTCCTCCCCCTCTCCCTCTCCCTCTCTCTGTGGTTTAGTGGAGAGGATGTAACCACTGGCCAATGGCAGATCATCTCGCCTGGGCCTCGGGGTAGTTTCTCCCTGGGGAAAACTCAAGTGGAGGAAGTGGATGGGGAAAACCGTCTGAATGGGGCTGGGGCTGGTAGTTGAGACGGTTGGAATGGTGTGTGTGTGTGTGTGTGTGTGTGTGTGTGTGTGTGTGTGTGTGTGTGTGTGTGTGTGTGTGTGTGTAAGGATGTACTTGTAACCCCCAGACATGTAGCATCACGACCCCATTCATTCCACAAAAGTGCCCCCCCCCCCCCCCCCCCCCCCCCCCTTATTTTTGTCTGTTTGTTTTTGAAGAAGCTTTGCCATCCCCGTGAGACAGGAGCAGGCTGCCAACCGTCCCCCAACACACACCCCCACTCCCACCCCTTGCCCCTCTCTCCTCTCCCTGAAGGCCAGCCATTGAGCCGGGGCCAAATTCTGCCGTAAATACTCAAAATTTTCTCACAGCGGGCACTGGGAGGAATTCTCCAACACCCTCACACACACACACACACACACACACACACACACACACACACACACACACACACACACACACACACACACAATCACACTGAAGAGCAAATACGAGCCAGAAAGCTCTCGTTAAAAACACAAAGCATTTTTCAACCCGCCCTTTTCACAGAGTGTCTTATTAATTCTCATTTAAAGACTCTCCCATTCAGTGCACAGAGCCTTATCTAAACACAGCACTGGCACAGACACAACCAGCCCCAGATCTATAACCCCAGCTGGGTCTGGGTCTGGGTCTCAGTCCCTGTGATCAGTGGTGGCAGAGGGGAGTGGAGAGGAGGCATTGGCTGTCGGTGGGGGGGTGAGGGGGGGTGGCAGGCAGATGTTCGGTTGGTAATTGATGTGCAGAAGAGAAGATGTTTACGAGCGGCGAGCTAGCAGGGAACAATCGGGCCATAGTGGAGACATTGTCCCATCCCCAAGGACCCTCCGCTTTGTTGCAAAAAACAAGGCCCTGTTTGTGCCGAGTGTGTGACCGTGTGTGTGTGTGTGTGTGTGTGTGAGGAATTATGTGTGTGCGTAGACTGTGTGATAAAGTAGCCTTGTTCTTTCGTGCCATAAGATACATTAACATTCCACCCATCCACTGCCATCTTGACCCAACCATTACTCAATGCCCCGAAGCCTATACACACAAACAAACACACACACACTGACACACACACACACACACACACACACACACACACACACACACACACACACATACACACATACACACACACACACACACCACTCTATGTCAACATGAACACAAGAGGAGAAAGATCACAATACGCTCCCAGTGGTGTCCTAAAGAAGCCATCCTAGACATGGGCATGCTAGTGAGGAATGCTATTATCAACACAAACACAAACACACCCACACACACACACAAAGACACCATCCTAGACAGGGGCATGGTAGTGAGGACGCTACCATCGGCACAAACCAACACACACACACACACACACACATACAAACCAACACACACACACACACAAAGGCATCATCTTAGACATGGGCATGGCAGTGAGGGACACTACCATCGACACACACACACACACACACACACACACAGGGACCATGTTACACATGTGCATGGTAGTAAGAGACGCTACCACTGACACACAAACACACACTCCCACTGATTCAAGCGCAACATGAGTCAGAATCTCATGTTCTTTTGATTCATATTTCAAGATAAGGAGCTTCTTCTGATTCATATTCTCACAACTAACAATCATGAAGGCAGCCCTACACTTGACACACGCAGAGATGAGGAGACTATTTTGATTCATTTGTACATGAGTAACAATAACACAAGCCCTTTTACTGACACAAGCGTATAGTGTCAGTTAAGGGGATTACTCTGACTCATTTTCACATGATTACCAATAATGGCAGCCCTACTCCTGACACCAGCAGAGATAAGGGAGCATCTGAAGGGAGGGGAAGGAGTGGACACTGATGAGAGAACAGTTAAGGTGTGGTGTGGTCAGCCAGAGCAGTGTCTGTCAAAGTCTGTGTGTGTGTGTGTGTGAGGGGGGGGGGGGGGGGGGGGGGGGGGGGGGGTGGTGGTGAATGTGAGTGTGCATGAATGTGTGTGTCTGTGT
>CM059286.1:17957095-17959595 GCA_030347295.1 Setipinna tenuifilis
GGATGGGATGGGAGGGCGCCCTTTTAGAAATGGCCCATTGTAGCATTTGTAGCGCTTTCTGAATGCCATTCTCTCTGAAAGTATCAAAATGTTTCAGTTATTATGACCAGCCAATGGTAAATGTAGCCTACTGTCCCATGCCTGATTTCAGGCACCATACACCGTATGGTATGGTAGGGTACGGTATGGTAGGCTATGGTATGGTACCGTATAGTACGCTATGGTTCGGCAGGGGAGGACAGGCTGCTCTCCGGTGGCCTAGGCCAGTGCCAGGGAACTGCGGCAGCCTCGAACGCCTTCCCTCGGCCTTCTGCTGCCGAGAGCCCTCTGCTGCGCCAGAGGGACGGTGGCCAACAGAGACCAAAAAGCTGCCTCTCTAGCTCTCCCTCCCTCCCTCTCCCTCCCTCTCCCTCTCCCTCTCTCTCTCCTAGCTCATCACCAGCAGGCCCCCTGCCATGGAGGAGAGGGAGAGAGGAAGAGAGCGAGCCTTAGCCGGCTAATTCCGGCAGCGGCTGCTTGGGCTTGGGCTGGGATGCTTTGCCCTTAAAGGAAGTTCTGTTAGCTCTGATTGGGGTTTGGCAGTGAGAACAAAGCCATTGCCTATTTCAAGGGCAGGCAGCACAACCAAAAACAGTCACGAAGAAACAGCCAGCCATAAAGGTGAGGCACAGAGAGAGAGAGAGAGAGAGAGAGAGAGAGAGAGAGAGAGGGAGGGAGAGGGACAAATGTACAAAGCAAATGTAATATAATGTAATACAAAGCAAGACAAAATGGCCAAAGACAGAGGAGGAAAAAAGAAAGGATACAGAAAGGGAGCTTTAGAAAGAGAGAACAGAGAGAGAGAGGTGCAAGAAAGAAAAAAAGAAAGTGGGGTGTTTCCATCAGGGGTTTTTTTTTTTTAAGATGGCACCGTCCCAGGTGGTTGGCGTTGGCGTAAATCTTGTTCACTTTACTTACTTTCATTTCCCAGCCTGGGATCGATAAAGTACACCCATCCATCCATCAATCCATCTATACATTCATCTATCTATCCTTCCATTTATCCATCCATCCATCCATCTATCTATCCATTCCTCTATTTTAAATATTATTTACTTTGGGATCAATAAAGTACATCCCTCCATCCATCCATCCATCCATCTATCCATCTATGTATCTATTCATCCTTCCATCCATCCATCCATCCAAAAGGAAATGAAATGCTGCTTACGAAGCACTCTGCGGCGTCGTCCATGATGCCGAGCTGGAAGCGCTGCTCGTCCTGGAAGGTCTTGGCCAGCGCACTCCGCAGGGCGTCCGACGGCAGCACCTTCTCACTGCTGAACTGGAACTGGGCGAAGATGCTCTGCAGACCAGACCAGAACACACACACACACACACATACATGAGCACACACACATGCACGCACACACATGCACGCACGCACACACACAGACATACACATACACACACAGACACACATATACACATACATACACACACACACAGACATGCACGCACACACAAACACATGCATGCACGCACGCATGCACGCACGCACGCACGCACGCACACACGCGCACACACACACACAGCAGCAGCCAGTCAGACGTGACAGAGGGCAACTCAGTTCACCTAGCCACCCCCTTCCCCCCCACCCCACCCCCAACTCTAATGGGTTCAGGTTGGTTCAAATCAATTCAGACTGGTTCAGGTTAGTTCAGCTGGGCCCACACACCACCACGGTGCACTTTTTAAATCCTAAAAGGCTAAAAGTGACATTTGGATATAGCTGTTCTTGTCACAGAGACAGACACAGTTGTGTGACTGGATCTCAGCACAAAACGCCTCGAGTGGTCGTGAGGGAAACATAAGGTCGGCCAAACAAAGGCGATGAGAACAGCGAGGAGGCAGCGAGGAGGCAGGAGAGGCAGGCGAGGCAAGAGGCAGAGCTCTGAAGATTTTAAAAACGAGTTGGACAGCGCCGATGAGGCTGCCAGAAGACTGCAGGCAAGTGCTGGGATTTAGCGAGACACCAGCATGTTTACACAGCTCACTGTTGTTTAAAACACTCTCAGCTCAATCAAAACAGCCCTGTCTCTCTCTTCCTCCCTCTCTTTCCCTCCCTCCCTCCTTGACTCTTTTCCCATCCTCCCTCCTTGACTCTTTCCCCATCCTCATGTTATATTTTCATTAGATGTTATAGTATTTCTTGTGCTCCGTCTCTCTCTCTTTCTTTCTCTCTCTCTCTCCCTCTCTCTCTCTCCATCTCGCGCGCCAGCTGGTCAGATAGTGCTTTAGGCCTTGTCAGCATCACAGCACAGCACAGAACAGCACACAGAATGGAGCATATTGCATAAGTGTGCGCGCACACACACAAACACACACACACACACACACACAGGCACACACACACACACACACACACACACACACACACACACACACACACACACACACACACACACACACACACACACACACACACACACACACACACACACACACACACACACCGATC
>CM059286.1:17964595-17969595 GCA_030347295.1 Setipinna tenuifilis
ACACACACACACACACACTTCCTTGACAACACACCACCATCAGTGAAGGTGGAAGGCAGTTAATATTATCAAGGTGGAAAGAGGCAGACCAGGTGATGTTATTTGTGTGAGCTGTGAAACAGAGGTTGTGCACACACAGACACACACGCACACACAGACACACACACACACACACACACACGCACACCAACACCCTTTTGTGACAGCACGCCATCACTACCCAGTCCTTGCTCTGTTAAGCAGCAGGCTTGAAATGTCTTGAGGTGATTGCCCAGAGACACACACACACACACACACACACACACACACACACACACACACACACACACCCCGAGCCATCCGCTAGCTTCCACACTCACTCCGCTGGCGTGCGTCTGCCAGCAATCAGCAGCATTGATTACCAATGACCTAGGAAAGGTCAGCGAGACACGCAGCCAGAGCAAGCTGTGCTAACGGCCACACGGCAGCACACATCCTGGGGAAGAAGGACTGATTAAGTCCGTCAGGGGCTGGCTGCCTTTTTGTCTCGTCTAAAAGAAAAGGACGAAGCTACCTGTGTGAGAGTTAGTGTGTGTGTGTGTGTGTGAGAGAGTTAGTGTGTGTGTGTGTGTCCCTTCTGCAACACTGCAGCCAGGCCAGGTAAAAGCCTCCTCAAGCAGACGGCTGCAATCTGTGGCACTGCATGGCTGCTCTTGATGAGAGAATAACACTGTCTGCACGGCTACTCTTTAGGACAATAACACTGTCTGAATAGCTGCTTTATACTAGAGAATAACACCATCTGCATGGCTACTGTATATGAGAGAATAACACTAACTCTGTCTGCATGGCTACTGTATATGAGAGGATAACACTAACTCTGTCTGCATGGCTACTCTATATGAGAATAACACTGTCTGCATGGCTGTTCTACATGAACGAATAACACTAACTCTGTCTGCATGGCTACTCTATACTGTATGAGAATAACACTGCCTGCATGGCTACTGTATATGAGAATAACACTATCTGCATGGCTAATCTATATGAGAATAACACTGTTTGCTGTGTCTCTCTTTAGGAGACAAAATGTGTCTGCATGGCTGCATGGTATAAGAGGGGGAACGGAACGCTGTCAGCACTTTGATGCCACAGGGGGAAGAGGAGAGGAGAAGAGGAGAAGAGGAGTGGAGAGGAAAGTGGAGACAGTCCAGGTAAAAGCCTCCTCGGAGAGGAGAGAATGAGAGGAGAGAAGCAGAGGAGAGGAGGAGAGGAGAAGAGAAAAGAGAAGGAGAGCAGAGGAGAAAAGGTGAGGAGAATAGAGAAGGAGAGGAGAAGAAAGAAGGAGAGGAGATGTGAGGAGAGAAGGAGAGGAGAGGTAAGAAGGAAAGGAGAGGAGGGGAGAGTAGAGGAGAGTAGAGGAGAGAGGAGAGAATCATGGCAGTAAAAGCTGTTCTTGTCATTACTTAGAAACATGGCCTACTCTTATTTTAGTTTACCACAAGCAGCTTAAGGCTACAGGCATGCTCATTCTTATGCTTCTTTTTATTCACAAGGGATTCCTTCACCACAAGTAAGATCAACAGCGTCTGTGGCTGTAACCTGGGTGGGGGTAAATATGTGTGTGTGTGTGTGTGTGTGTGTTTTTTTCCTGCTTTTCCTCATAAACTCATAATGCGGATTGGTTTCTTTTCCCTCCGACTGCACAGTTTGTCTAGCTGCTGACAGTAGAAAAGCTCATAACAGCAAACATGTGAGGAATTCAGGGAATTCTCATTTCTGCGGCTCGTATGGTGAAATAGTGTCTTTTGGGCCCAATAAAACACTGCATTATACATCACGCCCACCGCACTGTTAATCACAGCTACCATCAGACCTCTCTCTGACCTCCGCTATCAGCTGCTGCCATCACCACATGCATACTCATGGAGAACATACAGAGAGAGAGAGAGAGAGAGAGAGAGAGAGAGAGAGAGAGAGAGAGAGAGAGAGTGTGTAAAGGTGTGGGTGTGAGCAAGCAATTAAGTGTGTTTGTGTGTGTGTGTGTGTGTGTGTGTGTGTTATTGAGTGAGAGAGACAGTGTGTGTGTACATGTATACACTAATGTGAGTGAGTGAGTGAGTGGGGAAAAAAAACAATTTATGTGCTCATGCTGTTAGCGGCCTCACACCTTGTGTGTGTGTGTGTGTGTGTGTGTGTGTGTGTGTGTGTGTGTGTGTGTGTGTGTGTACTGATCTCACAGCACACAATCACAATCATTCCGTCACATCAATAGAGCCGAAAGTTTTTCTTTCCCCTCCACCTTTAATGGCACCCCCAGAGCTGTATCCTGCACAACCTCCACCCTCGTTTCCACCCACACCCACTAAAGGCCACCCAGCAGGCGACACTCACACACACAGCACACAGGTGTGTGTGTGTGTGTGTATGTGTGTGCGCATGTGTGTGCTTGTGTGTGTCTGAAGAATGATGTATTACGTGACGATGTAGCGTGACGTGCTGTAAATTATGACAGATTCTGATTGGGTGCAGAGTTCTTATTGTTTATCCATTCACTCGGAACGTGATCCCAGTGACACTTTCCACTCTGTCGTTATAGTGGAGTTGTGAACTCAGTCATCCACTTAACTTTGACAGAGGAAGAAAAATACATTATCAGGGCTGATGGGACAAAAAATCCTGAGGCTGAATCCTGAACTTTCGCTACACTCTCTTATTAGACCTCTTTGGGTGATTCAAACGTGACAACATCCCAGCATGGACAAGCTTTTCCTATTAAATATTCGGTACTCAGTGTAGACCTATTTTTTGTCTCACAGACAAACATCACCAAGCCTGAAATCAGGCACGGTGCCCGAATACCATCAGCCTTGCATCATTATCGGTAAATTGCGAACTCCACCATCCAGTTCCAGCTCGAACGATTAAACAAAAATACATCACTATGTTTATTTGTGAATGCCCCAGTGGCTGAGTGTCTTGTTGGGCCTGCTCCTGCCTCTGTCAGCAGATTTGGTGTGGACCATGGAGCCAGGCCTGCCCAGAGAGACGGCCAGGCCTCTGGAAAAATCCAATTATTGCCCGCCCCCCCAACCACCCCACCAAAAAAAACCCCCTATGATTTTCAATTGACTGGGCCTCCCCCCCTGGGTGGCTGGGCCCTGGAATGCTGTCATGTTTACCCCCTCTTATTGACGGCCCTGCATGGAGCACACCTCATGTGCTGCCCAGCCCAGCCGTGGCGTGGCATCCAAGGGGTAGGGTAGGTGGGAGAGGTGATGGATGAGGAGGTGGCTCTGGCTCCTGACTGATTGGACCCCGATGTAATAAATAACCTCTCATATGGGCTCAGTCTCATTGTGACACACTCACACACAAACACATACATCCAAATACACACACACACAAACAAACATATCCACACACCCATGCATACAGACACACACACACACAACAACAACATCAACAACATATCCACTCAGACACACACACACACACAGTCTATTATTCACACACTATCTCTCTGCTATTCCTTTGTGTGGAGTGTGTGACTGTGTGTGCCTCGCATGGGTCTTTGGGATTGATTTTGAACGCTAACAATGCTTTTGTTAGCACAACTGCTGGTGCTTGATAGGGGAAGCTTGTTTTGTTTTGCTCCACTCGGGGGCTTGAGTCACAGCGGCTATCTGTCCATGTCCCCTGGCCTGGGGAATCTGGGCAAAGATAACAACCCCCCCTCAACCCCTCACACACACACACACACAGGACACATACTCACTCACACACACACACATAGTAAACATACTTATCCACTTACAAACACAAACACACTCACAAACACACACACACACACACACACACACACACACAGTACAGATACTCACTAGGGATGCACCGATACCGATACTGGCATCGGGCATCGGCCCGATACTCCACTTTTATCTCGTACTCGTACTTGCCAAACAGTTGCCGATACCATAAACCGATACCAGTGCCAATCCCATGCGCCAAATGTTTCCTGCAGCGCAGAACAGAAACTGAAGAATTGTCGAGCTCAGGTTTGAGCATAATCAGATGCGCCAATATAGTGTTTAGTGAAGCGCCATTTGCCAGCGTCCGTTCGAGGGGAAAAAGCCTCTCCCATCTGGGGAAAATATAGCCTAACTCTCAAGGTTAGACTAATTTCGTCAGATAATAAAAAAAAAAAAAATCGTCAACAACAACCCAAGGCCATTAGGGCCTACCCATTTTTCTATGGCGAAGATGTTATCATGAAACATTGCCGTCCCTCATTACATTTTCCCCCAAGGCTGTCATTTTAAACATCTCTCCACACTCCGACCCCTTTCGCTGACATATGCCTACGCTAAGATCCCCAACGTTGTCTGTCTTTTTTAAATGTCGGCTATTCGCCTTGTTAACAGTTTTGTATGAAAGGCTACTCACTAATAAATTATTATTATTATTACTATTATTTTTCAAAGTGAATCCAACCGTTGCATGTGGTAACTCACTGTCCTCCCTTCAACAATCGGTACATGTCGCAAGAAAGCAAGTCTTGACTACGAAAGTTGGACATTATTCTAATCGAAATAAATATCAGCCTTGTCCAGACATTTTAGCTGCTAAATATGCAATTCTTTGTGTAGGTTATTTGCAATGATTAGTGTAATTTTCTGGGATTTAATATTGCGCGACAATGGAGAGAGGTTGCGCACAAGCGCAGCTCAGTCAACGTTTCAATGCCAGCAGACAGTCCCCCGAAGAGGCGCTGTCTGTGCTTTGTAACGTGGTCTCAAGGCTACTCTGTGCGATTGTCAATGTAAACGTGCATGATCATCAGTACGGTTGGAAAACAACGTAGTCCTATTACATATTCCAAATAAAATAACATTTTGCTTGGTTGACTTCAGTGTTGTTCACAGGTATTGCACTTTACAGTTTTTTTTCCTAACGAAATTAACACTTGCCTCAGTTTGATGGTTACTCAGTGTCACTGCGCAGAGTTAGTGGGTGGTTGC
>CM059286.1:17977095-18059595 GCA_030347295.1 Setipinna tenuifilis
GGAGAGAGAGAGACAGCGAGAGAGGAGAGAAAGAGGAGAGAGCAGAGAGAGAGAGAGAGAGAGAGAGGAGAGAGTGGAGAGAGAGAGAGAGAGAGAGAGAGAGAATGGAGAAAGCAGAGAGAGAGAAGAAAGAGTGTGAAAAGAAAGAGAGAGAGTAAAAAGTGTGGAGAGAGAGAGAGAGATAAAGAGAGGGGGAGAGTCAGAAAGAGAAAGAGAGAGAGCGAGCAAGAGAGAGAGGAGAGAGGGGGAGAGAGAGAGAGAGAAAGAGAAAGAGAGAGAGCGAGCGAGAGAGAGAGGAGAGAGGGGGAGAGAGAGAGAGAGAGAAAGAGAAAGAGAGAGACAGAAAAAGAGAGAGAGAGAGAGAGGAGAGCAAGGCCGGGCAGATGCTTTATTATGTCTGATTCTGCTATAAGGAACGCCGTTCTGCCCCAAAAATACGCCGCAGGCTTGTCAGGAGCTAGATGGAGCACACAGTATCGACCACGACCTTGACTCCCACACTCACACACACACACACTCACACACACTCCCCAACACCACCACCACCACTTGCACAAGCACTGTGCCTGCCCGGACTAACTAGGCTACTGCCCCACAAAGACTTCTTTTCTCTTCATTCAAAACAATCCCCATCGAGCCCTCTCCCGACCCAACATAGCACACACACACACACACACACACACACCCTTAGTAACACACCTTTAATAACAAACACACCCAGCCCAACACATACCCCCTAATAACACAGCCTTAATGACATACGTGAAACACACCCCCACACACACAGCTGCTTTAATGATAGCATGATGGTCGCGGGTCACATGCTAAATACTGTTATTATTTCACCATAAGTTTCACCAAACATCATATTTTTTACACACACACACACACACACACACACACACACACACACACACACTGGGTTTTGCAGAACATCATATTTTCTACACACACACACACACACACAGTTAAAGAAACCCCTGTGGCAGGCTCTGGGGCTTCGCGGGTGAGCTGGAGATTTCGAGGGGAGGCGTCATCCACACCCATTCCACGAATCTGCACTGTTATTCTGCTTAAGTCTCTTCTTTTCACACAGGAGTGATACACACACACACACACACACACACAGACAGACACACAAGCACACACACACACACACACACACACACACACGCTGTCTGACACACCCCTGACACCTGCTGCTCACAAACACACCCTTTAAACTCCCCCACTCCGACTCCTCTGGGTGGAACATCCAAAAACATCAAACACCCACAACAACAGTGTGTGTTCATAGGAAGTGTGCTAAAGTGGAAGTGTGTGTGTTTGTTGACCATACTTCTTCACTGAAAGTTGTTTTCACATGAAACAGTACTGTTTGTTCTTCCAAATGAGACACAATGCAGTGCAAACAACATATCTATGTAATCAGTGTGGGAGAGAGAGAGAGAGAGAGAGAGAGAGACAGAGAAAGAGAGAAAGAGAGAAAGAGAGAGAGAGTGTGTGTGTGTGTATGTGTCCTTCCATATGAAACACAATGCAATGCAAACAACATGTCTATGTAATCAGTGTGCCAGAGAGAGTGAGAGACAGAAAGATAGTGTGTGTGTGTGTGTGTGTGTGTGTGTGTGTGTGTGTGTGTGTGTGTGTGTGTGTGTGTGTGTGTGTGTGTGTGTATGTCCGTACCTGTAGAGCGCTGTTGAGGAAGCAGCTATTCTGCCCCGGCTCGTTAATGAGCCCTTTGCTGGGGGCGATGGAGGTCATGGTGCGCGGGGTAAAGATGCCCTGAAGGCCGCTGCTGCCCGACGCAAAATAGTTCCTTTTCCACGACATGGCCACCAGCACCAGCACCAGCACCACGCTTGACCCAAAGTCACTTCTTTCTGATCCAACACTGGCACTAAACCGTCCAGAATTCCCCAGGGCCCAGCCACAGGGTCATGTTTTCCAAAGACGTAGGGGCGAACCAAAAACAAAAAAAAGGATACAAGAAATAATATCCAGGAGAGGTCAGAGAAAGAAAAAAAAATAGTTGGATGATGATACACTCCTGTCTGGTTTATCTTGACATCTGGACCAAATCCCCAGATCACGCTTGCGTTGAGGGATGTGTGTGTGTGTGTGTGTGTGTGTGTGTGTGTGTGTGTAGCCTCTCTCTCTAGAGTCGGAGAGGTAGCCCCTGTTCTGTGTTCCGTGCGCCTGTGCTGACCTCAGCCTTGGGGAATTTCCCACTTGTCCGCTATCTTTCGCACCTCGTCTCTGGCGTTCCTCTCTCCCCTCTTTCTCTCTCTCAATCCTCTCGTTCTTTGCGGAATCTCTCACGTCGTTCTGTCTGTTCTGTAGTCGAGGCCTCCGAGAACCGAGAGCCAAGAGCCTCACGCCACTCCTTCTCGGGAAGCCTCTCCGAAGCTCCAGTGGCAAGAAACAAACGGCCGTAAAAAATATCTACCGTCTGGGCAAACAGAAAGTCTGTTGAGGGTCAAGGCTGAAGGGCCGCTCCAGTTCCCGGCTCCCCCCTACGCCACGGGGGGGTTGGCAGCGTCCTGAATGAGGCGGGGGATCTTCACATTAGCGAGCCTGTGGGAAAGCAACAGAGAATAAAAATGTTTTTATCACTTTTATTACTCATCTCGTTTCTTTGCTGTCCTCTCCCTCTCTCTCTCTCTTACTCATTTTTCGTCTTTCATGAATGCACACTCGCACACACAAAAGGTTTTTTAGCACTCTCCTATACACTTGCAATAATAGCCTCAAGGCCCAGGAAGACCAAGACCGCCCTCCTGCCCTCCTCCTCAGCTCACCTATACACCCACCACACCCCCAACACACACACACACACACACACACACCTCACCAGCGTCCTCACCCTCTGTCTGGCCTAAGTGCTGGTCTGAGTATGTGAATGAGCTGGCAGTACAGACCTCCGTCACTGAGCGCCTGATGTCCCTGAGCCCTGATGACCACACTGTGTGGATGCCTTGTGTGTGTGTGTGTGTGTGTGTGCGTGTGCGTGTGTGTAAGGGGGTGTGTGTGTGGGTGTGTGAGTCGGGGACATGACGAGAGAGGGGTAGTCACCATCCACCCTCCCACACCATGCCATGCCCTCCCTAGTCGATGACAGCATGCCTCCACGTCCTTGTGACTACTGACCCCCCCTACACACGCACACACCCACACATACACACCTTCTCTCCCAAGCTTTTTAAGTGGGGGACCAACGTGACGTCACCTCCTGCATGAATGACATGGTGGCTGAGCCACTTAATGCCCCAGGCGAAGCACAGAGGCTAAATACAGCTTTGCATAGCACATGCCACGTCTATGTGTGGGAATCAGTATGTGTGTGTGTGTGTGCGTATGTGTGTGTGTCTGTGAAAGTAAGAGACTAGGCAACATGTGTGTGTGTGTGTTTGAGTCTGCATGTGTCTGTGAAAGCAAAGGAGACTATGCAACGTGTGTGTGTGTGTGTGAGCAGGTGTGTATGTGTGATCATGTGTGTGTGTGTGTATGTGAGCGTGTGTGTGTGTGTGTGTGTGTGTGTGTGTGTGTGTGTATGTGTGTGTGTGTGTGTCTAAGTGGGTGCCTGCTTATGCACGCGGTGCAATATGGCAAGTAGATGGATGTGTCAGCATGTGACAGCGCAGTGTTTGATGCACAGCGTAATCACTTCAAGATGCATGCATTTCATATGCTCCCTGGCCTCTGCAGCCCCAGCAGGATTTAATGGCACTGAGGTGTGTGTGTGTGTGTGTGTGTGTGTGTGTGTGTGTGTGTGTGTGTGTGTGTGTGTGCGCGTGTGTGTGCGCGTGTGTGTGTGTGTGTGTATTTGTCAAGTTTAGATCTCAGCTGAGATCTGTCCGCGTGCATCACTCTGTTGTGCTTTTAACGGCGGCTGGCTCCAGGGCACCAATCCAGGAACAGACAGGGAAGGAGAGAGAGAGGGGGAGAGGGAGAGAGAGAGGGAGAAAGAGAGAGAGAGAGGGGGAGAAGGAGAGGGAAAGAGAGAAAGACAGAGAGACAGAAAAAGAGAGAAAAAGAGAGAGAGAGGAACAGAGAGAGAGAAAGAGAAAGAGGGTGAGAAAAGAGAGCCAGAGAGATAGAGACAGAAAGAGAGACAGAAAGAGAGAGAGACAAAAAGAGAGAGACAGAGAGAGAGAGAGTCACTAGAAGCGAGAACACCTCTAAACATAGAGAGGCGAATCAGAGCAAACAGAGTCTCATGGAGGGAAGAGAAGACGGCGGTTTTGGTTCCTCCAAACCTACTGAAGAAAAAAACTGTGAAAAAACAGCTTGAGAGAAAAGAAGGGAGGGACCAGGCAAGAGAAAAAGAGAAAGAAAGAAGTGAGAGGAGTGAGAGAGAAAAAGAGAGTAGGAGAAAAACGGGCAAAAAAGGGAGAAGAAAAGGGAGAGAGATAAAGTAGGAGGGAGAGAGAATGAGAAAGAAGGACACAGTGGGAGAGAAGAGTGATACAGAGGGAGGCAGTGCAACAGAGAGAGAGAAAGAGGGAGAGAGGGAGAGAGAGAGAAATGAAAAGAAAGAAAGAGGGATAGAAAAAAACACAAAGAAAAGGGGAAAGAAAGAGGGGAGAGAGGGAGTAAAAATGTGACTTTGGTCCAACTGTCCTAAGCTAACAGTGCATGTGTGTGTGTGTGTGTGTGTGTGTGTGTGTGTGTGTGTGTGTGTGTGTGAGGTCAGCTGATCCGGCCCGGAGCCATCTTTACCCGGCACCGTCTCACAGCTGACCCCTCGCCTCTGATGTCATCGCCACACCACATCACAGCCGCTGCCTCGCAGAGAATTCCACCAGCCAGGGCCCAATAAATCAGGCCTGCTCTTAGAGGCCAGCACACACTGCTCCTTCCACACACACACACACAGGACACACTGCTCCTTCCCCACACACACACACACACACAGCACACACTGCTCCTTCCCCACACACACACACACACACAGCACACACTGCTCCTTCCCCACACACACACACACACACACACACACACACACACACACACACACACACACACACAGCTTCTTCCCCACACACACACACACACACACGTTGGACACACTGGTTCTTGCCCTTCTTGCCTGCTTCCCAAGCCTCAAGTCTCTCTCTCTCTCACACACACACACACAGACACACACACACACACACACACACACACACACACACACACACACGCACGCACGCAGGACACACTGCTTCTTGCCCCAGCCTGATTCCCAAGCCTCAGTCACACACACACACACACACAGAAAACACGACGTTAACAGACAGCCAAATTTCACTGAGGCTACTCACAACATGAAACAACTCTTAACACCAGATCATGGTAAGGCACATCTACTCCGCACTTTGTTTTGTGTACTCCTTGTGCCTGCCGTTTCAAATGAGCTAGTGTTTAACACTTTCATGTACGGTACATCTCCGATGTCTACTGGAGGAGCTTAACTTTCATTCCTTCACGACTTCAAGACTTTTCCTGTCATTGAACAGTTGCCTGTACAACAAAATTAGAACAGAGAGGCCACCAAGGTGCAAGGTAAAAGTGTTCAAGTGTCAAGCAAGGAAGCATAGTAGACACTTCAAAGGAAGAAGGGAGTACATACAAGGGCATAATAAAAAGGAAGAGGGAAATGGGCTGTGCACAGAGGCAGAGAGTAATATTATTGCACTGTGAAGTAGATATTGCACATTATGCTGTAGGCATTGCACAATGAGAGGTGGCGGGGACAAACTCATTTGTAAGTGACTCTGGAGGAAAAGAGCTTGCTTAATGAAACCTAATGCAATGTGCTGTGAAGTGGCCCTCCCGACAAACAGCCACGAGGAATGAATTAACCAATCAGTGGACACAGTGGACGATGGCCAGGTATTTGCGGCTCAGACAAGTTTGGTGGAGATCACGGTAAATGTCGGGCACAAACCTTGGACAAGTGAAAAGCAAGCCTCTAGCAGTCTGCACTGGGCGGTGTGTGTGTGTGTGTGTGTGTGTGTGTGTGTGGTTGGGGGGGGGGGGTTGACAGTGAGAGCAGCAGGTTTTATTTGTTTACTGCACGGTCCATTAACACGTCCACACCCGGCTTCCCATCGCCGAGTTCTTCGCCTCCACCTAGCCATTATTTCCACAGAACTGGTCACCTGTTCGGCCGTCATCCCTTACTTACTACGTGGCCCATCAACATCTCCACACCCAGCTTCCCACGGTACACAAAAACAACCCTCGTGACGACACTAAATGTGACCGAATAAACACACGCTCGCACGCAAGGGACAAGTCTGCTCCCAGCCCTCAGGCTCACTGGGGCAGCTCAGCATGGAGGGTTTAAGGGAGCTGGTTTAGAGCATGGAGGGTTTAAGGGAGGTGGTTTAGGCGGGAAGGGGCCTCTGTGTGAGGGAAGGCGGGAGAACTCTTTCAGGTGGTCTTACAAAAACATGCATGCACGCACGCACACACACACAGTCAGTCATGCATGCACACACACACACACACACAGCAACATGTACATGCACACACAGATGTACATGCACACACATGTACGTGTAAACCCACACAAACACATACACACACATACACACACGTCAGGTCGCATGGGAGGGGCGTGGAGGTGGAGGAGGAGGTGGAGGAGGAGGAGGTGAGCAGCGGGTCACGCAGGAGGATTAGCCTGATCAGACGCTGGGATTAGTCTGGGCCATTACTCAGAGGATCTGTCTGGGGGGGGCAGGGAGGGGTGGGGGGGTGGGCGGGGTGGACTGTAACGTAACCAGTCAGCCCTGCACTGTGCTGTGCTGCTCGTCTCGTCTACTCAAGGGCCTTCTTAGCCCCTCAGACAACCGTGTGGTCTTACAACTGCGCTTGGTAAACAACAAGGGCAACCACATGGCTTTGACTGTGGCCTACACCAAAACTGGTAAACAAGTCAACCAACAACACGTGTTGTTCGTTGTCGACCTTCAACAGACTAAACACATAGTTATACATGTGGCTTGTTTTCGACTTTTTTGGCTTCAAAGTCATATTCAGATTTAATTTCTTTTGATCATTTTGTGTCACCTTTGAAGGCACACACAAATTGTGATACTTTTTTTAAAATGCTGATTCACTAGCTGACAAGTGGCACTGAGAAAAGTACTGGAGGAGTTATAAACAGCATATACAGCAAGTAACCCAACAAGCAATGACAACATGGCAACACAGTCAGAGACTCCAACTGAGTGGGTAAAGATGAAGGACAAAAAACGGTTAAAAAAACAAGAGAAATGTTGTGGTCTGGATCCATCAGACTGTGTCTCTGAAAAGCTGTTTGCTCCAGCCTGTGAAAGGAAACGAGGACAGGCCAACCGAGCGGAGCCAGTGGGGCAGGGGTGGGGGGGGCATTACCGTCCCAGAGCGAGCTTCCCTTCCCTTCCCTTCCATGGTGGTGTGTGCAGGCCGCGGAGCACGGAGGCATGCTAAGAGACAGCCCTCCCTCCCTCCCTCTGTCTCTCTCTCCCTCAGTCGCTCGCTCTCTCGCTCGTTCACTTCCTGTTCTGTGGCTGCTTGCCACATCAAATCACCCGCACGGATGTGGACCCTGATGTGGTGGCCTGCAGCCCCCCGAGGGGCACAGCGTGTGTGTGTGTGTGTGTGAGTGTGAGTGTGTGTGTGTGTGTGTGTGTGTGTGTGTATGTGTATGTGTATGTGTGTGTGTGTGTGTGTGTGTGTGTGTGTGTGTGTGTGTATATGTGTGTATGTGTGTGTGTGTGTGTGTGTGTGTGTGTGTGTGTGTGTATGTGTGTGTGTATGTGTGTGTGTATGTGTGCTAAGAGGCCACATAGTAGGAGGGAGGGGCACAGAGTGTGCGTGTATGTATGCGTGTGTGTTTGTGTGCATGTGTGTGTGTGCATGTGTGTGTGCGTGCATGCGTTTGTGTGTGCATGTGTGCGTGTATATGTATGTGCCAGGAATGTCTGCGTGTGTATATGTGCGCATATGTGTACGTGCCGGGAGGGCACAGAGTGTGTGCGTGTGTGTGCGTGCATGCGTGCGTGCATGCATGCGTGTGTGTATGTGTGTGCGTGTGTGTGTGTGCGTGCATGTATGCGTGTGTGTATGTGTGTGTACGTGTGTGCGTGCTAGGCGGGTAGTAGGAGGGGTCGGGCACGCTCCTATCAATCTGCTTCATGTCACCATCCAGCCGGCACACAATTACTCCTCCACGGCAGCTGACAGACTGCGGCTAAAGAACAGCAATAATGCCCAGCCGTGCGGGCACCCCTGGAAGCGTTCCCAAGCTCCGTCTCTCAGTCTCCGTCTCAGGCAGGCCTGGGCTCACTTAGCCAGCACTCAACGCCACAGAAAAACAGCCCCACAAAAGGCACTGGCAGGGCTAATTGTTCATTTCATGAAAACATCTATGCCATTAATCAAATCACTGCAATGACATCAGCCTGGCCACACGGGAGTGGAGCATGATGGCTTTTGAGTGCAGTGAGTGAGTGAAGGTGACAAACAAAACCCCCCCTTAGCTGCCTCCTGATTGGCTTGTAGTAATGTAATGATACTTGGCCCTTTTAGTTTGTTGGGATGGCTATACAAGGAGGAGAACCTAATTAAGACAAAACAAAAATCAATAGATTTATTTTTACGCGCGGGGTGGTGTTGGTGGTGGTGGAGGTGGGGTGCTCAGTGCACACAAATAGCCTCACAGCAAGTCAAAATATCCGACGGCCTAAACTGGAGGGCCATTAGGCGGGCCAATTTTAGCCATCCTGCCTATGCTGTCAATCAAACAGGGCCATTACAATAAGGCAACGCGCTTTGACAAATGAGTCTGAATTCAATTAAACGTTGTTTTTGCTTCACTCTGGGGGACAAAATAGCTTAAGTGCTTCGGGCGCAACAATGGCGGGTACAGCAGACAGAGCCTGAATGGCGTCACACGGTTACACAAATATACAGGATTTAGCAAATGAGCCCAGACAGACATCCGTGATGAAATGCGAATTAAATGCGTACAAAAGCAAGACATCACAAAAGCACTAATCCACGCCTACACTGAATTCCATATTGCTGCATATTACCTTATCAATGGCGAGGCAGGACACGGATTAAAAAAAACCTTCTGCTGGCAACCTGCTGCCTGGGACGCGCTTCAACCGCTTATATAAATGCAACATGCAGTCAGTGTGGATGGAGGGAATGGAGGAGAGGAGAGCAGAGAGCAGAGATCAGGAGAGGACATGAGAGGAGAGGAGAGAAATTGAAAGGGGAGCAGAGGAGAGAAGAGGAGGGGAAAGGAGAGTAAAAGAGACGAGAGAAGGGAACAGGAGAAGAGAGGAGAGAGGCGAAGAGAAGAGAGGAGAGAGGAGGTGAGATGAGAGAGGAGATGAGATGAGAGAGGAGATGAGAGGACAAGAGAAGAGAAGAGAGGAACAGAGAGGAGGGAGGAGGATAGAAATTGAAAGGAGAGTAAAGGAGAGGAGAAGGAAAGACAGAGTAAAAGAGATGAGAGGAGGGAACATTAGAGAAGAGGAGAGAAAATGAAAGGAGAGGAGAGAAGAGGAGAGGAGAGAGGCCCTGTCTGGCTTTGCCCACGACACTCCTCTATAATCACCTCTAATTCCACGGCCTGGCTGCCCTCCAGGGGCAGACTACCACAGCGACTGGTTGCCAGGAGCCGATGCCGTGGTGGCCCACTACACCTCTTCCCAAGCCAGGCATCCCTCAGCTGCGTGGCAGGCATTAAACGCAGGTACAAAACGCTCACAGCCTCCCGCATATTCTATTTTCATTGTGGTGAGTGTTGGAGAACTTCTATGCTCCACAAAGCCAAAAGGCTGTAACTACATATTCTGTCAAAGCTGAGATTCGACTGGAAATTTACTTTACAACATCTCTTTTGTCTTGTGAGTGCAATTTTTGTGCTTCTTTCTATTAAGAAAGTACATAGAAGCATCACCACTATCATACCTACAACATGTTTGACTGGGCAGTATGACAACTTTAAGGCATTTTGCTCAGTGTTAATGTTCGCATAGTCACTGCATTTTGCCTTTGTAGGGCAGTTCTGGTTTCTGAAAGTAAAAACCCTGCCGCATACTAGTTGATCCAACCATTTTCTGAACCAGCTGACCCTAATGAGCAGACAAATGACCAGACAGGTAGACCAGATAATTACTGGAAACAACTGTGTTTAACGCACAGGCAAAAGCAATACATGGCAGGATTTTTTTTTCTTTCTGAACCGGGGATTGACACCTCTGCTAACCAATCCTGTATCTGACTGATGTTGGAGTTCTTGGACATGAGCGGATGACTTGTGCTCTCTCTCTCTGCGTGCCTTATTTGACAACATTATCAGCCTCTTTACATGGCAGCAGTCAACGTTCGTTCCCACCACTAAGGAAATCAGCTCTCTGCCTCTGACTCTAACTCCACACCTAACCTGCCAGACGCTTGTCTGTCACTTTGGTTCCATTCTGTATATGCCACACACCAACACCTAAAATGGAAGACAGCGTGAGGAGGAAGGCGTTGCTATTTAAAAGATGAAATATGCAGCATCAACTCGCATTAAATCAACTCTTATAACTGTAATTCCACAGCAAAATATGGCAGCATCGTCTCGCATTAAATCAACTGTAATGACTGTAATTCCACATCAAAAACCAGAGCAGATTCCTCTTGACCACCGGCCAATTTTCCATCTCGGGGGTTTTGCCCTCCCTCTTCAACTCTGGCGCCGGACCAACAGGGGGTGCAAAAAAAAAAAAAACAGAAAACATCTGTCATGAGCTTGCATGCCTCATGCCAAATCTTAGCTGGTGTCTAAGGGATAACTGTGGTCATGCTAATTGTCTTTGTGTCACATTACTGAGACTATGGAATACGCAACCACTAAACTACCTGGGGGTAGACAGGGAGACAGAGAGAGAGACAGAGAGACAGAGGGAGAAAGAGAGAGAGAGAGAGAGAAAGAGAGAGAGAGTGCGACATAGTTCAGCATTAAATTTTGGCTATGTGGGAATTTGTGGCACATCCTAGTTAGTCCCCCACTCCAGACCATATTTCATTCCCAATCCGCATCTAAATAATAACCAAGGTATGAGGAAATTCATTACCAAGGCAGTACAAATTCCACCCATTCCAACAATGAAAATCCATGTGAGAAATGGAAGTGTCCTGCCCGTTAGAGCTCCTAGTTGAGAAACTTAAGGTTTTTTTGTCTGGGAAGCAGAAAGCAGGAGAAAAAGCATCAATTCCTTGATGACAGAAAAAGAATTGAATCTGATTTTAGAACATTTGGGTTTAAGGGATTAAATGTGTTAGCCAATATTTGGGCATCAGCCATCTCCACTGAGACCTAGAACAAAGCACAACAGAGAGAGAGAGAGGGAAAGGAGGAAGGACATGAAAGAGGCAGAGAGAGAGAGAGAGAGAGAAAGAGAGAGCAGACAAGAGGCAGAGGAGATAGATGGAGCAGGTGAAAGATGACAAGGCAGCAGAGATGGCCCTCTTCATTCTGTACTGTGACAGACGGAAGCGGAGGGGGAGTAATGGGAAGGGACAGCAAGAAAAATGAGAAGAGGAGGCAGACTATGAAATAATAAAATGATCTCCAGAACGACACTGACAGTAGAGGCAGAGAGAAAGAGAGAGAGTGAGAGAGGGAGAGAAAAGGGAAAGAGAGAGAGGGAGGGAGAGAGAGAGAGAGAGAGAGAGAGAGGGCTAGAGTACGAGTAAGAGCAGAAGCACGCACAAGAGGGAGGGAACAAAAATAAGAGACAGCAAAAACAAGAAAGAAAGCGAGAATGCATGAGAAATGCCACATAATGAAAATATTAAGTAGTGAGAAGGCATCCAGGCAGGGCATCAGCAGGGCAGCTTGAAGTGTGTGTGTGTGTGTGTGTGTGTGTGTGGAGCGGAGGGGTGAGCTGTCGTGAGCCTGGGCCTGTGTGTGTGTGTGTGTGTGTGTGGAGGAGGGTGGTGGGGTGAGCTGTCGTGAGCCTGGGCACACGCTCTCAGTGCCCGCACATCTTGTCGGTGGGCACCCAGCCCTCAGCATCCCTTTGCCTTGGCAACCACCGCTGTTTTCCCTCTCACCATCTGTGTGACAGAGAGGTCACCTGAATCTGGGCCAGCAAGACGTGCGCTGCCCGAATAACAAGGGCCTGAGAGGGAGCATATTAGGCACACACTGAGTGATTCTCATTGACTCAACTAAGTTTTAATACAGCTGAAAACTGCAGCCCAAGCCAAAGGACCAATGCCTGAGCCTTTGCATAAACGGTGTTTGGTTCTATGAGAGAAACCTCTGAAGACTGGTTGTGAACAAGTTAACAGCACGCTCTGCAACCATAACAGAACTAATTAACACAAAGCCAACATAAGTTTAGTCACAATCCAGTCACTGAATTTATTGCCATCATATTTGTTTTTTTTTGTTTTACATCTCTTCTTTTTATGTAGCTGAAGCAGGCCACTACTAAAGCATTTCATTCCTAGTTATACATGTATAATTGAGTATGTGACAAATAAAATTGAACTTTGATTTCCTGCTGTGAGAATTTCATCTTCAATGAAAAGGCTAATGAAAGGTTGTTTATGGGGCCATGACCAAGTCACTGATGAACATCCCTCTAGGGAGAGTTTGCGTTTACATTGTCAAACACACTAATATTTCTATCCAAATTTCTGTCAACTGCCACCTCGATGTACTGAGTGAGAGTGATGAACAAGACGGCTCTCTCTCTCCTCAAACCCTCAGGCATGCACTCACAACTCAGACGCCACTCACAGTGTGCATATGTTGGCAGGTGCACAGTGAAATATTAGGCTACTTCGCAAGTGCGACAGCTCCAAGTAGGCTCTTTTCAAATGTCATTTTTCGGTATGAGAATACAGGGTTTCTCACTGGTCCAATGGACACAGTCTACTTTATTATTTTCCATTCCATATAACACGCATATGGTGGTTGTTTCCACTACGGCAAAATCAAAACAAATTTTAATAATTCTTTTATATATTGCCCTTTCCCAAGACAAGCGCTGAACCCGCACTTCATAACAGTAGGGAACTTCATAACAGTAGTTCCGTTGCCTGTTGCTATGTGACTAGCCTATGTTGACGGTACGGGTCCGTTAACTTATGCTGATGACCTTATTGTGGGTCTCTCGAGAAAAAAAAAACAAAGCAATGGGGAAAGCAAGTAGTCTAAAGCCATCGTTTAAGAAACCACGGGGTGTTAAAGGGAAGAGGAATTCCACAAGTTAGCTTTAACTCGATTTACACAAGCAGACTTCTTCCTAGCGCGAGTTACATTCCAAATGAAAAATGACCGAAAATGCTTCCTACTGACTTTAAACTCAATAATTTTAAACAATGACGATGGTAACTTCTGACATTTTCAAAAAGACGTACTTGTTCATTGTGAAAAAACAAACAAACCAGGCATGAAAAACGCAGATACTTGCTGGGTTGCTTACATGAGTCTTCATCCGGGCTCGCCATTCAATCTTGTTACCCTTAAACAAAGCAACTTACCTTTTCTCATCCTCTCTTGCTACAATGTATCCAACACTGGGGCTTCATAGCTGAAATGTTCGGCAAATGAGAAGCACTGTAATTAACGTTAGCTTCGGCAGCCCGGGACGCTTCGAAGGACTGAATTCATTTCCTGCTTGCCAATTACTGTGCGCTGAACTCTTTATAATACATTACTAGCTGGGTAACACACTAAACGGGGGAAGGGTGGCGCCATTACCTGTCGTTCGGAACAATGACAATTCCCCTACATGAAGACACACAAAGCGAGACGGCAGTGCTGGCCTGACGCACGCATCACTTTCCAACAGCAGAGAAACAACTCCAAATTTCAGAGTGCAACAACTTTTCAACTACCAGTGGTCAAATGAAATGAAATGCAGGCAGTCTCAGTGGTATTTGCTGGGATGCCGCGGTGCCTAGAGGGCGGTCGGTTTGGTGAAAATAGTCACACGCAAAATCCGTGCATGTCCTGCTGCTACAGTGTGCTGCATGAAATTAAAGCATGCAATGATGCGGCGAGCTTAAATGACTCGTGAAATTCATGGAAATATTCTGCATTTAGTGTAGACTCTAATTTACCGTATACCCAATAAATAAATGCATAATTAGTCAGGATATACATTTTAACTTGTAGGCTGTATTTATATTCCGACTTCTTGATTCTTTTTATGCAAACAGCATTCAAATGTGTGTGAATATGTAACACAACTACGCAAAACTACATATAACTGTTACAATCAAATCCAGACCTTTTACTCATCCAAGGCATAAGCTTCATTCACTTGATGATCATCCTGAGATGCCTGTTATTACATTATGACAAACATGCTAGATTAGGACTTTACATATTGACAGTCAAATGTTTTTTTCTGGTAGGGTGTGGTTACTTTATGGCCACTTTATGTCATAATAAAAACAGTGAATGGTCTTAGCATACGTAACAGACGTGGCAGATGTTTGCACAAGAGGGACAGTCAGAGGCCAACACTGACCTGTTGACCATCGACTCAGACCAATGACAAATAAGAGATTTCAGCCAAAAAGAAATGTCTAGGGTTGTTGTTTTACACAAACAAAACATAATTCCAACATCAGTATTAGTATGACCCTGTATTTCACAGAAGGCTTATTACAGCCTACCACTTCGTTATATAGTAACTTAATGAAGTAATCCCGCATTCTTGTCTACAGACCTGATGTATGTATTCCCATTGATGTGTAGTGCGTGCATAATGTACAGTGTAATGTATGAATGTACAGTGTAACAGCATACGAGTTGGCTGGTTGCTACTGGTATATTTTGAAGGGTTTTCTTCAACAAGATCAAAACATTGGCACAGAAGTAATACGAAAATGACAAATTGTCTCAAACATCATTTTGAAAAAGAAAACGATGAAAGAGCAAATAGTGGCTGTTGTTGTGCTTTGGTAGCGGAGCTTGGCGGCCGTCTGAGTGTGGCTGCAGACATGTTTACTGAGCTGTCTAATGGCTGAATGAAAATTACACCCGACGCTGGATGCTACTCCTCCACCCATGGATAATTAACAGGCCAATGTTACAGTTTAACCTGGAGGGGAGCCAGACAAGCAGGGTGGGGGGAGAAAACAAAAAAAAAAAACAAACAGGCTAGACCTAATGTCTGTGTGCACAACCAAGGGGAGGCTGAGGGGGGAACCACTGCTAGTGTCCTTCGTTCCCATGGGGCCCTGTCTGTGTGGCGCACCGTGTGACCCATGCTGCACAATACAAGAGGTTATCCATGCATTGCACCGCAATAAAACAAATAGTCCTTTCCCCTGATCTGTGTGAACCACTGGAACCTCCCTTCATTCACACAGAGGCATAGTTCCCTTTCCTTATCTGAGGCCCTCATCGTTTGCCTATGACAGATAGGGAGACCTTAATGGACTCCCACATCTACTAGTGTCAGGGAGGAAAAAGACGGAAGATGATCGTAAAAAACATGTTTACCATTCAGAGTCCGCCCTATACCCAGCAAACATTAGCCATGACACCATTGATTCATATCACAAAAGAGGCTGGGGGGGCTTTTCCCCATCATATGATTAGCGTAGCGTACAAGAGCAAAACTCAACAAAGAGCCCATGATAACACAGAGAATGCATAATCACAACATGGCAATTTTAATTTCATTTAATATGCAGAGCTACGAAATTAAATCCCACAAAGGGCCCCGTCTGTTGCGCTGTGTCTGTTCCCACTAGCGGTAGGCCATAGGATTTTAATTTCCTCTTTTATGCACTATAGACCACAATGCTTTTTCAATTGATTTCCAACAGCATGGCTGAGGGAACAATGAAGACAGTATAGACAGGATAGCATAGCAATGCCATCATATATTTCATCATATATTTCCTCACAGACACCAGGGAAGTGCTTCTGCAGCCTCCTATTCAAATCGAGTAATGCATTTCTAGTTCCTGCATAGCCTGCATGGGTATTTGCACATTGTATGTTTTTCCTTATGGGAAAAACCCTTCTATTCTGCATAATGTTGAACACACACTTAAAGCCACTGTAATCGGTAATGGTATTGGCTTTAAGCACAAACCATTAAAAGTGACAAATCAGAAAACGAGCAATGATCTCTGTCCTGCAAAGCAGCTCGGGATAAAATATAGTTCTGATATGCACCTTTTGACAAGCTTAACACAGCATTTGCAGAAGGGGGTGGTGGGGTGTGGGGGTACAAACAATGACTTGATTCTTCAGTTCCTTGTGAAGCAGTTCGTGCTGGGAATTAGAACAGTTTCCCAGCATAAGCTATTCTCCTAGAAGGACAAATGCTGATGTTGAAAACAAAAGATTGTACCGGTAACAATGCCACCTCTTTCAGTTCAAAGACAAGCTTCCTCTATTCTACCCCAGAGCCCTTTGTACCGCCTATTTACCAAGTTGGGTCTCTGGCAATCTAATTAACACTTTTTGTTTATATATTTTCTGCAGTTTTTTATCAGGGGTGTATGTTTATTTAAATTGATTCCTGTCATAGTGCTCAGGGGTATCATTTTGTTTTTGAAACAACTCAACAGTACAAGAGAGACTGTCACTAATCCAGGTCAGCACAATGTTGTAATATTGGCACAAAGCTGACATCTCCCTTTAGAGAGACATAAAAAAAAAACATGGTTGAACCAGCTTCCGTTCAGCTGCTATTGGCAATCAGCTGGGATTGGCCTTTATGACCACAAAGGAAAAAGTTTCCTGTTAAAAAAAACAAAACAAAAAACAAACAAAACTACTGAGTTGTGTACAGAGCTGATGTCAAAGCAATGTACAAGTGATTAAAAAGCTGTCCCCGGAACACGACAAGTGCCACATCCTGCTCCCGGCTTGGGTGTGATCACAAACATCACCATCACATGTCCCACACACAGTCACACAGTGAGGAGGGGAAGGAGAGGGGACGCGGAGGAACAGTGCTCACTGCTTAGCAAACACTCCCAGTTCACTATGTCCACTTACTTCCTGTATGACATCACCACTGTGTGAAGGACCCCGCCCACGCCCCCCCCCCCCCACATGCTGTGCCTACCGTGCTGGATGATTAACCCTGAACATAACAAACCCCGGCGCTGGGTCCTCACTTACTCAAGCCATCAGGCCACGCTCTAATGCCCTGAGAGAAAAGGAGCGAGGCCAGCGCCGGTCACCGTTTCCTAACCAGGCGTGCATTTCACAACAGTCTCATTTGGGAGGGCAGGAGGGAGGATACATGCTGTTTGTCTTTCTATTGTCACTGTTTTTTTTTTTTTTTTGAGAAAGGATGACACTGCTCTGAGTCACTGTCTCTCTTTACTCTCATATACTCTCCCTCTCTCTCTCTCTCTCAATCTCTTTCTCTCTCTCTCTCTCTGGAAAGAACAAATGACAAGATATTCACAGCAGAACAGGTCTGGCATAAATCACCTGACAGCTATTAGGCTTAAAGAAAAAAAAAAAAAAAAAAAAGTTTGTCAGCGCAGCTTTAAATAAAACAAGACATAACAAAGGCATCCAGGCTCGGAAGCACACTTTTCCATTACTGACAGACCGGTGGCGAGAAGATGGAGGCTGCTTCCCAGCCCAGTGCCCAGCTATGCAAAATATTCCCCTAGATATGACATCATCTCCAGAAGCCTTTTCCCTCACTGTGCATGGGCACACACAACAGGCACGGTGCCCTTTGGGCTCACGCTCTCACTATGAATCACACAAGACAGGAGCTACAGCAACCATAAGGGCTCACACAGAACCAGACCCTTGTGGTGTTTATACAAGGAGACACATACATGCTGATCCAAGTGAACTTTAACGCCTGCCAAAACTCAAGCACCCTTCACCCTACACGACAAAACAGTAGCCTTTTACTGCACCGGCTAGATACAAAGCAGAGAATTGAGTGTGAAACTTGGTTGTTCTGCATCTTCTGCACAGTATCCTATGTGAGTGAACGAGACGTGTATCGTGTCTGTGCTTCTGTGTGTGCGTGTAAAAGTGTGGTCCTGGGGAAGATTACTTACTTACTTACTACAGGTTCATTCATTGACGGCTGAGTACTCGTCGTGCACCTGCCGAGCAGCCAAGCTTCAGCTAATCCCATTTGTGCTGTCAGATAACCTTTCCCTTTGACACAAAAAAGCCTCTCGAGAGATGTCAGCGTAAGTGTTTTGGGTACTCACAACAATGAAGTGACAGTCATCTGCGTCCTGGACCTTAACAGCTGCTGCCGAGTATTACAGAGAACTTCTCGTGTAGGTTTCCCCAGGTGACACTGAAAACAATGACATCATCCCTATCGGCACACACCTGTTTCCTCAGGAAGCCACTCCCACCTCCCCGCCTACCTCCTGTGGCTTTCTAAATCTTTAAAGGAACAGGCCACACAATGCCGATCTGAAGCCAAAGCTTCAGCCTCTCTCTTTTAAACCCATATACATTCCCCATCCATATGCATGCTAATTGGAGCACTAATGCTGTAAACATTGAGAATAGCCTTATGGCTGAAATGTCTGCTCATTACACAGTTGCTCCTGTCTCAAAGACTTTTGTCTGGGCATTTCTAATCAGAGTGCGAGCCTTTTCTGGCTTTCAGTACTAACATTGTAAACATAGGCGCCAACATTTTACTAACAAAGGAAAAGTACTAATTTCGTAATAAAGATGTAGGCCTTATACAATGTTTTGTACTAGCCAGACCAATGGTTAAGATTTTTTTCTTGGATAATCCATAAGTTTATTTTCATTAAAATAATAATAAAACATGCTGTTATAAAATACCATAACAGATTTTTTTTTTCCTCCACCCTCTGGGAAGCTCCCTCTTTTTCTTTAAAACACATTTGGGGCAGTGTGGAACAAAACCATACATCAATATTATAGGCTATTTAAAAGTACAAGGCCTCTTTGGAGCATAAACTGGTATTTCTAAACAGACTTTCTAAAAATTTCACAGACAAGATATTGTTAAAACAAGAAGAGCAGAGGAGTAAGAACCTTGTCTGTCAATAGATATGCCATATGATAGATAACATAGGGCACTTCTCAGAGCTCAGTTCCTGGACATAACAACAACTGGGACCGAAAGAACCTTGAAGCTCCGGCTTCGGCAAACACATTAGTTTCACTGAAACAAGCCCAGGGAAGGAAGCCAATTGCTCAGCACTGCCAAAAAGTACAATGTCCATTTCTCTAAATGTCAGCCTTTATTAAGCTCATGATAGTCAATCTTGTCTAAATACACAGTCTGCTTATGAAGTATTTTACTGCTGTTATGAACTATTTCTGTGAATAAAATGACACCCACCCAAAAAAAACTCTAAGACATTAGACATCATATCTGGCTACACAAGGCTTCATTACAATGAGGAACTCACAAGACAGACCCTCAGGCCCTATCACACAGCACTGCTGTAAACACCCACAACTACGTTGAAGGAAGATGAGTGTTAACCTTTAAAGTTGTACCGTCATACCGGTGTGACTGGAATGTTGGGAGGACATTAGTTCTAAGGAATGCTGGGCTCCATAGAATACAATATGGAGTTCTAGAATCTCACATTATAAAACTCACTCCCTTCTCTCTGTAAATTGGTGGCTTGTTATGCCTTGAGCTCACACAGCCGTTCACTCTCCACAGGAGGCACCTGCCGCTCCGATCCAAACGTTCACTCCTGACTTGGAGTGGGCGGAGAGCAGCCTTGTTTACAACCACTCCTGGGGAAAACACGAATGCATTACTCAGGTTTAAGAGCTTTTTCTTTGGGGAAAAAGGCATGCATTAAAACATCGAACGCTCTACCTCAGTGTAGGCCAACAGGAACTGTTGATTAAACAAAGCAACTGGGAAAAGAAAAGCTGCAGCTGCAGTGATGATAACACAAACACAGGAGACGGCCCTGCCTTTGGCTGTTCATTAGTGTATGGGTCCGCTCCGCTGCTGCATGTTCGTATCATGAGCACTACGAGTGCCTCTCACAACATTTCTCAGAACTGTCAGCAGATCATGTCACTGTCACAGTGAAAATAGGAAGTCTTTGTTGACAGGAAGAACACAATGCTCTGTGTGCAAAACAGTAGGCCTACACTACACAAAACAGTACACTGCCAAAAAAAAAGAATTATTGAAGGTTCTTTGAGGTTATTATCAAACATGTTTCTATGGTCTATTAGAAGTGCAGTTTGGGTTTCTGAGACCTGGACTGTCTTTGTATTAGTTTGAAACAAGCACTGAGAGGCAAGTGGCCTGTACTGCCTGCTATATTCCTCACAATATGTCACAGCTTAATTGATTACCTGTCCTAAAATTCCACAGGCCGGACACAAATCCAAATAAAAACTTGTCATTGTCCATGTTATGGATTCCAATTTGCCAGGTTCATTTCCAGTCGACCCCATCTGACCTCTTAGGGCACAGAGGTCAGCCCATGGCCCCAAAAAGCATGGCCTGAGTCTGTCAAAGGGGCTCAGCTGTGAGCCATCAGCCAATGCCCTGTCCAGCTTTCACAGGACAGACACTCACCACTGTGGAATCCTGGAACTGTTCTCAGAACAGAACCCCGCGTGATTCTCAGGAACAGACTCCACACTGCCAGTAAACTATGACTATCCTTTTTAACCATTCAGTGCCTGACCTACTTCTTTTTGTCCACTGTTTTTTTTCCCGTCATCAGGTGCCTTTTTCTCATTTGTGGCTATATGGAAATGTGTTCTTGAATAATTCATGATTCACATGTGCTCTCCATAAAGCAATAGCTGTAGCAGGCTAACTGCAATCAGGTCTAGGAATTTAATTGGCCAGCAAAAAGCCCCACTTACAGACAGTTCATTAATTTAGCTAAAATAATATTGTCTCATCCTTAAGGAAAATGTGGCAAAAAGAACAAAATCAGACTGGATTACATGGCTTTGAAGGTAAACGTTTAAACCACCTCTGTACAGCACAAGAAGGCTTCATTGGGGCCATATACAGTATGAGCTGCAGAATCCAATTGGTCACCGACTAGTGTGAATCCACAGTGGTCAGGAGGACATGAAGGGGACAGTTCTTTGATGTTCCAGCTGGATCTTTGATCATTTCAACTGGATCTTTGATAATTTAATTTCCTCTGGGCAACATATTGACTAAAGTCATCGTGTCCACATACACCAATAAATAGCTACCCTATTCTATGCTCAGAAGCCTGTCGTGTTGTGCCCGAAGACAGGCGAGCCATGGACATCAAATAATGATCCTGGAGCTCAAACCGTGTCGGTGTGCATTAGCACATGGTCCAGTAGAGCTGTAATTCTCCCATGTGTTCGATAACAGGACCCTATTGTCATTGTCCATGGGAATAGTTTGCGCAACAAATTCCACATGTGAAACTTGACATGTACTCTACAGATATGGTACAGCATGGTGGGCATTTCTGCTCCATGCAGTTCCACAGGTATAATTATTCTCTCTTTTATTTTATGTGTTCTGACATCAGAAAAGAAACAGCAGATGGTGTTCAACCTGTTTTCTACTATTCTTAGCTCTTTAATTAACCTTGCCTATAGTGTCTGAGTTAGTCTGTCAAAACAATCAAATCCAGCATCTCAGTGTGTCGTGTGTTAAAAATATAAACCCACGCCAATCACGGCCTTCGGTTAAGCTGTTAAATTAACTTTTATAACTCACAGCAGAATGTCCAACTAATTTTTCAACTATTCACAACATAAGCTACATGTTTTACAATAATTTCCTTTTCTTTTCTTTAATATTCATATTTATTTTTCCTACATGTTGGATTTTTTTCATAGTTTTTATTTTTCCCAAGAACACGATAAGGCAAAGCAGACAGTAACAGTAACCACATCGCCATTCTTCCCTACCATTCCGCACATACTGCTTCGCAATTCATGGAAAAAGATCCCCCAATCCACCTGTTCATCCATGCAGTAACAGACCAATAACCTGGGCAAAGCATTGGCCAGCAAGGGCTCCTCTCTGCCTCAACCCAATGCAGTGAAATGCACTGAAATCTGTTCAGCACGAGCAGCCCCGGTAAATGGGCTGAGTTTCCAATAAGAGCAGCATCACACCGAAGCCAGCACCGGCTGTGGCCCCTTACCTCCCCGACACAAAGGCCGCCGAGAATGAGAAGGTGACGTCACCGGCTCAGCCCACCACACCAGTACAAAGCCATTATGGCGGCAGGATATGACTCAGTGGCTGGAGTGCACCTTACAAAAAAAAAAAATAATTAAAAAAGGAAAAACAGCAAAGCGACCAACCGCCCACCCAGCCACCATCCCATTACCAGGTAATCTTCCTACCCGAAACCATCCAATTCCCCATGCGCCGGACTCATTTCCTGCACAATTTCTCCCTCCCAACCTGTGTCAGTGCAAGTCCTTCCTCTGCAGGCTGGGCTACCTGTCTCTTGATCTCTCTCACTCTCTCTCTCTCGCTCACTCTTTCTTTATTTGTCTTTCTCTCTCCCTTCCTCTTGCCCTCTCCGGTCTCTCTCTCTCTCTCTATCTCACTTGCTCTCCCCTTCATTCTCTCTCTCTCTCTCTCTCTCTCTCTCTCTCTCTCACTTGCTCTCCCCTTCATTCTCTCTCTCTCTCTCTCTCTCTCTCTCTCTCTCTTCCTCTCCTTGCTATCCCTCCCTCCCTCCCTATCTCTTTCTCTCTCTTGCGCTCTCTCTCTCCCTCTCTGCTCTCCTCTGTCCCCTGAATGCGGCTCAAAAAAGGCACAGATATAAAAGTAGCTGCTTATGAAAAGAGAGAGCTCTCAGTGCCTATGCGCGCACACACGGGCATGAGGCTGAGGTAGTGAGGGGTCTAACAGGAGACTGAGAAGGAAAACCAGGTTATCTGCTAGACTGTCAGGCAGCCACTGAAAAAGGAAGACATCTTCTTCTTTTCCCACATTTTCAATGGGAACTGACACTCCCATTTCTTCCTAAAAAGAAATGTCAATATTTTTTTTGTAAAAATGTACAGCCAGTAACATGAGGATGGTAAATGACAATGGGAGGCAGCATTGCCAGACGGAAGGGCCTATCTTCCCTTTGCTTCATGACTCGATGACACTTCTGTCAGCTCACGTTGCCACCCGGTCTCACGAGTGGACGTCTGCCTGACCTTTTACAGCACCCCACAAATCATCAGTCAATGGCTCACTCACTGGCTCACTGAATTATGCAGTTCGCCCCAACTGCTGATCATTTCAGCCGGCTTTGAGAAGCAATACTAGAGACATGCTAATGACTTTTCGAAACATACTGCCCATCCAGACAGAAACTCCCTTGAACAAAAGAGACATTTGAATTAGGCATGAAAATCCGTGTTCTGTTTTCAGCTAAATGTTTGCCCGCAGTGAGGACATAATTTGAGAGGGGGGAAAGCTTGAAATGAGCTTTCATGAGCATTCTCCACAGCCTGGACCTGAAAAAAATATTCCCAGCATGCATTTTGCCTCCAACCAATTAGCCTTGTTGCTGGTACACTACCTCCAGTCGCTGCATTACCAAACATTCTCCCCGCCACACCCCCCTACTCCTCCAGTCAGCCCGGATGAATGCATGGGAACGCCTGCCTCGGAGCAGTCTGCCAGAAGTGACCATCAGTATGTTAATTTATTCATCTCAATTTTTTACATAACAATCCCCCTCTAATTTGGCATGCATGCCAGGACTCAGTTATTTTTTTTCTCAGCTAATCTCTGAGAGAGAGAGAGAGAGAGAGAGAGAGAGAGAGAGAGAGAGAGAGATTGAATGTGTGTGTTTCTATCAGTATCAAAATAGCCAGTGTCCCTTACCCCTCCGACTACAAACTAGACCGTTGGTCCACCCATTAGGCTATGTTTATTTGTTTATGCAATCAATTACGTCACATCAGATATGAGGACAGGGAGATATGCCCATCTGTTTGAGCTTTGTGAACTCAGCTGCGCTCACGTGAGAGAAGTGGTTCGTGTGCTAGCATTCGAGAAGGTTTTTAAATGTTAAAACCCACTGAACGCCGAGAGAAAGGAACTTTCTGCGAAACTTCTGTAGGTCCACTTCTGCCTATATTTCACCATCCCGTTTTAGATCCTACCAAAGTGTACCAATTTCTTTTTTTAGCATTTTGAGAGAAGAGATAAAAAGCCCTCCTCGCAGTAATTACCCATCTTGTTTCTGACAAGATGTGGTGTTATAACAACAGGGAAAACCTATTGCACTGGAAATGTCATGTACCTCAGCATCACAAATTAGCAACTGAGTACACAAAATAGTAGGGTTATGCTTTAAATGCCTTTATCAAACGAACTGCGCAGCAGCTTAGCCGCCGTGTGTTATGATATATTTTAAGACCACGGTATGATACTTCAGCGTAATCCTCCCAGGTAGATAACCCCAACCAAACACATTCCTAGATGAAGACAAGCAGGCATGGCCATTCTTTGGTCGTGTTGGCATTCATTCCACCGAGGTCTATGGCTGACGTGCGGACACAAGAAATAGTACTTGAGGTGATAAGTGTGCTTGCCCCAGAAGCTTATTCAGTCTGGGTTCAGCACTTGTATCGATGCATAATTTGCCCTGACAGCCTACAATTTGTGCTACAAAATCAGAAACAACACAATATCCAATATGTTGCAGATAGTTGGCGTTGGGACAAATATCACAGGGACAGGTCTGCCGTTCTTCCCCAAACAATGTTGCCTACATGGAAACATAACACATGCCCCTCTGCGGACCGAGAACAAAACGTCTTGCTCGGAATCAGTAAGCGCTTTCTGATTGTATATCAGCACTACTTCGGACTCAGCGAACACATGGGTCCTGTGGTGTTGTCAACCAACGACATCCTTTGCTGCAGTGACCAAAATTCAAAATCCGGACTAAAAACAAAATACTCCGATATTAGTGAAAAAAATGTCTGTACACTGGCGTGTTTATTTCCGCCTTGAAAAAACAGTTATTAGGCACTCATTAGAAAACTAACAACGGGGTGCGATTGCTTTGTCAGCAGGTTACGTGGGCTTCGGCTGTCCTAACGTTAGCTAGTTTGCTGTTTCGGAATTCAACAGCTTAATGATAAGAAACTTACAAACTGCGAGTTAAGATGATGTTGGGTCATCTTTCCGTGTAATACAAACAACATCACCAGTCGTGTTGATGATCGGTAGGCGAAATTTAAAAAAGCTATGCTAGCATCAGTCCTACGATAGATGGGGTCTGATGCATCCTTAAGGTGAACGTCACTCTGAATTTCTTGTAGACATGTGTATGTGCGTAGCTAGCTACAATAAGTTCTTCCAAGTCTAAACAACATCAGCTGCCGTTTTGTTACTCCCGTGCTCACATCAAAAGAAACAATACATTTATAAGTACCTTAAATGTGATGTTCTCTAACTCACCTTCTCGGGCCCAGAGTCGTTTTCCTCCGATAGTGAGGCAAATTTTCGGCTGATTTCTCTGCCGCTAAACCTCAAACATCCTCTAGCGTCACTCTGCGCTGCAGCCAAGGCAACCAATTCTCGCGATGCTTTCCTTCAGGTAGTATTAGTGCGACATCAGGAGAACAAATGGAGAGGAGTGGTGCTCTTAAATTTTTCTGATACGCCGTCAGATCAATAATACCAGACCTCTCTAGAATGTCAAGGATATTCGATTTTTTTTCTCAGTCTTATTTTTATTCTTAGTCTCAGTCTTTTTATTATTAGCCTACCTTTTTGTGATACACACGCCCACGTACGCACACACACACACACACACACACACACACACACACACATTGCTTTAAATGTGAGCTAATGTGGAGAAATAAATAGAAGAAAAGAAATGAAACCAAGAATACAAAAGTGTTAATTACACTTTGAAAATGTTTATTAAATGGCCGAAAGGACATACAAAGTGGCAACTGTCAGAGGATAGGCTACTGCAATAGCCTCTAATGTGCGTCTACATGTGCTCAATAGGGAGGAGTTAGGTTGTACTGTTTTTAAAAGTCTTAAAATGACATGTGGCGTAGATGTGGCAAGAATATAGATAAGCACAGGTTGCAACCTGTAGGGAATATAAGCAAAATTGTGACCATCCCCACAACTCTAAAGTGCAACATGCTCAGCTAACAAAACGCAACAAGAAAACATCCAGCTCTCACTCAAAGTTGTCTATATTTCAGTAATTCTGGGTGAGTCATTCGAAAGTCATTCTTGTGAAATACTGGGACGATCATAGGATATAACATGTCCAATGTTCTCAATTTCCATTCTCAAACATATGTTTTTGGAAAAAAAGTATACTAATGAAGTGAATGAATCTGGCACTTTCTTTGTAGAAAGTTAATTATCTTCAATAAAGCCCTCAACAAATTGACAAAAAAAAGCTAGTTATGTTAGCAAGGCGCAGTGCGGGTTAGTTGTCTCAGTGTCTGTGTGTGTATATGTCTGTGTGTCGTCCCTCACAGCTCGTCTGTCTCCCCGTCAAAGGGAATGGTGTCCATCTCCATGTGGATGCTGCCGACCTCACCACCACTGGTCACCCACCCAATGGGGGTGCGGTTGAAAGAGGGCCGTGTGCTTATGTGTTGGTGGTACACCACGGCTGGTTCAGGTTCTTCCTTTGCCTCTGCCTCTGGCAGCTGGAAGGTCATCAGCTTGGATGCCTTCTCAAAGCCACCAAAGGGAATGGCACTCCTAGAATCAGAATCGCAATCAGAATCAGAAGCATGTTTATTGCCAAGTCTGTACAACAGACAAGGAATTCGACCTGTTGCTGGTGCCTTACAGGCCTTACAACATAAAAATTATAATATAAATATAAGATAAAAAGAAAGTAGGCTACTGTAAAAAAAAAAAAAGAATAGTAATAGAAAAAAGCTGATGAAGAATGAACATGTAAACATATAGACATATGAACATATAGATATGTTACTTATAGACAATAGCATTACAATTGAGAAATCCCACCTGTTGAAGCATTTGTATCTGGGCAGGTCCCCTTGAATAAAAGGGCCTGGCATTTCAATTTTCAGAGTTGCCATCAGATCTTCATTGCCTTTCATGGCCTTCTCCCATGGAGATACGTATGTCTTCACATACTCACGTTTCTTTGCACTCTTTTCCCCAGCTTTCCCAGCTGCATTTGTGTCAAAGAGATGTATTCCATTGTATAACATTTTTAAACCTCATGCTTACCAATTGTTTATCTGCACCAAACTGACAGAGTAACTAGGAATGAATTAGCTACACTAAATGCATGGCTGGATACCCAACAAATATCATAATGATAAAACGGTATATCTTAGATAGATAGATAGATAGATAAATAGATAGATAGATAGATAGATAGATAGATAGATAGATAGATAGATAGATAGATAGATGGATAGACAGACAGACAGACAGACAGACAGACAGACAGACAGACAGACAGACAGATAGATAGATAGATAGATAGATAGATAGATAGATAGATAGATAGATAGATAGATAGATACTGTAGATAGATAGATAGAGCTTTATTGTAAAGTTAGTGGTCATTTTTTAAACGTAGCTTAGTCCAAGGACAAAGAAAGAAAAAATAAAATAAATAAATATCAAGTAGTACTATATTACTATAAGTCTCTTTGGATGAAAAAAAATGTGTAGTGAATGAAAACTAGAGATGAAGCCTGCTCTAAGAACAGACAGGCAGATCTTCCTGCACCCACCTTGGCCTTGGCCACCACCTGCCAGTAGACCTCCTTGTCCACCTGCTCCACCACCCACACCCCCAGGTCCTCCCTGTCCGGGTCCTGCTTTTCCCATGGTCATGCTGAGCCCCTGAGCTCCTGCCCCCTTGGAAAGGCTTCCTGGTTTGGGTGGGGGCACGGGTGCGCCCCCCAAACCTACATGCCCAACCATCTGCCAACCATCACTGACGAGACAGCCGCCAGCATCCATCATCTGGCCTCCAATGCCTGGCACAAATTTCTGCAAGTTGTCCTGGTTGAGGAGGACACAGTTACACACAGTATTAAGTAAAATAATATTGTGTATTTCTTTCTTTTAGTATTTAATGTGTATTTATATTTCACATTTTTTACTATTTCTGTTTATTAATGACTCTAAGTAGCAGTGCATGTAAGTATATGTGCATGTTAGTCGTCCTGACTTTAAACATCAGAGATTCTATGTGTATAATAAAAATAAAGGAATCTATCTTCTAATGTAGCTATATTAGTTTATCTTTCTACTTTGTTACATATTGCTGCTGTAATGTTTAGTTGAGCCACTGAGGAATTATTAATAAGATATGTTTGTGCAATTCGAACTGTCATATGTAAAAGGAATTTCAGCTTTCCTGAATACACATAAGCACTGCAATGTACTCAGAAGCCACTGAAGAGTAAGGGCAGGGGGGTCTGAGGGTGTGGTGTGTTTGCTTACCATAGACTCACTGGAGAACACATCAGGGTTGTTTTCATAGATGAACTTCTCCACTCGCACCTGCCTCAGCTTAAACATCTGTGAGCCCTTGTTCTTCATCAGGGACAGCTCCTCCAGCATGATGTCTCTGGGGGCCCGGATCTTTGTCCCCAGGTCTAACTCATCTGGATTTTCCTCTTGCTCTGCAGGCCCGAACGCACAAAACACTTATCAACAGGTGACACATTGAGTCCAGGTATATAGCAAATGCCATAACAAAAACAAAAACAACAACAGCAATAATAATAATAATAATGTTTCATTTATAAACATTTTTTATACAGAGGAAGTAGCTCAAAATGACACATAACCTATTTGCAGTTATACTACGCTGATTAAAAAAAGGTTTGATAACACATAATACATTACACCTCCAATGTTGTTAATGTGTTTAGTATGTGTTGCTATTTTAATTTGCTGTCTGTAACTAGTGTCCGTGACTTAACTACACTGTCCTTGAGTACATGTTTGACCTGCTCAACAACACAGTTGGTACCTGTAATGTCTACACAGCCTGTCCTGATATACACTTGATACTAAGATGTACAGTATATGGCCCTTATTTAGGCCAAGTAATCCTTCATTTATTAGAGTGGAACATCTCCACAAGCACATGGTTTAAAAATACACACGCTGAGAGTTAGCTACGTCTCATGTATCTGTGTCTGCTTAGAGCTCGACCTGCTTCAAAGGTACTCATACAGTTAGATTAGACCTGTATTATTTTCCTATCTGTTATCTCCCCTCTTCCAGTGCTATGATCTGTCTTCCAAAACCGACACGGCATCCTCACTGGGAGTGTTGAGTCTCACACATGCTTAAGCTTGACATGTGAGAAAAGCGAGGCCGTAATTGTTTCAGTCCCTCGATAATAGTTGAAAGAATGTAATTATGAATATTCATGAACAGCATACACCTGTATATTTCTGCAACAACATTTCCACGTTTATTAGCATAGCCTTTGTAGAGCTTTTTGTTGTAGCATGCACTTCCTTTAGGCCTAACCTCCCTGGGGCTCCCCTACCAACACAGTGATCCATCAGAGCTCAGTTGACTTGATTCATCGTATGAGAAGTGGCAGGGATTTTCTTATCATCTGACAGGCTAAATAGTGTCTTTGTGAGTAAGGCTGTGCTTCCTTATTACCACATTCAGCAGGAAGTGAATCTTTTATTTACAAAGGATGGCAAAGAGGAAATCGTAGTAATAATGACACCTTCCTGTCACATGTAAATCTGTTTTGATCTGGTGCAGATATTTTTAGAGGAAAGAGCAATACTAAGTTGCTTGTTTCTAATGTAATTATATGTATACTCTGTGTGAAAACACAGTAATGTTTTGTTGCTCTGACACTGATTACATTAACTATATATAATAGCCAGCATGAGTTTGTATTTTTTATAGGGTTTGCTTACTTTAATTAAATATACATCATGTGAATCAGAATATGTATATGAACTTATGTTTCCCTGCAGTGTTGGTTATTATGTGTCACCACTGGTTTTATAAAAGTTGGCAATCAAAGGGCATATTGTCAGCATCGCAGTGGGGGTTTAGAGGTGTATAAACCTGTATGAGGCTATGTGCAATCACAGCACTCATGCGGTGAAGAGTATTTAAATGTTACTGTAAATGTACTACTTTGATGAAAAAGGTGCCTTTCCTGCCTTTTAAATCTTAACTGAACAACCTTCAATGACAGCACACACATAGGCTGCCACAGAAACTGCAAGAGTGATGCAAAAAATCTGTTAATTAATAGTTTACTCCCCTTGGGATTCTGGTGCAATTACATTTCAGTGAAGCAGGGATATCATGACTGGATCACTTGGGGGCGGGGCAGTTGACAATCACAGTGATAATTACGACAGACAGATGGCATTTCTACTGTGAAATCTGCAGGATAAATGTTTGTCTATGTGACAGGCTCGGACTCATTAGTGCGTGTTAAGCACAGCCAAGTGTAACTTCTGTGACAAGAGGCCTGAAATTCTGACAAAGTCTCAAATGAATAGAATAATTGGGCTAAAAATAGCACTTCTATCTCTCTTTCTCTCTCTCTCTCTCTTTCTGTCTCTCTCCCTCTTTCTCTCCCTCTCACCTCTGTGTTCTCCATGGTGTGACCTGACCAAGCAGTCACCAGAGCAGCCAACCCTCAGACCAGCTGGCTGCCTGCTGGGATTGGCTCAGAATCTCCACTCTCACCTCTGCTGCCACCAGGAAGTAGTTTTCTGTCATTTGTGCCAGTGAGCAGATTTCTTCCACTCCACTTGCCCGAGTCAATTTTTGAGTTGACCCTCCAAACACATACTCAGCTAATAAACACCTCTTTCAAGTGTCTTTGTGAGTGTGTCAGTCTGTGTTTTAGGAAGACTCTCTTCTACATGTAAGCCCTTTTAACTGCCAAGTTCTAATTGATTTAATTATATAAATATAGCGAACCAGTTTGGGAGAATGTTTGCAACAACTGACCTTTGGAGCAACTTCCATATACTCAAATAGCAACATGAGGAATGATGTGTTTCTGCTTTATATGAACACTGACAGTAGTGTGTTAAAAGCGATACAGCGACACAGCAAAAAGAGCAGTGTTGAATTAACTCCCACAGGTTTATATAGTTCCTCAATCCCCAGAGTAAAATAAACACTTTCAAAATGTGAAATAAAACTGTCCCTGGGCACTATGAATTTTTTTTGTTTTGTTTGTTTTGCTGTGGCGTTTTTTAGTGACAGTACCGTTCTGGGAGACATGAGACAGGTCCGTGATGATCTTTGAGATCTTTTTCCGCTTGTTGGGAGGTGCAGGGGTTCCGGAGAGAGGCATGGTTGCAGACTGAGGACCAAACCAGAGAAAGACAGATTGAGTCTGTGATTACATCTTCAAGTTTCAAAGCACTCGCAGACATTCCACTGGAGGAAGCAAAGCCACTGGTATGCGACAGTTTAGACTGGGGGGGGGGGGTACTCGTCTTGAAAGGGGAGGTGCTGCCCCCTGTTGGTTGATGTTCACTGCAAAGTTGAAAAGTGAAACCGTGGCATAGAAGCTCCTGATCCCATGCATAAGGCCCCAACCACCACCCCCCCACACATAACCACACGCACACCCCTTCGCTAAGTACGCATCTCTTTGCCCTCACATTCCACGAATTCCCAGGACATCCAGATGTCTGCTGAATGTAAACATTAGTCTGCCGTAGTTTCTAGCTTTGTTTGGGTCCTTGAAAAGCTATTGCCAACGAATAGCAGTGCACAATTCACCCTTTTTCTTGAGTTTCCAACAAGACAAGTCAGAAGACTTATATGGAACAAGCAATATAATAAGAAAGAATATTTTTGTATTAGATTTAATATTTTCTTGAATTTATGATGTGTATTGGTGAATTTACTTTGAGAGATAAGGCACAATCCCATATGGTGTAATTTCTACGCCTAACCACCTCTTCTCTGCCCTTGGTGTATCCACATAAATCATTTGCCCATGTCTTTTTCTTTACTGTACCTCTGAGTTTTCTAAAGCTCTTGCAAGGCTCTGTTAATGGCGTACATCTTGCTGCATTGACTTGACTGTAACACAATCTACTGCAGCTATTTTTAAAGTCCCATTTTGAAGCAAGACCTTTTAGCGACAAATATGGCGTCACCAACACACACACATGCACACACATGCTCTGCTGAGAGATGTACGCTGACCCGACGGCATTTTACAGGTTTGTACACATAAACACGTTGAGATAATTCCAGTGAGAAATATGAAATCACCGTCAGTTGCAAGTTGTGAGGAGAAGATGGTGGTGGGGGTGGGAATGAAGAGGGGAGCGGTGGACCCCCCCACCTTATACAGCCTTAAGCAGAGGAGCTCTGGGCTCAAGTTCCCCTCCACCCCCACCTCCACCCAGCCCTAGCTGGATGTCCCAGGCTTTGCACACCACCATATCAAAACTGCAGCCGAGCACAGGGGAGGAGGGGTCAGCACATTCTCCCTGGACACGGGGAAATTTATGAAGCAATATTAGGAGCACTTTCATCGTTCTGCAGAGCTGAAAAATAACACCTTTCCACTCGCCTGATCAACAATAAGTTTGTAGTTTTGTTTTTTCATTCACAGATCAGCGACGAGAGATGGTGTGTGTTGTCTTTTATTTCAAAGGGGACGTGGACCAGCCTTTGCTAGTCCTTACTGTTTGCCATACATTGCCAAACAACACATGCAGTTTTGTTAGTAAGGATAAAAAAATCTTTGTCCCAATCTACTCACCCAGGTCTGGGAATCCTTAACTCAAGCAGAGGTTCTTAAGTTACAACCAGGAAGAAAGTCAAAGCTTCAGATCAACCTGAACCAAAGCTTTAGAAATCCCAGGGTGACTTTAACCTGTGTCTGGACCAAGATTGCAGGGAGTGCGATATCCAGCGAGTGGCGGGGGATGGCAGATCTTTGAGGGGGGGAGGGGGGTGAAGTTTGGGGTTGGGGTTGGGGTGGGAGTGGAGTGGGGGGTTGAATATGTTCTGTAGGGCACAAAGTGCTGATGGGAGTATCAAGGGGCCAATATCTTTCTTGCAGATGCTCGGTGGCCTATATATAGCGCAGAGGGAGGTCGGGAGAACGACTGGGCAGGAGTCGTCATCAGATAGCCCCGGGGTGGTCTCAGGGAGTGTTTTGGCTGCGAGACTAGGAGGCTGATTTGTCGCCCTGTGGTGACTCAGGCCCAGCTAATGATCAGATTTTCACCTTTTCGTTTATGAAGCGCTCGTCATTAATGAAACTGGACCTGAGTCATTCCTGGTCATCCCTGGCTGGTCAGCTCCATGCGGTCAAAGGGTGATGGTTTTCGTGTCTAACCAGCTGAGGGTTGTGTGCGGATGTCGACACCTCTTGTCATTACATTCTCAAAGTATTACTGAAAAGCGAGTCAGTGACATCATCGTAAAAGTTTGTCAGCTGCCACAAGGAGTCTCACCAATAAGCCACACAGAAAATTGAGCTGACACTTAGGATGGCCATCAGGAGATGGGTCACAGCAGGCTAGCAAAAGAACCACAAGAGCCACCTCACATCACGTTAGAAGGCAGTTGTAAATCACCTAAACAAAAACAAAAACGAGATCGAGTTCCTTGTTGTTCCTCCCAGGCTGGGCCCTTGACCTTGAGGGTGTGCCTGGCAACGTTTGCCTTCAGATTGGATTACATCTCGCATCACTCTAATGGGAGCTAAGCAGGTACTTTGCTCTGATTCTGACTCTGCTAAGGTGTAGAACTAGGTTTGAACACCAACCTTAGTCCCTTTTTTTCCTACCACTTTCACAGTGCGTGTTGAAAGAGATGATCCAAAGCAACCGACAAAAGTGTGGAGACTGTGCTGGCCAAATGTACTGCTCAGGAAGCTACTTTAAAAGCATAACTTTGCAAGTCACCTGCAACTGTTTCACTCTTGAGAAAGGTTTAGTTACAGTAAAGCTAGACAAAAAATGCTATTTGGTTAATCAAAGGTGTTTCTGGAAAAGTGTTGTATACCAAAGATGCATTTACAAAAACAAAACAAAACAACGACAAACCATGAAATGTTACAAAGCCTTGGTTTTGTAAACAATGTTCACTAGCAGCCTTCTATAATCCACAAATGAGCTGTGAGTATGGTAAAGGTGTTTAATTACGGTGTGAAAACAAATATACAATTAAAGAATATAATTATTTTCCTTAGGCCCTATATGATTTAAAAATGACTGTATGCCCAGTTTCAACAATTAGCCTACCTGCACAAAAATAGACTACTTGTAAAAATTATTCAGTCTATGTTCTACCAAGTACCCCCATGAGTACCCTGAGCAGCTTGCTATAACAATTAACATTTTTGCATAATATTGCAGCATAAGCTAAACCAAATGTGAATCCATATCTTGTGGTGGTGCCTATGGTAGAGTCTGTTGAACTGTAAGTGATAGTTTAAATGTAAGATCTTTTCCCATTGATGTCTGTTCCTAAAGAATATCTTTCTACTGATGAAACTGCGACCATCTGTAGGAGGATGTCACTCGTCACAGGAGGGCATTTTTCGTCACGATATAATTTGAGCAATATCGCCACCGTGCGGTTGTTATGGGCTCAGAGCATGTAAATTTCCTTCAAACTTGAAACATTTTCAGATTGAATATTTCAAAGCACGGATTTAGCGTTTTTATCATTCATAAACCGCTTTAGTTCAAGTAGTAGTGCAGAGGTTATTTAAGTTAGAAAATGTCTTGAAGAAAAAACATTATGCGACAACATCAAGACAAATCCACGTGGCCATCTGATGTGGGCCTCATTATCATCCGATAGTCTACTGTAAGTATCTTTTCCCGGACATAAATTAGCCCAGCCTATCTGGACACAGGCTTACCCAGTGTAAAATTAGTCATAGACCAGGCATGGTATTTTTAATGGCAGTCCTGATAGTGATATCTTAAAACAGAAACCACGAAATAGAAATTGTACTGGTGCGTCTTCTGGTGTTAGCAGGGCTACTCTTAACTAAGGACAGGCAGAATTCTAACAAACATGCTCTTAATTGGCTATGGCGGCTTAGTAGCTTGATTTGATTTGAAATTTAAGCATGTAGAAAAACTCATTTTCCTACATGGCCTCTTAAAAGGTCGCCATAGGCCTGTAGAATAAAAAACGACACGTCTGTATTTCATTGTTCTATTCAATTAGATTATTACAGTTAGTCTATGAGCTACACAATAGCAGTAATCACTGTCCTATACGCCTATTGTTTTCTTCAAGACCTTAGGCCAGATATCTTTAGCAGGGTGTAGGCTACTTACTTCTGACTGGGATCCACCTTATTTGATTCCGATTTCGTGTTCTTTAAAAGGGAAAAGAAATAATAGTTTGTCATTGTGCACGTCATCATAGGCTACATTAAACATGATATTTGACATTTTCTGTCAGTCAAGTGGACCTTGGCTTGAAAAACACCGTATAAAATAGATGCAAAAGTTATGGTATGTAAATTAATCATACGAAAATGGTAAATGAAGTTCTGAATATAAATATAAATAAACTTTTTTTCCTGAAGAAAAAGCTTAATCTTGTGACATTTTGAATGCCATTTAATTACATTCCCATGCAATATTTAGCATTCATTTTAATTAAAGACTCATTCAATGACATTTTAGGGTTCAGCAAACAGAGTCTGTGGTTTCATTCCAATTCTTCTGTCTTTTACTTTTCCTCCAACTTGTGCACTTTGTATTTGTGCCACATCAGTGGAGTTTACTTGACTGTAAGAAGTGCATTTAAAATTTGTGACACTTGGTTCATTTAAATGTAAATGTTTTGGATTATTCATGGGCCAGATAGATGACTTTGGGTTGGTCCCAAACAACTAAAATGCCTTTTATATTTTGGAAGGAATATGTCAAAGTGCATCATGGATTGACATTCTGTGAGAGTCTGAGCTTTCTGAAGTGTAATGAAACCCACTCTGTTGCCAACCTGTTCATGTGTGAAGCAGTAGGGGGCAGAATGGAGTCACAAGACAGACAGCTGGATAAAATTTCAAAGTCTATTTTTATTCGGTTAAAAACGACGTGTGTCTCGCTGAAAAGTACATTCTGCCCTTGAATATGGCCACATCATAAACACCAGACATGCTCACACTCACTCTCCGATTAACCTCGACACACTATTAACATTACACTTGAAGCTTTTTTTTCTTTAAATGCAGAATATCTTCTAAAGCATAACACAGTAACTCATTGATGACATGAACATGAACAATGTAGGCCAATATAGCCCTTTCTATGCAAGCTTTCATTTTCAATCAAACAAAGCAGCCAGAAATAACAAAAACAACAAATGCAGTGCAGGGGAGAGTGATCATGGACCCTGTCATGGCTCTGCTTAATAAAATCCTAACTAGCACATATAGGCTCTGTCCAAAATGTTCACTGGTTTAGCACATAATGCACTATTTAATGTGTCAGTTATATTGGCTGATTTAGTACAAAGTGCACTAAATAGTGAAGTTGCAAGCATTTTGGATTTGCCCATTTATTAACTCTGGCACCCTTATAACAGGACCCTCCAAACAGCTTGTGCTCAAAATGAAGTCCCCGTTAGCTAATAATGGTCTACATTCATTACACCGTTTCCATCTTGCCAGGTCTTCTTCACTCTCTCTTATTCCTGCTTCCTCTTGAACAGGTTTGTCAGTGTTTTGTACTGACAAAAAGACATGAAGTGGAATTTCTTTGCCTCTCTGTCTTTCTACATTGCTCCCTCTACATTCCAAAATGAGGTCTTAGATCCCAGTCATTCTGTATCACTTTCTTCACATCACTGAAGGCTGAGTGAATTCACACATCAATATACAGTCAGTTAGTCGGTTCAAATGACACTTAAGCCCTCCTCTGCTGCGTTATCTTGTTAGAGAAAAACAAGACCAGCAACAACAAATGAGGTAACTGGCAGTGAATAACCTAAACATTTCTGACAGACCCTACATATAAAATTTCATCCTTTTTCCATTCATGGCGATGATCTACACTAGCAGTTTTGCCTCCACAATTCATCTGAATATCACCAACCAGGTGACCATCACCAACGAGGAACCTTTTCTGCCCAGTTTCTGTGGCTGTCTCAAACGTGCCTCAAACGTTTCTGTTTCAATCAGTGTTGACCTCAAGTAAAATTTAATAGTTTAAAAGCAGGAATCATAGTGTTTTGTTCTTTCTTACTTTGTTCTTTTATCCAGAACTTTAAACATAATTGTTTAGTAAACACCTTCATGCATTTCAATTAACGACACTGAACATCTCCCAGACAGTGGTGCTACAGAGTAGTTTACCACTTATGTGGCTCCACAAATAGGCCCTGACAGCAGAACACCTGTTCAGTCCAGGCCATGCCAAAACAGATATTATTTCTGATTGACCTGTCTGGGCCAGTTCACCAAACACAAATGCAAACCTCATGTTTTCTCACCGCACTCAGAATAATAATCTTCACCCCACATACCTGCCTCTCCTCACTGTGAAAAGAGATCACATGTTGTGCTAAAATTCCCACCTGAAGTTAATTGGATTCAAAGTAGGTAGAACCAGAAGAAATAGAACTTCAAAAGAACTCATTCTATTAGATATTGAACTTCTATGTCTTCGGGTTCTGTTGGATCTTCTGCAGAGTATTTTTCGCAAATAGCAAGATTACTGAGTTAGCAAATGGGCGCATAGCCTAAAAAGAGAAAGGACATGTCTTTTTACTTCACCCAGCATTTCGCGAAGTAACTGTATCTGGGTTTTATGGTGCACACTAGGCTAACCCATGTAACTACCTGATCCAGTTGATGCAAAAGACAAGAGAAAACAAGAGAAGGCAAGAGAAAACATTTATCATAGCAGGCAGGTCCTCAGGGAGGAATCCAACTCATTCCTCGACCCTTATTCTAAATTAAAAGGTAGGTCTATTCCAGGAATATGTTGAAGCACTTGCTGAGCTACCCACTAATACATACTGTACATCACATTAGAACTTTCGCATCTTTCTCAGTCTCCTTTTTAAAACTTGACTTAAATATGATTTGAGTGGGTGTTCTGTACTTTTGAGGTATTTCCCAGCCAAACTAAAGCTCACACACACCGTCAATGACAGCACTCTACCCTGTCACATGAACCCCCCAGCTCAAGTCATTGACCCCATTTTATTACGATCATCATATGTGTTGGATTTCATGAATGTCCCCTATGTGAAACCATGGTTTAGGTTTCAGATATATGTCATGGTAAGATGATCGCTGTTAAGTGGTTTGGAAAAGCATCTTCATGGCTGACATACTCTTGTAGTAAAGAGGCTACACATTCCCTTCAGTTACCATCCCGTATCTGTCAGGGAAAGCACCCTACTTAAGAAAGGGAAAGTCAGGGAAAGCACACTACTTAAGAGAGATTTTTCTGATAATATGCTGGTGTACAAATCTCACAAAATATTTTTAAGGTTTGGGCAGTTAATTCATATTTTTTTTATTTGAAGGTGGATATCATTAGAGGTTCAAATGACTGTTGAGCATGCTTGACAGTGAACATGAATGATTACAGCTTTTGTGAGGAGCGATATATTTTATCACAGACTAACCAAACTCTATGGCTAAAAGCTTGCATGTGCTCATAATGTTGAAGCACTGTTAGCAGTTTGGGTACGAGGGCTGTTTATATGAGAAGGCTCAGTGGGGTTGTATTGCACTGTGTGGTGTTCTGACTTCAAGGCAGGGCACCAGGCCTCCAGACACGGGGCTGGATGCCCACTCGTGTGGCAACAAAGCGTGGCTTGGGCACCTGGACAGGTGCAGGCCTCAGAGGTGGCAGGGCGCTTAGCTCGGGTGCACTCTTGAACTGCTTGGCTGCCTGCAGGCCTCCACCGTAGGGCAGACCTGACATGGGAGCAGAGGGTGTGTAAGGAAGAGGGTGGGCATTGGCGATAGGGGCTGCAGAGATTTTGGGGAGCTCAGGAAGACCCCCGGTCTGAGCAGCTGGATGGTATATGGCAGGGGCAGGGGCAGGGGCAGGGGCCGGGGCCGGGGCCGGGGCAGGGACAAGGACAGGGACAGGGACAGGTTTGGGAGCAGAGACTGGTGCAGGAGGAGGGGACCGTGGCGCTGGAGGGGGTGATGTCATGTTAGTGCGCGAGATGCGATCTCCAAGTGTGGTGGCAGAGCGTGGAGCAATAACTTTCGGGGTCATGGTTGGGGCAGACATTGGTGTGGGTGTGGAGAACCGTTTGATCTCATACACACGAGCAGCCTTGACAGGGATCTGTCGGGGGGCATTCAGAGTGTAACCTTGCTGTTGGCCATACTGCCTCTGAGGTTGACTAGGGGGCTGCAGGGAGGTCGTGCTTCCACCAAACATAGCCGAGTTAAGCTGGTATGGCTGTCTCCTCAGGAAGTCCAAGGCTTTGATTCCCTCTTTCTGAGCTCCATAACCAGCCCGGCCTGCTCGAGGATCTGATTGCCTTGTGTTATCACGCTGTGGTCCCATGGGAAATGTGGGGCCAAGCAAGGGGTTGTAGCCAATGGGTGGAGGAGCACGAACGTTGGGAGAATATTTCCACTGTGACGAGAGTGATTGAGTGGGTGATGGATCTCGTACATTTGTTGTGAATGGCTGTGGTGGCTGAGGTGGTTCAGGGTTGGTGGGTGAGACTGGCGCATCCACCACATACTGGTCCATCCGGCTCTGCCTGCGGGCAAAGAGCTCAGCCCCCTTTCCCTCTGCTTGGGGGATTTGGGTGGCTTCGGGGATGACTCTGGGTTTTGGGGCCACTGGTGGAGGCACTTTACCACTGGCATCTGCGTCCTCCATTTCCTCTTCATTGTAGTCATACGAGACAGGGTCGGAGTATCTATGTCTGGTCCTGGTGTCATCTAGGTTTTGCACCATGGACAGTAGTGTGGGATTGGGCGAGTTTTTCGACTTGTCCTCTGGCGCGTGGAACATTCGTCTGCTTGAGCTTCGCCGGCGGGCCTCTTGGAGGATCCCTGTGCGTCCTCCTGCCGTGGTGGCCCTCATTCTGGACTGATGCACAGCTGCTGGTGATGAAGGGACCGCAACATCAGCGCTAGTGGCAGAAACTGGAACTGAATCAGGAGCAGGAACTGGGGCTGGAGCAAGGGCTGGTACAGGCATTGCCATGGTGGCAGCTACTGGTGCCATTTGTGCCACAGGGGCTACAGGTTCCATTAGTGGCATTGCTGGAGGCATGCCTACAGATGCAGACTGGATGTTTTCAATGGAGGATGATATCCTGGCAAGCTGAGGAGAAGGAGGGACTGGTGCTGAAACAGGCATTGGTGCAGAAACAGCCATTGGTGCGGGCACTGGCATAGGAGTGGGCATAGGTGTTGTCATAGACATGGGAGCTGGCATAGGCGTAGCAGGAACCACAGACACCAGAGCACTCAGGGGTCCCATTGGAACACGGGAGTCAGGCTGAACAAGCGGAACAGAAGGTGGAACCATAGGAATGGGTACTGGGGCCATAGTGGGAATCACTGCTGGATGAGGGACAGGTGCAGGGGCAAGAGAAGGAGCAGACATAGATGGCGCATAAGAGACAGCACTCATGGCCATTTCATCAGCTGCATTGTATGGAGGCTGCACCACAGCCACAGAGACAGGCCGGGGTGACTTCTTGGCCACAGAGGGGCGGAAGACGACCGGTGCGGTGGAGGCACGATTGCTGATGAAACCTGGAGCGAACGGCCGAGCTGTCCGGTTCAGAACCGAGCCTGGGGCAGACTCTGGAAGTGGAGTCGGAGCCGGAGCTGTGAGAGTGGACACTGCAGGCCCTACAGGCATGGTTGCCACTTGGGCCACAGCCATCTCGGGTGCTAAAAGTGGGACATTGCCTTGGGATGCGATGACATCTCCATTGGTGACTACTGAAAGGGACTGGGCAGCTACAACAGGAGTAGGAGGTACAGTAGGAAGGTGCTGAATGGGTGGCGGGATTTCCCTTGGTTTCTGTTGGGGTTTGGGAGCCACTGGCGGAGGCTGGGGGGAAGGCTGCACATGCATTGGAGGATGCTGTGGTTGTGGTTGCGATGGGGGTGCTGGCTGAGTCAGTGCCTGGACGTGAGCGTGAGCCAAAGTTTCTGTCTGCAGCTCCGGTTGCATCTGGCTGTACATCTGCATCTGTACTGGCAGCTGTGCTGAGGCTTGTGCCTGCACCTGCGCTTGAACCTGAGCCTGTGCAATGGCTGCTTTCTTGGCATGCTCCTCCGCTCGTTTCCGCTGCTGCTCGAACAGCTGAGCCCCTTTGCCAGAGGTGCCGGTAAGGCCTGGGCCGTGAGCATCCTCCGTATGCCCCACCACACTGGCTGAGCGTCTCTCTAGCATGTCCATGTAGTCGCTGTCCCAGGTAGGATCCGGCGCAGCAGAAAAACCGTCCTCGTCAAACTCTGACTCGCTGCCCGGGAACATGCCGTCTTCCTCCTGTGAGTCCTCCTCCTGACGCATGTCCTCGTCCACGCTCCCGTAGCTAGTGAGGGTGTACTTCTTGGAGCGCTGTCGGCGCTTCTTGAACATCAGCACACCTCTGGAGTGAGGGTTCGGGGCATCTGTGAGCAGCGAGGCTATGGTGCGGCACTTGGTGCGAGCCTCCTTAACTTGCTTGTCTTGGACTGTATCACCACGACCCAGTTCTGACAAAGGGAACAGAGACATAGAAAATAACAACTGGTTGAAGAGAAAGGCTTTCATTTGCAGGTGCTGGTGTACATTCTTTGTGCACAGCTACCCAAAAATATAAACATTATTTACATTTAAATTTAATTAAATGCAATCTTTCTCTCCCATGTAGCTGACTGAAACATCAAGTGCTCTCTTAAGAGTGGATATCAAGGATATCAAGATGGTCACATAGCAGTTAAGTGATTGATTAACGAGCAGGTTCAAGTGAGACTCTTGGTGACATCAAGGTCTAAACTCAGCTTTGTGAGTATATTTAACAAGCATCCATCAACCACCCGCCTCAGAGTAGCCCCTTTAGCTGTGTCTATCTTTTGAAGTGACGCGGTATCATATCCGGGGGAAAAAAATGTTTTACATGTCTGACTTATCAAATTGACAGTAACACAGTAGCATGTTAGTCACCCACTAAACCAAAGCAACAAATTAACTTATGTGACAGAATGTTACTTATGTCACAGAATTAAACTGGACAATAGTTTTGAAAAAGACGGTTGTTTTGAAATCAAATAAATCCTAATAATCGAAGTGTAATGCATCAATGGACATGAGGACATGAGACATTCTAAGAGGCAGATCTACAGATTTATGGCCATATATTTACCAGTCCTCTGGAAACAGAACTCCCTCAAATAGCCACAGTCCTCCAGTGCGCCCGCTGAACTGTGCCAGGAGATGGGGGGGGGATCAGGTGCACAAGCTGTAAGTCTTTTGTGACGGTTCCCTCTCAAGCTAGGAAGTTCCTGAGCTTCTGAACTACACTTGTTCAGATCAATCCCAGATATCGTGATTATAAAAATAACCTGACAGGACTGTAGATTAATGTGACTGAATAGGCATTTGACAGGTGTAAATTCACCAAATATGCCTTTCGAAGGGCCTGAATATTCATAACAATAACTGTCAACTTAATGATGGAATACAATGCTATGCAGGTCAGCATCTCAGGATTATCTACAAACAAGAACACATGCTTCAGCTGTTTGACTCTGATCATTATGAGCTACATATCAGGTGCTTGTCATGTTTAGCAAAGTTCAAACAACTATTAATAGTAACATTTACATGTGTGTTGCATGTTTACAGGTGTAGGTGTTTTTAAGCATGTACATGTACAGGAATACAATAGTGCTCTGTAATGCATTTGCCAACATGTGTAAACTTGGTGATACCTTTAAACCTGTAGCCAAACATCAGGAGTTTAAGTTATCAATTAATATAGAAGTTCAAGGGGTGTGTAAGTTAATGCACGCTTAAGGTTTAAGGCAGTGATTGAAGGCACACATGGAGAAGGATAGAAAGATTGAGAAACTGAGACGAGGGGTGGAAAGAGGAGAAAATGGCAGGGAGGGGGGATAGGAAAAAAAGTAGGAAGGGTGGTCAGAGAGAAAGGCAAGGAGGCAAGACGGAGGGAGGGTGGGATTGAAAGAGTGAGTGTGCTATTTGATACCAGCTAGCAGCTGTAGGTCCCTCTGCCAGCTGGCAGATGCTTTGCTCAGGTTATCGGACCACTGAACTAGAGGACAAATATAGTCCCAGCCCTACGTGGACGGACCCCGGGTGACTGCCTCTGCTCGCCTCTCTGCATTCCATGTTGGCTGGCATATTGTCACTTAAGACTCGTGTTGCCTAGTTAGCCAAGAGGATACTTATCCAAAGGCTCTACTCCTAATTGATTTGGGTGAAAAAAGTAATTAGTGAGTGACATTTAACCATCCTATTCAGATAAAGCATTCTACACACAGGAAATACCTGCCTGAACCTGCAGGTATTTCCTGTGGTATTGATTTGAGTGTGGTGTCTTTCTTGCAGGTTTGTATTGCCTTCTTGACTCTTAAGATAAGTCAGCAAGAGCTTACAACTGAAGTGATCTTATAAACAAACAAGACTGGCGTTTGAAAAACAATAGCAGTTCTCTCTTATGCTGTTAGGTTTTCTGTCTCTTTCCACTGTGGTCTCCAGCAGATGTAGAATTCCACCAGATGTCACAGATCAATACAGGTCAGCAGTGTGTGTGTATGAATAACAACTTGGCACATTTCCATAGTGTAGTTTTAACTCCAACTGCTCCCTATTATATGGTTGAGAATTTATTGTTCTGACTGAGAACAAAATGTTTTGGAAATCTAACCTAAGACATAAAGCAGACCAACTAGAGATGACAAAATATATATAAGTTACTTACTTGCTTGCTTGGCCTTATCCACGTAAGTGACGGTTAGTTCCTCATCGACGGGCATGTCCACAGGCCCCACCATGGGCACCAGCTGTCTGCGAGAGCTCAGCATCATGGCCTCTTTGGCCCGCTCTGGGGACACGAGTGGCACCGCGTGCAGGTCTGTAGGCAGGTCCTGGAACCCGCTGTCCTCTCTGGGGCTCTGGTCGTCTGCACTCATGGACGACGTCTCCGTGGAGGTCTGTGAGGACCAGGCAGTGGATGGAGGAGGCTGGTAGATGACCTCTCGGCGAGCCACACCAGGCAGCATCTCTGGACCACTGAAGGACGGGTCTGGCGCGCTGTCGTAACCGCTCATCTCTGAGGTTTCGCCACCCTCGGGAGACCCGCGGCCGGCTTTTCCCGGGCAGCTGTTGCTGGGACTGCGTCGCTTCTGGCGCCTCTGCCGCTCCTGGGCCACCACGTCGGCGTCGCTGTCCGTCTCGCCGTAGTACGCCTCACTGCATGGCGGGGAGGTCAGGCCACTGCGGCCCATGCTAGTTCCGGTGGGGGACATGATGGCACCCCGGTGGACCTGTCGCACGGCTGGCTGCTGGGTCCGGCTGGGACAAGAGGGGGATATGGCTCTGAGGGCGGCGCGGTACTCTTTATCGATGCGGGGCGACGGGGCACGGGGCAGCAGGACCACTGACTGGAAGCCCGCTGGAGTTCTGAGAGGATGTAGGTGGGGTGGCAGTTAGATGGCAAAGTACCTCCAATAGATTAGGAATCTCAAACACAACTGTAATTCAACTATCAACCTTTTCAAATGTCATGATCCTTAAAGAAAAAAATGGGTTAATACTGTAATCATTTCTGGATAAAATAATGAAAAAGATTTCACAGTAATAGTAGTACTAGCAGTAGCATTGACACAAACAGTAACAACAAGAATATTAATTGTAATAATAGTAGTAGTAGTAGGAGTAGTAGCAATAATAATAACATTTTCATGTTTGAAATTAAAAAATCATTTTTAAGAGAAGTGGTAATACGTCTGACCTTCTGACCCTGATGTGTAAAGTTCCGGGGGCGCTGTCGATAATGGTCATGGCCTGAGCATGGGAGAGGCCTCCGCACGGGCTCTCGTTGATTGACACCAGCTCGTCGCCCTCATGGAGTCCCGCTCGGCACGCCTTGCTCCGCTTCCGCACCTGCATGAACAGAAGGAGACGGCAGCAGCACAGACACACATTTACCCATCCAAAAATACACACGTGATGCAAAAGCAAGGGAATATCGCCTTAGAGTTTGTATGGGGTCATCCATTAGGATGCCTATCATTCTTGATGCAACTAGTAAAGGCTGTTTTAGAATGTCAGGCTGTACAGTGGCCTTCAAGTGGGTACCCTCCAAATGCCAACACAAGAGTGGCTGCCCATGCCTGTGAAATGTCAGCCAGGCCAAGTCAGTGCCATCAGAATTTCACCTGGTTCTGTGCCATCCCCTCCAACTATATCAACGTTCACTGGCTTGTTTTATAAACAGAGGCCAAGATGGTTGTCTCGGCGGGAGGGTAGGGGGGCAAAAACATCGGAGGTCAAACGGCCCAGTCAATCACCCTGGCCCCAAAATACTCAGCGGTGGCATTTGTGAGGTAAATTGGATCAAAGACCCCCTCCGTCGCTAAGCTAGCACAATGGGCTCCTGACTTTGTCGTGGCGTGAGACACCAACTGTTTATTCGGTCGGTCGGTCAGGCAGTCTCCTTGAGGGGGGCTCGTTGCGGCCTCAGGATGCAGCGGCTTGGGAATTTCCCACCAGGGACTCTGTATGTGCTACGTGTGCCATCTCGGTCAACACATTATCGGGGGCCCTTGCTCAAAGCAAGCCGCTCCAAGCATCCCTGAGGCTAACACCTGTGTGAGACATCATCATGCACAAAGCCAACTGTCGCCTTGGGGAATCAGTAGTCAGGTGGTTTGGATAAGGGGCTGAGGGGAAAGTACTGGGAGCTTCTGTACCATAGGATGTCCACTTCCATGGGATCAGAGATTACCTTGACGTATTTACTTACAGTTGACCTGTGCAGGACAGTGCAGGTGGTCTTTGCGTGAAGAAAGTATGTTCTGTGTCAGTATACTAACAGGGAGTGAGCAAAGGCAGATGGCCCATGTATAAAAGGGGAGATTGCTGTGGCTAAGAAATGACAGGAAGTGTCATAGTCATTGTTAGCCCCACTGGATCAATTTGGGAACTTGGGAAACACAAACAAAAATAAAACCAGGATATTTCTGCTCCTAAAGCCTGAAACAAACACCCCTTCTGACCTTAAGGCAATCCCATCTGGTCCTTCAGCCAGCTCCTCCAGCTACCAGAATAGCACCCATGTAAAAAATAATTTTCTGCTAGCTCAACACTTGTAAATTCGGCTAGAGTTTGGGCTCTCACAGAAACACACTGTACATCCTGTCTGCATAGAGATTCAAATACACATCAAGGGATGAGACCAGATTCACCACTCAGTGTTGTGGCACCAAACTGGAGTATGCAATGTACAACTGTGTTATTGAGTATTTAATATCCTAAGACAGAGAGCAAGTGAAATACCAGCTTTCTTACACAAGACTGCGAACCAAAAATAGGACTTAGCACAGTGTAAAAGGCTGCCACAGTACATGCTTTTTTTACATAACGATTTAAGAAATTCAGCACAAAATATGTAGATCATCCTTCACCTTGCATATCTGGAAGGTGAAAGTATAGAAATAGACTCATTGATCTATTTCAGAGCAGATGTCAGAAACAGAAGAGTAATCCGATACTTGCTTACGTATGCTTTTCCCTAATTTGACGTGTTGCTAGTTGAAGCCATTCCCTCAAAAAATTAATATATAAACTACTCCTTATTGCAAATCACAGACACTTGATTTAGTAGCATAAAATATGTAGGTTAAGCAGCTTTGCCCTAGATACGTGCCAAGCTATGTGCCTCAAGTTCACGGGTCTGTCAATCACTGCCCTGTCTCCACATGGGGCACTGTTCTCCAATTGAAGGGCCTCTGCCTCTGGCTCAGTGACTACCTGCACTTTCAAACACTCAAGGCCAAAAGATGACATATCCTATGCCTTATGTCCTCCACCCAAATACAAAATGTCATCAGTAACATTAAGCACTTAAGGGCTACTGGTTGATTCTGGTGTAGTTTACCTACTGACTCTGAATGGTTATCATGCCTTCTGGATGGCTAAAGCCCTTACCTTGGCCACCTGAAGGGGTTTCTGGTGCTCCGCGCCTCCCTGTAGCCGAAAGCCCCATGGCGCTCCACCGGACAGAGTGATGATAACCTCCTCGGCCACCATGGTGTGTGTGCCAGCCGGCGTCCCTCAGTGTAAATGTGTTCCCGTTTTTGCCAGTGTTTCTGTCGCGGGGGGCTGGGGCCCTCAGCGTCCTGTCTCCATACTTTTCACAGGGGGCCCTTTCACAGAGCCAGGGGCCAACTCGCTCTCTCTGTCCCTCTCAAAGAGCGGCTGAAGTGTCCCGCGGTTGATTTCCGTTTGCCCACTCTAGCACCTGGACAAACTCTCTCTCTCTCTCTCTCTCTCCCTCCCTCACTTGCTCGTGCACATGCATGGACACACACAAACACACCAACAGATACGTGTTTGTGCACCCACGCACACACACATACACACACACACCCTCCCTAACACCCTGACTACTGTGCTGTTAGGGATACTATGCCGTAGGGAATTAAAATAGAGAGAGAGAGAGAGAGTGAGCGAGAGAGAGAGGGCGAAAGAGAGAGAGACCTGTGGAATTCTGTGCTAGATGTGGGGAGGGTCCGCCACCACACTTGTGCTGTCACTCAGAAGGCACCGCTGATATATCCTTCCAAAAATAGCCCCTTGCCCCCAGAACCCCACAGCTACTCCAGCAGGGGGTTGGAGGGGACCAGTGACAACAGAGAGACTACTCGCGGATTGGGGCTTCAGGTAAATACTACGTTCCCCTGGCACCTGCAACTCTAAACACCTCTTACACCTGTCAACGGCCATTTGAAACAAGGGTCACACACATCAGCAGTTATAGACTGTTGTCAGTTTATTAAGTACCAACGTCTGCTGGACGTATTTCAGATACCTGATATTTGTCTTAAAGCACAATTAAGTGCCCAGTCTAAATTTAAGCCAAGCTGTTGAGCACATTATCTATGCTTTTTTAACCAGTCCTCATACCAAATCAAATCAAATCTTATTTCATGACATACCCATAGATTGTAATGGAGGAGATCTGATAATTTTACAGTTATGCTATAGTTTGTGTTACCAGCGACATTGAAAAGTCCTCTGAATTGAAAGCAATTCTGCTTTGAGGGTTGAAAAGGCTTTGTGTTCCAAAGTTTTAGTCTGATTTAACAAAGTATTCTATAATTTGAGGAAATCTCTTTTTTTTTTTTTAATGTGAATTTGTACAGTATACTGAGAATTTTAGCACAATTTACAAATGGAATCTTCAACCCATAGAATTTTAAAAAACTCTGTAAAGTTGCTTAGTAACAGTGGAGGTCTTTCCCAAACTTGTATGCCTACTTTCTCATGCATTAACCATATTTTTAAAAGGTAAATATGTGGAAATCTGGGGACTAATGGAAAGTGTTACGAAATATTCTAAGTGGGCGTTTCTCCACGGTGGGTGAGGGGGGTGGTTACTATCAAATGTATCATCACCTCATCCTGGCATGAAGCTCCAGATCAGGTTCTGCGTCAAAATGTCACTTGGCTTCTCCAAGAACCACGTTGACACAAACACAGCACGAAAAGCGTTCCCCCGTGGTGAGAGGCGGTCCCTTCTGCAAAGGTCTCACATTAACTTAATTAGCCATGACTACAACATTGACCATGGGTGTTCCATGTGTTTACTATTGGAACTGAACTTTTGCACTGACGTCAGGGAGCGCATGATGTCACGTCCCAGAGCAGTGGCCCACTTCCAGAGATAGCAGCACAATGGAGACGGCCTTGGCGTTGTAACACCAAGAGACCCCACTACAATGAAAGTGTGCTGAATGGCCTTAGGGACAGCCTGGCCTGATGCCAGTCCATAGGGGCCTGTAGTCCCCAAGGCCAGTGATCTGAGAGGCCCAGGAAGGTAATTAGAGGAGACAAAGTGACACCTTGTTTTTAAGAGGGGAGAGTAATCTGCTTGAGCTGCGCTAGTTATTCTGGTGTGATCGCAAAATGAGCCTAATCCCTCGCTGGAAGCTTTTATGAAATAGTGATGACTACCAGCACAACCCACACTAGCACTTTAGCCCTGCCACCTATGGTGCCTGGCGGAGGATTCAGCACTGGGCCATTTACAGGTCTGCTTCAGCCTGAAATTAGATTTTCCCCCACTGTCAGAAATATATTTTTTAGCCTTAATCCAATTTCAAAAGTTCAAGAGCACCTTGAAGTGCTGTTTCAGCCTGTTGTAAGTTTACAAAAACAGTATTTTGTCATACACTTTACTGAGCTCGATGCTGTAATTACCAAATACCTTCCTATTAAGTCATTGCACGTCACACCGAAAGTCGTATTAATAGCTGACTCAAACATTACATAAATAGTACCATCTGAGTTGTGGTTGTGGAGTTGCTAATATCTAAATATAAAAGGCACTGTACTGAGCCAATGGATGAGACCAGGTCAGGATGGAAGTGTTATGTAAACACTGACAGCATTATAGTCCATGATTAATCTTCATGAAGCCATACCTGGCAACGCTGCCCATAGCTGGGACAGAGTATTCCATTATCAGAGCCTAAAAATACTAGTTAGTCCTCAGCGGAAAAGAAAAACAAGCCATGACCAGCATTGAAATGTTATTTTTATTAAATACCTTCAGATCATTTCAATAACAAATCTATGATGATCTACCAACATTCAAACAAACACTTGATTTTTTTTTTTTAATTCATAGTTTTATTAATCGTATGGTCATGCAAAAAATCCAGCATCCAATTAAAAACTCAGAGTATAGTCATATGAAGCCCCATAGCATATGGTTTAAATGCAATAAATTCACTAATATAGGGGAACATATCAAGCTAAGGCTTTGTTACTCTTTTTGTCCATTAAAAACATGATACATCACTTCATTTTAGTATCTGAGACAGAGCCATTTGGTTACCTTGAGGATGCAGGTAACATATATAGATTGCCATTTTTGAACTAAACACAGACAGTGAAAATTATTACCAGAAAGTAGACATGCATATTTCCTCCACTTGTAAAACTGCATATATGTTTCGTGGTTAAAGTGAGTGGCTTTTCAGGATTTATTGTTATTTTTCTTTTCAACTGTGAAGTACATCAAGGCTCTCTCGATAGCGCTGCAGCCTACCGGCTAAGTACTACTCAGGGTGTCGTGTTCCAACCTTGATTATCTCATTTGTGTCATGGTCGTCTCTTTTAGAGTTGTGATTGATTTCCCTTTTTTTCCCCCCTCTGGAGTGTGGCGGTGCTTGAGCGAACCGTATTGAACGTGTACAAATGAACATTGCCGAGGCGAAGTGAATGACACAACAGTAAGATGGAGTGAAGAGTGGGGGGGGTGTGGGGGCTGACGGTACGAGGTGCAAAGAGTGATGTGACGGTGGCGGCAGTGGTGGCTCAGTGCATATGAGTAAATGATGCAGGCCCACCGAGACACGTCTCCTCCACCACCACTCTCCCGGAGGTGGACAGAGGTGGTGTTGCGGGGCGAAGGGAAGGTCACCGGATGGCAAACTAATGGGGCGGGTGAGCGCCACACTGTGCGCTGAGGTGGCATGGGCATGTTCGGCTGCGGTGCATTGTGGGTAGGGTGGGATTGGGGGCCTTACCATGAACACATGTTAGAAGACTCGGGGCGGAAATTCGACTTAATCTCTTTTTAAAAATAAAATTTTCAAAATAGACAGCTGTTATTTTTTTCTCTCCTGAATATGATTTAATTTCCCCCAATCTCCTCTCTGCCCTGTACTGACAAACACTATGGAACAAAGCACTACGGCTTGACACAAATTTCAGCAAGGGCCACAAAGCAATCCTGGCCCCTCTGCATCACAGAATTACACACAGAACAGTTTCTACTAGAACACAGTGAGAAAAAAATACAGTGCTGAATTGTTACACCATCGACACACAGATATGTTCTTTAAAGGGAGCTCACTGCACGTGTGTGTGTGCGTGCACACATGTGCATGTCTAAATGCACCTGTGTAACTTGTTTGTTTTAAGTGTGTGTTGACGTCAGTTAACATCATCAACGTTTCACCAGTTTGATGTCTAAAAAACTGTCTACAAAGTGTGTGTGTGTGTGTGTGTGTGTGTGTGTGTTTATGTGTGTAAGTGCAAGCACAGAGGTGGAGAGAGAGCGGAGATTTCACTGATTGGCTCCATCTCTCTTCCAGTGCCACCACATGATTATGTACAGCTCCGATAAAAAAGACCAGATTTGCCTCACTGACACCAACACCACAAACACTAACGGGAAGAACATTCACAAAAAAAAAAAAAAAAAACAGCAACGAACACGCCATCAAACCTCCGATTGCCTTCACCTAGACTTAAGCCCCTCCCTCGGTCTTCCTTTTGTCCCATGCTAACCTCAATCCTTCTAGCCGCCTCTTCTAGTCCTCTCCTCCACCCAATCAGACGTCAGTAGTGGGTCATGTGACCGATCAACATACCCCGGCATTCCATTCCATGTGCTCCATTTAAAACTTCTTCTGTCTTCTCACACAGGCCCTCACCCTCTTTCTACAAAAAAACAACGAACAGCCAAAGGGGTGTGGTGACGAAAAGGGGGATAGGCTATAGGGGAGAGACAACAAAAGACGACACGATTTTCAGAACAGGACACTTGAGGACACTGGACAAGTAAGTGTGGGGACGTCACGGAGTGGGCCTCCTTAGCTTAGCTACGGGCTGTATGTTAGGGTCCCTCTTCTCTGGAATTTCAAAAAGTTAAAGAAAGTGTGTGTGTGTGTGTGTGTGTGTGTGTGTGTGTATGTGAGTGACACAGAGAGAGAGAGAAAGAGAAATAGAGGGACCCATGGCAGGGAAAGTACAACCTGAAGTTGCAGAGAGGGAAACAGAGAGGGAGTGTTCACTGGATGTGAACAGAACAGCATAGAGTCTCAAGCTTATGTGCAAAAACAGTACAGGCCATGTCTCCTCCACTCCCGACCCCACCTTGTGACGACAATCAAACCAACCAATCAATCAAACATGCTTCATAGAATATAGAAAAAACATATACACGATTAAAAAAAGGGCTTTGAGATCAGTGCCTGTGTGCAGGAGTGAGAGTGGTAGTCCAAGTCATTGTGTTTACCGCCCTCTAGTGCGTGGGAGGCATTAAACAGTGAACTCTTAAAAAAAAAAAAAAAACCCACAACAAATCATAAATAAACGGTGAGTGTTCTGCAACTTCAGGTTTGGACAGCCAGGAAGGAGGAAGTTGGTCGTTAAGGACAGAGGACAGAGTAGGCGGGAGCAGTAGTGCCCACAGCCAATCAGAGCTCATGGCATCTGGCTCCCATGTACACAGGAGATGGGGGGAGAAAGGAAGAAAAAGAATTCTAAATAAAAAAAGCACAACCTTGCCAGCGATGAGCTGGAGAACACACACACACTCTCACACACTCCCTCTGACACACTGCACTCTACTCCACCCCCCAAAGCCTGACACCAAAGACTTGTTTTTTTTTAAACCTCCATATAAATATCTATGTATACATCATGTTAAATAAAGCCCCTGTTCACAAACCCTTTTAAAACAATTCTGTTAAACACAAAATACTTTCGATACAGCATCATTCAGGAGATAAAAATCAAGAGTTTCACAAAAACGCAAGAGAATACTTAAAAAAATTAAACAAAACAAAACAAAAAAACACTTCTACATTTGATCCCCAGGTCCCTCCCAGCCCCCAACAAAAGCAACATTAAAACATCTCTTCAATGTCTAAATATGACTAGTCTACACTTTGGTGCTCTTTACGTCTCATATTAGTTGTACATAATTTAGTTTTCATCCCATCCCCAGGAGGCCACCATCCCACCCAATATCTCTGCATACAAAAAGGAAATCATGTTAAGATTTTGTTAAGCAACAGGAACAAATGAAATCTCACATCACCAATCAATAAAATAGGTGTGTGCTCTTTAAAAAAAAATGAACAGAATTCACATTTCTGAACTGTACTTGACCCTTACACTTTCAGTCCTCTTGATTTGACGAGAAGTTGCAGACAAATTTTATATAGGTTGCACACGTTAATACTTTGAAACACCCTTTTATATAAAATCAAAAAACAAAGAAAAAAAATCAAAAGAAAAAAAAAAGAAAAAAAGAAAAAACTTCTCAGAACAACAGGCAAAAAAGATGGTGAAGAAAGGACAAGACAGTGCCCCCTTGAGGGCAATCAGAAGCATGCACCATCCAGAAGACTAGGGAGTGTCCCAGTCCTGTACCCTGTGCTAGCTAGGGTTTGGACTTAACAGGAGGTCGTGGTAGTAGTGGTGGTGATATTGCCCGAGAGGCTTTTTAAATATATATACGTTTTTTTGTTGTTGTTTTACTTTTTTACGGTTGTTTATTTATCCCTTTGTGGTTTCAAATCTTCAAGAGGTCTCTTCCAGCCAGACTCCTGGCGCCAATACGACCACGGAGAAGAAATGCTCCAATGAGCTTCAGACTTCAGGCAAGCTGGAGACATGGACAGAGACAGACAGACAGACAGACAGACATAAGTATCTCTGAACACTCCTGTGAGCATAACTGCTTAAAATGAATGAGAAATGTAGGCAGGTGGAACATTCTCCTGTGTATTTTCATAGTGTGCAGACAAACCAGCAAGTCTGCATATTTATTATGTGTAAGTATGTCCAATACAGCATAGTGCTGATTTAACTGTGTGTGTGTGTCATGTTGGAAGCTTTCCATGTTTGTTTATGCAAACTGTACATGTGTGTGTCTGTAGTCATTCACCTAAGGAATAGTAACTATTAGGATAATGATAATTCCTTTTTAAAAACCACAGTCATTTTAATGGATGGCGATGCTAACAACTCGACTATAATGATGGTATTATTGGAATTACTTGCAGAGCAACTTGATGAATGCTGAAAATACTGACAGCCAATTAGAACCTGGTCTGTGATGTGTGTGTGTGTGTGTGTTGAACGTGTCTCCACCTGAGTCTGTGTGTGTGTGTGTGGTGTGCGTGTGTGTGTTGCGTCTCCACCTGAGGCTGTGTGTGTGTGTTCACTGTAGCGGAGCGGCGGGGGCTCCTGAGCAGTGGAAGTGCACGTTGAGCCACTTGGCATCGCGGCGGTGCCACACGCGCGTCTCCTCGGACTGGCAGGAGCGCGGGCGGCCCTGGGCGTCCATGTACTGCGTCAGCCGGATGTAGGCGATGCACGCCGCGTCCTCGCCGATCAGGTGCACGTGCGGGTTCAGGATGGTGGTGTGCACCGGCTTGCTGTTCTTGCTCAGTACTGTAGGGGGCAGCACAACATCTTGGTGTGGTTCGCGAGCATAATTACACACAGATTAAATATTTTGCATTTCTGCTTATTGTTGTACCACTTGCTTTGTCACTGAGCTTCATTTTCTCTTCCCCTCTTTTCATAGTAACACGGTTCAGCTTGAATGGAGGGATGATTGTAGTTTGCAGTTTGTTTTATATTCAAAGCAGGTTTTCCCACTCCAAAAAAAAAAAAAAGACGTGTCCACTCTGCTCTATCCGAATCCCATTTAAAGGAGCTTAGACAGACTGCAACTGCTGCACATTCTGAACAGATTTGTATCAGTATGCTGCACCGCTGCCCGATTCAGACCTCCCAGGCCCATTCATCATGACTCGCCCTGAAGACCTGGGCCCGGGGGGTGGGTATGTGGGGAGAATAAATCAGGGGAACAGGCTCCAACCACAAAGACTTAAACGCCAGACCTACAGTCTGGATCCGCTGTGTGATGTGTGCCTGGGCTAACATGATGGGGCAGAGTGTTGGACACTGAAACAGAAATTATCTGAAGATCAAACAGCATTTTTTTTTTGTCAGGAAGAAGTCGGGTATCTTTTCTTAAAGATGTAACTCATACACTGCAACCTATACGGTGGGAAGGCAAGACCATCCCCTCTTAGGCCGTGCATACCTCGGCCTCACGGCTGGTATAGGGTTCCCTGGTGCGCCTGACTTTCCCTCAATAATCATTCGGGGGGAAAAAAGCCCACCATTAGGGGAGAACCAACTTCAAAAGTACTTACGGTTCTCAAAGTAGAACTTGTGGAAATCCATGCCCTCCACCAGGTTTCCCAGTGTCTCTGGCTCAAAGGAGGTCAGGCCAGGGTCACAGATTCTCCTGTGAAAGAACACCACACAAACCGTCACTCCACTTCCTTCCCCCCCTTAGAAATGCTCAACACCACCATGTCTGCCACTCCAGCAGTCCATGCAGTGTGTGTGTGTGAGATCATTTGCTTGTGGTGGTGGTGGTGGTGGGGTGTGTGTGAATGTGTGTGTGCATGCGTGGGAAGGGGAGGTGGCTATGAAACGTAACACTGAGGGGCTGGTGGTGACAGTATGGAAAGCTGAGGACTGCTGATTATTATGGCTGTGTGTGTGTGTGTGTGTGTGTGTGTACTCACGTGTAGGCTTCAAAGTCCCCATTATTAATGGCCTCAATCAGCTGCTCGGTGATCTTGATGATCTCTTGCTTGCGAGCTGGACGCCATGGGCCATGGAGCAGGAGGAGACAGGGGGACAAAGGCAACATTATCATCAGAAGAGTGCATACGTCAATGGAGGCTCAGCCTAAATAGACTTGGAACCACATGTGAAACCCAGGTGCTACCCCTCCCTACCCCTCATCACTCTCTTCAGAGCCAGGCAACATTCCCATGTCCGTGTTTACAGCTCCATGACAGGCTAATGGAGGAAAAACACACCGACAGACTACCAGGAGAGACAGAGACAGAGAGAGAGAGAGAGAGGGAGACAGGCTAAGCGAAAGACTAAGAGAAAATGCTTACTGACCGCAATACAAATGCTAGGAATCCAGAAATGTTCGACCCCAACGCACAACCCTTTGGACACTCTGTTGGTTTTTACACTGCCTAATCTAAAAAAAATCCTCTAGGTCTGGCATTCTGGCTTCCACACTCTGAACCCTCTCCCAAGAACATGGTGTGGTCTCACTGTCATCAGATAAACACTACAAAAAAATACCTCATGACAGACGTTCGTTTTCTTAAGAAGCCTCACAGTTGCCACTTTAGACAAGCCCAGCTAATCCCAGTCCTTAAGAGTCATGGCCACATCTTATACACACAAAGCAAACAACAGATGGACGCTTGTGTATACAGCTGGGGATCCTTGGGGAATGATGAAGCACCTCCACCGAGGTTCTGGGTATTGTCCGACGGGATGTGAAGAAAAGCAAAGCTGCTAGCAGGAGACATGAAGCCTGGCTAGCAGTGGAGGTAGAGAGAGAAGGGAAGAAGTCTCTCTTCAGTTGTGGGCAGTGCTGCACTTACACGGCTGTGTACCACCACTGCTGCCCCTACACGGCTGGGCACCACTGCTGCCCCCTGGAGGTATGGAAGCTGGGGGCGGTGCAGCGGGCTCAGGGTCCGGACAGGAGCTCTGCCCTGAGCAGTTTAAAGCGGTGCACTTGGCCTCCTCATTTGGCGGAGCAGCTGGAAGGCAAGCCACAATCAGACAGGGGAGGAAACATGGCCGCCGGGCAAACAAAACCACACCAATCACAAATACACACTTCACTTCAGATGTCCACTGCAAAAACACAACTCCACTGCAGCATGCAACATGAGGAGTCTGTTCACTAATCAGGACAGCACAGCAGAGCAAAAGTCAAAGGAGAGACTACCCCAAAACACACAGGAGAGTGTAGCAGTGCAAACACACACACACACACGCCACAGAGCTTAAACCTATAGCTACAAGGACACGTCTATCTTAAAAGGGACACAAATGCTGTCAGTACAGCAAAGAGAACAGCAGAGGGCAGCATCAGCCTGCAAACACTCCACAAACCTTGTGCAGAATATATTGTGTACACACCAGCACAGAGGCTCTCATCTGACACATACCAGCTCACCCACTCACAGGAATTAAGAGACTATTTGGGACCAGCACATACTTGAGCTATTACACACAGGTGTGTTGGGACCAGCACATACTTCAGCTATTACGCACAGGTGTGTTGCTGAATAAATGAGAAGGTGGCGGTGTATTGGGAGGGTCAGCATCACCATGTTTACATGTTGTGGGCAGGGGAGTGTGAGCATGTGGTAAAGACCAAGATGTGCTGTCACCTCTGCAGCTGGGCATTGCCAGCTTTGCCTGACTGTATAAATCAGCGTGTATTCAATCAGTGTCTGTTTCTGGAAAATGAGAAAAGGAAATACAGCACATAATCATGGAGGGGTGTTCTAATAACTAATTACAATACAGGACTAATGACAAGCTTGGCTACTGTAAACCTCTTAACAGAAGTGCACTACTGTATTGGTGTGATGGGAGAGTGAAGTTGTGAGGCTCCTCTATTACAAGAGTTACCACTAACCCAGGCTTGTCATTACTAATCCACATTCATGGGACAACACCCTCAGCATCAGGTGCACTGCTGAGGCCACTCCAAGACAGGCAGGAGTGAGCATCCAGGAAAGGTCAAAGGTCACCCAGATCTGGCGCAAACATCCACGAGAGGGAAAAGGTCACTCAGGTCAGAGGTCTGATCACTCCGGTATCTCCATGAAGCGTCTCGGCACAAGAGCACTGCTGGGGAGGGGTCACGTTGGCCCACTGGTGGACTGTGCTGGACTGAGTCCTGCTGTAACCCAATGGACTGTGTACCCCCCCCCAGTGGAATTAAGTATACCCCAGTGCCTCTGTCCTGAGAGTCTTCATAAGGAGATGGGGGGGTGGTGGGATCACCACTGACGCACTTACGAGGGGGTGGACAGCTTTGAGCTTGGGTGGACGTAGGTGGAGGTGGAGGTGGAGGGGGAGGTGGAGGCGGAAGCAGAGGGGGAGGGGCTTCGGAGGTCGGGGTGGTGGGCTCCTCGAAGGTGCTGGACTGGCTGGCCACAGCACTGTCACTACTCAGAGCCTCCACCGGACCTGATTCACCCAGGATGAGACATCAGACACACTTAGGAAGGTGTGTGTGTGTGTGTGTGTGTGAGAGAGTGTGTGTGTGGAGTCACAAGCATCAATCACACTCTTCCCTGACCATTTACACCCTCTGTTCTCTCTGCTCTACTTCTCTCGTCCGTGGGCCACCAGCAGCCTCACTTCCTGTAGTGCAGGCACAGCCACAATGGCTCCTGATTGGCTCAGGTTACCTGCCTGCCCAACCGTGTGCACCGAGGGTGACGCCAATCAATGCTCCAGTGCCTAAGACAATGACCTGCTTTGCATCACATCCGGACTCGTGGGTCAATGAACCGGGCTGCTGAAATGACACCGTCACACACATGTACACACTCACACACACATGTACACACTCACACATAAACAACTAGTCTTCCTGTCTCCAGCATGTCCCAACATGTGGGTTCCTTGCTGGCCGTGGTCCTGTGACATCCAGTGACTGCTGGGATTATGAGGGTATTTCCAGAGCTTTTTTTTTTTTTAAATCATGCAAAGCATGACAGGGTGGACAAAGGGCCAATTCTCTTTGTGGCTGCCCGATAGATTCTTCAGGGCACTGGGTGCTATGGAGCTCAGGCCAGGCTGTTCTTTGCTGCAGCAGTGCTGGCACCAGAGACGGAGTGTGTGTCTCTGTGTGTGTGTGTGTGTGTGTGGGGGGTGGAGGGGGGCAGAAAGGGTGGCTCACACTCTGCCATTTATTAGTCTGAACACACACACACCACACAGACAAAGCTGCGGCATCCAGGATTTACATCCTGAGCCTTATGCAACCCTAGTGTGTGTGTGTGTATGTATGTGTGTGTGTGTGGGTGGGGTATCTATATACTCATGTCCTACAATATGATGTCTGCATATTTACATTGCTGGTTATATTGTGCTGAGCAGGACATGTGTACTGTGATCTATTTTCTTCACAGTAGACTGTGTATAAGACAGTTTTCGTGGAAGTGTGTGTGTACTGAGAGAGGGAAACTGTGTGTGTGTGTACTGAGAGAGGGAAACTGTCTGCATGTGTGTGTGCGTGTGTGTTGAAATAGCAGGAGATTCTGTCTGCAAGTATGCATGTGCATGTGTACAGCAATAGAGACTGTGTATGTGTGTGTGTGTACTGCAATAGAGGAAGACTATGTGTATGTCTGTGTGTTGTGTGTGTGTGTGTGTGTGTGTGTGTGTGTGTGTGTGTGTTGTCCTGATGCTCTGAAAGCCTCCACTGTTGGCAGCATATTTTCGGAGAGGCTCAGAATGTGGGGCCTGGGGAGAGAGGCGTCAGCGGGCAGCCCAGAGGCCTGCAGCATGCCACCGTTGCCCTGGCGACCCCACTCCAGCGCGCCCTCACAACACCGCTTCACTTTCCAGCCCAGCGCCGCCGCCGCCGCCTGGGAACTACACTCACCACTGTGTGTGTGTGTGTGTGTGTGTATGTGTGTGTGCTGCAATAGAGGAAGACTGTGTGTGTGTGTGTGTGTGTGTGTGTGTGTGTGTGGTGTGTGTGTGTGTGTGCTGCAATAGAGGAAGACTGTGTGTGTGTGTGTGTGTGTGTGTGTGTGTGTGTGTGTTGCATGTCAACACTTTAAACAAACTAAGGTCCTGTGTGTGTCCTGTGTGTGCATGTCCAAGGCACAATTAATTGCATTTGTTTGTATGTGGGAGCAACCGAAAGAGAGTGATTTTTTATGTATGCTCTCCACACTGTGTATGTGTGTGTGTATGTCCAAGGCACAATTCATTGCATTTGTTTGTATGTGGGAGAAACTGAAAGAGTATGCTCCCCACTGTGTGTGTGTGTGTGTGTGTTGTGTTTATTTTCAGGACACAAGTAATTGCATTTGTTTGCATTGCTTGCATGATGAAATCCGCCAGAGATTGTGTGTGCGCGCGCGTGTGTGTGCGTGTGTGTCTACAGCCTCGGAGAACAGTAGTCTATCTGATGGCCGTGTCCTACACGCACTATTACTCTGCTAACTAGACGCGTGACCTACCTGAGAAAGCAGCCATAACCAGGGGCGGGCGGGGGGGAGATGGGTGTGGGGGAGAGAAAAACACACACACGATAAATCTTGTGGGAGTCTTGGCTGGGAGAGGCCATTAAACTCCTCTAACCTCCAGTTAGGCGAGGGCAACGCATAAAATATCAACACACACAGGGCGCTATCCAAACACACTCCGGCACAAGATAAAGACTGGAGCAGGGGCGTAGGCAGACATCATAAAATGGGAGGGCCCCAGAAGAAAATCAGGGGGGCCTAACCCAAAACACATAGGTTACTGTTATTACTTCAACAGCCAATCAAATGAAAAGAGCCTTCTGATTGGGTGGGCCAGATTGACAAGTGGGTGGGCACAGGCCCAGCCCATCTCAGCCATGGCTGTGCCTATGGGGACTGGAATAATATTGATCTACTTTGTTGAAATAACACAGCTCACAGTACACACACACACACACACACACACACACACACACACACACTTTCCAGTGTGCTGATCAGAAATGTAACACCTGGAATACGACAGAGTCTGTGACATCTGCATCATGTGTTGCAGTGTGCATGTGTGTATATTAACTGGTGTGATGTATTCGTATTTATATTCATATTGCAGTGTGTGTGTACTCACAGGGGTGGGCTGGTGTGTGTTAGTAGTCAGGTCTGGTGTGACACTTGTAAGCGTGTCTACAGCATTTGTAATCAGCCACGTGGGACGAATCCAAAAGCCTCGTTAATGACCTGAACAAGGGCCAGGGTGTGTGCGTGTATGTCTGGTGTGTGTGTGTGTTTTTTGTGTGTGTGTGTGTTTAAGGAGTCCGAGGCATCATGGGAGACATCATTCACACTGACCCCCGATAAGTATCCAGCCACAAACAAGCCCCGTTCTGACAGTGCCTGCCACTTAAGGCTGTGTGTGTGTGTGTGTGTGTGTGTGTGTGTGTGTGTGTGTGTAACTATAAATCTCTGACAACCCCCGGCGGCATCGCTCCCCACCTCTCCGTCATCCCGCACCATCATGGGCCTGTCAGGACCCAGCATGGATCTCTCTCTCCATTTATGTCCCCGCATCATCAATCTCTCCCCCACTCTCCGTCTCCTCTCTCTCCCTCTCCCTCTCTCCCTCCCTCTCCATCAGTCTGGCTATTTCAATCACACACCATCTTTTCTTTCCTCTCCCTCTTTCAGTCTCCCTCTTTCAGTCTGGGTATCTTACCCTTAATCACAAGCTCTCTTTTTCTTTCTCTCTGTCTCTCTCTTCTCTCGTTCTCCTTTTTTCCCCCACTTTTTTTCCAGAATTGTATCTTAATCTTTCATTCCAGCTCATGGAAATGTCAAAAGACATCAGTGCCGACATGTTTATACAGTGTTGTGCAAGATGAATATCATCAGCCGTATCCATATTTATTTATTGACTCCAATCAATTTGCCCGTATCTGGAATATCCCATAACTGACCCCCGGCATAGAGAGGAAGTGATTGGGAGCAGAAGGTGAATTACCCCTCCATTATTTGGGGGGGTACCAGATTTTACAAGGGGTACTACCAGTTACATTTTACATTAATTACATTAATATGTCGGTACCCCACAACTCTACAATTTTGTCTCTTTGGGGGGTTACTGGGTCTTGATTAGAGGGTACCGTACCCCCCAGTACCCCCTGTAATTCTAACCAGTGATTTGGGAGAGAATAAAAAAAACGTGCAGAGTACGTGGAGGTTGATAGAGTACCTTTCCTACCTTTCATGTCCTCCTCTTCAGTGGTGTTACAGCTCTCCTCAGATCCCTGCGGAGCAACACAGGGGCAATACAGGCCCGGGGGGGGGGGGGGGGGGGCAAGAGAGGAGGGGGCAGGTGAGTAGTGAGAAAGAGGCAGAGAGAGAGAAGAGAGAAAGAAAGAGAGAGAAAAAGCCAAAAGAAAGAGAGGAAGAGAGATGGTGAAACAAAGAAAGAAAGAAAGTGGTAAGGGAAGGATTGAAGAAGAGGGGTATGTGGGGGTGACAACATCAGAAAAAATTACAGCAATCGAGTAATCGTCCACAAACAAGCCGGACAGACAGACAGACAAGAGACACACAGACATACGGACAGTAGATAGAATGTCCACCCAGGGACCACACACACCCAGCACAAACCAGCCAGACTGGCGAGAAGGTCACTACAAAAGCAACGCACCAAAACCCAAGCGGCGCTTTTGGTGGCAGGGCTCAGCAGAAAAGAGGTGGTGGTGGTGGTGAGAGGACAGATCTTCACCAGCGCTCCACAAGTCAGAGGGGGGCAGAAAACAGGCTCTCAGACTCTATATAGTCTATATAGAAAGGGGAAGTGTGTGTGTGTGGGTGTGTGTGTGTGTGAGGGTGTATGTGAGAGACTGTGTGTGAGCAAGGCAAGATCCACCATAAACGTTTTGTTTTTTGTCCAGCCAGACACCTCTAAGTTTGAGAGCCAGGTTGACTAGGAGCCCCCAATGCTATGGTCTAGGCCTGAGGAGGTCGCCACATACATACGGCTCTCCAGCATCCCATGAGTTTAGGTGACCAAACAAGCACATGTGCACACTAGAGCAGCACCCAGGCCTTTGGCTAGCCTCCCCAGACGCCTCATACAATCACAGCAACGTGCTACTAAACTCTGCTAGTGGCCTGAACTACCCAGGCATAGACCACAGGAAAGGGGCTAGTCAATCCAGTCCAATCTAGGGACAAATATACTGTCCTACAAAGGCAAAAGCCAGTAACTGCATAATTTGTCAAATTGAGTTTAGACTGGAAATTGGACTTTATAAGACCTCCTTTGTCTTGCGACTAAATAGCTTCTTGTGACTCTGGCTTCCTCCTATTAAGAAAGTACATAAAAGCCTCACCACTATAATACCTGCGACATGTTTGACTGGGCAGTGTGACAACTTTGAAAGGCATTTTTCCTCAGTTTCTATGTTGACAGTTACTGCACTTTGCCTTTGTAGGGCAGTATAGCAGCGGGCTAATCGTCAATTATCAAAATGCTGCAGCTGGACTTGGTGAATGGTGCCTTGGATAGCCAGGAGATGTTGGGTGTGAAAGGGGGCGGGGTTCTGGAGCCTATAGCTTGGCATCCTACAGAGAAGCAGAGCTGAGCTGAGCTGGGCTGGACTGGACTGGACTGGACCTGGCACAGGAGAACCAGGCTTACCTTGGTGCCGTCTGCTGGGTTGTGCACGACTGTGGTCTGTGGTTCCTGAGGGAAGCAGGAGAGAGTTTAACATGCAGGGCCACAAAAGGAAAGTGCTGGGTGAGAGACAGAGACAGAGAGAGAGAGAGAGAGATAGAGAGAGAGAGAGAGAGAGAGAGAGAGAGAGAGAGAATGAGAAAGAAACGAAAGGTAGAAAAAATGAGGGACAAATGCTAAAAAGAGGTGGAAAAGTGGGAGAAAGTGATAGAGAGACAGAGAGAGAGAGAGAGAGAGAGAGAGAGATGCAGAATCGAGTGACCAAGACCAACACAAAGTTAGGGTGACAGAAAAGGGAGAAAAGTGGAAAATATGGCAACTAATAATGATAAACAGCTATGTAGCAACACACATAGAGAGAGAGAAAGGGAAGAAAGACAGAGAGACGGAGAGAGATACAGAGGAGCTCCACACCCAGCACGAGTACAGTGACGTGTCCACTGCCAAGCACATAAGCCACGCCACAGACGACTGAGGGAAAGGGGACAGGGGGGGACACACGCAGTGTCCTCACGACAAGTCTGACACGAAACATCCCACATGACGCCAAAGACCCAGCGGGAGCACCAGGGTCCCAGATGGGCAGTGGCTCTCAAGAGGCAGCTGTCCCACGCAAGCCAAGGGACCACATGTGCAGAGGAGACAGGACGGGACAGGACAGGACAGGACTGGACGTCAGTCACGACACAATCAACACTCGCCACCCAGGGGGCCAGCAAAGGCTGGGCTGAGTGGTGAGGTTCATATCTACAGGCTGAGGGCTTCACCAGCCTTATGGCCTGAACACACACCAGCCAGTGACACACACACACACACACACACACATACACATACACACACACACATATACTGCTACTGCACAAATCTGCACACAGACACTTGGGTACAAAATGGACATAGAAATGCCTCCAAACTAAAACACAGCAGCCTCACACACACACACACACACACACACACACACACACACAGACATCGATAACAGATAACACATACACACAACCCTGGAGAGATACACAGACAAGCCCAAAAACACACACCATTGCCAAGGACAGACCATCCCCAACTAGAAGGGACACATGTATGCTCTCTCCTGAGCAGAGCCTTGCAGGATCAGGATGGAAGATGCAGGACCCTGACTGGACTTTGGCTGCCAATCATTTGCCTGATTGGGTTTTAAGAGGATTATTCAGTCATTCAAATCCTCTTGAGGTATTTATGCCAGAATTGCTCTTTTGCCAATTTGGAAGGCATACTGGAGGCCAGCAGCACTAAACTCTGTGTGTGTGTGTGTGTGTGTGTGGGGCACACTTGACAGAGTTGGGGACACATTACATGTGATATTAGTGTGCTGAACTGTGTGTGTGTGTGTGTGTTTGTGTGTGTGACAGAGAGTTGGGGACACAGTTCAGTTTGCTGCTTAATATTACATGTAATGTGTGTGTGTGACAGAGAGTTGGGGACACATTACATGTGATATTGAGCAGCACACTGCCACAGCTGGCAGCTATCAAAAAAGCTCCCTCGTGATGGCTACACTGCCCTGCTCGGGATAGCTGTGGGGGCCGGGCTGGGGTGTGGTGGTGGTGGTGGGGGGCTCCTTTCCATCAGCCTTGGGCTCCGCTGCTCTCACCCCCCCCCCAGTCCCCCACTCCACTGCTGCAGCACAGGCTCCCTGCAATCAATGCACCAAAAGTGTAGTGTGTGCGCAACAGGGTGGGATTGCACCAGAGAGCTTTTTAAGTGGTGGTGCATGAGCGAATGAAGGTTTGGGTGTGTGTGTGTGTGTGTTGGGGCTGGGGGGCTGGGGGGGTTGTGGGGGTAGAATTGGCCTCTTGTATGATTGATTTTGTTTGTGACCCCTGGCGTGCAAGTGTTATTTTCACCTTGACAGGTAGTCTGTGTGTGTGTGTGTGTGTGTGTGTGTTTGTGTGTGTGTATGAGAGAAAGAGAGAGAGAGAGGGAGAGAGAGAGAGAGAGAGAGAGAGAGAACTCAGCCATGGCCTCCCTGCACTGCCTTTCTCAAAGATTACCCCCACCCCCCCGTCTGGGGGCCAGGAGATGGACATTGAGCTGTAATAGTGTCAGCCTCTCATCAATCTCTGCGGTGGGGGCCATCAATATTGCATTACAGAGAGGGGGCCTGCATCTTCCTCACAACCAGCCAGTGTCAGGTAACCACACTCCCACATCCACTCCTGGCTTCCCCCACTACCACCTCACACACACACACACACACACACACACACACACACACACCCCGTGTCACACCTCCAACAAAGTCAATCGGCATCTAGAGAATTGGGAGATCATTTTAAATTCAGGCCTGGCTTGCAAATAATTTTGGCAGTTGAGCTGAGGTGAGTGTGTGTGTGTGAGGGGGGGGGGTGTGTGTGCGCATGAATGAGCCTTAAACCCAGGAGCAAAGGGAGGCCACTGACACAAAGCTGGTTGCTGCGCTTCACCAACATTCACAATCGCCATCAGAGGTCATGACCCATCCATCAGACAATCTCCAAATGAACTTGGCAAAGGGGAGGGGTAGGGGGCAGGGCAGAGCTATAAGAAAGAGGAAGAAGGCTGCAGAGAAGAGGGGGTGGGGGGGTGGGCTGCAGAGAAGAGGGGGGGAGGGGGCAGATAAAAGAGGCGGGGAAGCCAACATGATGCGGTGACAAACAGATGACAGGACAAATGAAACAGCGGAGGTGCAACTGAAACCAGGTTAACAAGAAAACAAACATGACCAAAAGCAAAAGCAAACCAAAAACAAAAAGGGGATGAGATAGAAAATAAATTTAGATGAGATACCATTGGTGCAGAAGATGATATGCTGTTGTCTTTGGTGCTGCTGGTACTGCTTACTACACTGTTTTTACTGTTGTTTGTCTGTGGCTGGGGTAGGAAAACATACAAACACAAACAAACAAACAAATAGGGAAAAAAATGATTTCTTATCCTATAATATATCCTTATCCTATAATATAAGATGCAAGAGTACGTTGTACCCCCTTTTAATGGGGGGGCGGTATGAGAAGGTTGGGGACCCCCCCACATCTCACCAGGCCCCCTCATGGGTTTTTCAAAATGGTGAAAAGGAGGTACGCACATAAACAAGTTTAAAGTAGGTGCTGGACTCAACAAGGACTTAGATGATCACGGATAAAAGTCCGCACACTGAGAGCTCCAGTGGATAATAAGGTTTAATCACCACTCTCAGTGTGCAGACAGGTTTTCCCAGAGGCCTTGAGCTGTTCTACAGGTCATCAGAGGTGTCAAGCCCAGCTTCAGAAAGTTAAAATCCCTACCACATATTTGATCCACCCATTTTCTGTACCAGCTGATCCCAATCAGTACACAAATCATCAGATAAATAGATCAGCTAATTAGTGAAATCACTGTTCTTTTGAGTGCACAGGCAGAAGAAATACATGGCAGGGATATTTTAACTTCATGAAACACCTCTGAAGGTCACCTAGAGGACACTGACACTGCCGTTTTGGAGCTTCAAGGCCAAGAGGTCCAAGAAGGGAGGCCTTCCTCTTGCGCATCAAGTTCAGTCTTTGTTCTAGCTTAATCACAACATCCTTTTTGCATTCAAGGCCCATCCATCCTGATTCGTGTGAGCCTGGCTGCTGAGATAATGTGGTGTGTGTCCGTCTGTGTGTGTGTGTGTGTGTGTGTGTGTGTGTGTGGCCCTGCACTGGATGAAAGTGCTCTGCATAAGTGGCGTCGGGGGTAAACTGTGTGTCTGAGTTTGATGCTGGCTGTTCCTCTTTAAAACCCGAACATGACTCTTCCTCTTTGGGGCGTCTGAGCACATTTGCGGCGCCATGCGGAGACACACTGGCACTTTGCACACATTAACATTCTTGGAGCACAAACTGCTTTGCTCGCTCACACTCTCTCTTCCTCCTCTCTCACCCTCTCTTTTTTCATTCTCAGCTCTATCTCTCCCTCTCTCTGCTGGCGTTAAGGGATGTTTTCAAAGTGACTATCTGAAGTGCTTTTTGTGTCTGTGAGTTTTACCTACTAAGACTGATGGCAGTTCTTATTGAAACCTGCAAACTGCACACAGATAGCCTATTGAGGGGATGCGATGGTGATACATTTTGCTTATCTATTCTACACCAATAAAAACGTTATGCTTTTAATAACAACACTTAAAGCAGAATGCTTTGAAACGGTGGGGGCTGCCTCTGCACCTACGTGTGGAGAGAGATGGGATTAGTAACCTGCTGGGACAAAAGCATCACTTTACCACTTATATATGCTGTAAACAACAATATGACTCAGACAGACGCTTACTACACGGGACTCCCAAAAGCTGGCAAGAGAACCCAGCCAATACCCCACCCTGCTTTCACAAGCAACCTACACTCTAAAAAATAATGGGGCGAGTACCAGTTCTTCAGAGCGATGCCGTAGAACCTTTTTTAACGCTTCAAAAGAACCGTCGAGGCAAGAGTTCTTTAAAGAACCATTTGATGCCAATATGACATAGCATAGCCCATTATGATCTGAGGCTCTGAAGAACCATTTTTAATGTGAAGAACCTTTCACATAATGTAATGGTTCAACACAGAGTTTTCACTCTTCATGGAACCATCCAGAAATGTAAAGAACCATTTAGGCACCTTTATTTTTTAGAGTGTACACAGCCAATCCCAACCCTGCTTTTTGACGACCAACCTACACAAGTCCTACACGGGCCTGTGCATGCAGTGAATGGCCTTGATGAAAAGGGTTTTTCCTTTCTTTCTTAAATTGTCCGATTTGATTGTTGATTAGCACCAATTAGCCGGAATGCGCAATCTATATAATCAATACGTCAATGTGATACCTTTGTGCTGTACCGAGACGCTTGCTATCCCGTTTTCAGTGAATCAAGTGGTTTAAGAGTTAACAGAAGTGGAGGAAGGGCCAAAGAAATGGGAGCACAAGGGGTTAAAAAATTCACAGAAGTTCACTTCCTCTTGATCCCAGGAGACAGTGACAAGAAATAAAAAAAAGTCAGCTCTGTTCGGACAGAGACCCAAACGGGCTACTAGGAGGGAGGGAGGGAGCAGAGCGCAGTGTGAGCGCAATGTCCCACAGCACCAACCCTGGGTCAGACGATGCTGTGGCGCAAGAGGTCATGTCTGGGACAGAGCGTACAGCCGCCTTGGACAAGTGCTCCCTTCAGACAGGCTGTGGTGGGCGGCACACGGCTCCCCTGTCTGATGTGGCCCGACTGACTGACTGACCGACCGTCTGACTGACGCTTGCTAGTCGAGCCTCAGGGAGAGAATCCGCTCCGTTTCCAGAGTGTGACTCACACACCTGGGTCTGTTCACACACCTCAGCCCGCTTGGTGCCTATGACGTGTTTCACAGACACACATACAGACACACACACACACATACACACACACAAGCCAGCCTCATATCTCAGGGCCTAAGAGAGCCTGGCATGGAAACAAAAACAACAGTCTGAAAATAAGGTGGACGGGACAAACGTAAGGTCTCTAGTGATAAATGGCCCAAATTGAGTGGCAGCAGTGTGGTGAGTCACTGATAGACTGCATGAATCAGACCTACTCTGCGTCACTCACTAATTGGCGGAGCTGCGTTTGTTGCTGGCCTGTTGCTAAGTGCTACATTTCTGTTCACAGCTTGTTTGCAATCAACCAAAGACATCAGATTAATTATGAAACACTCTTCTGGGGAAAAAAATAAAAAACGACATGGGGAACAACATGTTCAACACAACTGACAATAAAAAGGGAAAAAAATGTACAAAACAAAAAAGATAAAAACAAATATCAAAATTGGACCTTACTCTTGATGCAAGGCCAAATCTGCCATCATGGGCTCTTCATGTTACCATGGAGATGGGAAAATCAGCTGATTGCTGTGTTGGTGGGAAGGATAGTTCAGTTCCTTTGGGGAAAAGGGGGCCTGGGGGGGCGGGAGTTCTTGGCACCCTTCAGAGGTGCAGTATAAAAGGGCTGAAAGAAGACAAGAAGAACACTGCCAGTTCCCACGGGGTGGGTTGTGAGGAAGGGGGGGGGCGGGGGGTGTGTGCGGCTGCCATGTCTTAGGCTGGACTGTGGCCTTCTTTCCCACTGCAGTTTTAAAACATGGAGGGGACGACAACATTCAGGGGGTGACTGGATTACTTCTGGCAGTTGGTGGATGTGATCCCGTGGCCCTCCGGTCACAGGTCCATTACCTCAACTGCAAGGCCATCGCTGCCCCCCCAGGTGTGTAGGAATGATAGTGCCCCCCAGGTGGAGCATGTATGTGTAGGAATGATTGTGACAATACAATTGGACAGTGGAAGGAATAAATAAAAAAAAAACTTCTCAGAGCAAGGGAAAAAAACACAAATGACTCCCCCCCCCCCCCTCCTCTCTGTTTTGTCAATCAACAAAAGAGCAAGAGAAAGAAAGAGAAAGAGCGAAAGAGAAAGAGTGAGTGGAGAGAGAAAAAGGGGGGCAAAGACATGGAACAGGTCTCACCATTAAACAAACACTGGAGCTGGACTTCCTTTTCTGAACAGACCAAAACAGAGGTGCAGGGGACAGGGGGAACCATCAGGGGGAAGCAAATCAAATACAAAAATAGAAAGGAATATTCAGCTGCCAGTTACAACATCCCAGAGGAAAAAGAAAACAAAACAAAAAACACAAAACTGTTCAGAGAAGCAAATAAAGTGGCAGAGGGGATTTCTTTTAATTACCAGGAAGGGGGAGGGGGATTAATAGACATGAAATTGAATTAGTACGATGACGACCTCAGCCATGCTGCAGGGTTAAAGCTGGAGCTAGATGCAGCCTGTGCCGGTTAGACTCGGCTGTCTGTGAATCCTCGCTGTATGTGTCCTTGTGTGGTGTGTTTTTTTTTTTCGTTTGGGTGATGTCACTGAGCCCTTGTCAATCACGTCTGGTCACTGCATGCACTAAGCCCTTTGGCAAACACTTCGCTACACGACCCTTGCCAAGGTCTCTGAACTTGTGTTTAATGCAGGCAAACACCAACTTCCCCCACCCTCTGGTACAATTTTCTCCATCCTCAGGCACAGCCGCAGGGGCCGGTATATTCTGCAGGGATATTTCAACTGTGGCAGTTGACTGACGTTTGTCCTCACCACTGACGTTTAGGTGCCTTTTGCAAAGAAACATGATTTCTGACATTGCGGTCTGACTTTGGCGTTTTACGGTCATCATGCTTGACTTTTTCTGTTCTGACCGGCCGAAGAGCCTCGATTAGTGGCTTTGCAGAGAGCGAAGCATGAGCTAAGCGGCATGAGTCGGACGATCATTAAAGCTGCCCATCTCATCTCATCAGGAAAGACTTTGGATACAGTAGGGTCTAATTTAATCCAACTAGATGATGAGGCAAATGTGGATGTTTAATTAGCTTGGGTGGTTGCCCAAGAAACAACTTTGACCAAGAAACAACTTTTCTTCCATTTGATCAATTTAGATACGTAGATTCAAGGTCTAGAAAAGAATTAAGACTTAGCATTGCCCAAGACGTGTAGCAATGCAGAGTTACAACACTGGTTAAGTCAATGCACTGACATCCTAATGACCACTATACAGATTACACACCAAAGGCTACACATTAGAACTGATTTTATGATGACAGTTTAAAACATGGTCTGGAAAACCAACGTAGGGCTTTAAAACTGGAGTAAAACAAGATTAACGAACAACATAATCACCCTATTAAAGAAGGATCCAGGAAAGAAAAACAAATTGATAAAAAAGAAAACAAAAGAAGGAGAGAAGGGGAAAGTGCAAGTTGCTGTTAGACCTTTAAAAAGAAATGAGGAGCAGAGCACTGGACTTACCTTAACTCCGTCCGTTTTTTTGTTCAGTAAACTTTTGCATGCTGAAATAAACGAGAGGAAGAGAGGTTAAAGGTCACAGAGAACACCCACCAGCTCAAACAGGTCATGCATGTCCAGGTACAGATTGGGCCAAGTAGCAACAGCAGTAGGACAGTGGCTCAGATGCAGGTCTCCTTGTTGGCTCGCCACAGGACGCAGCCATGCCTGTTCAGGCCTAGACGATTTCATAATTTCTCTAAAAGACCTTTTTGGGATTTTCTTCAGGTCTTGACATTGTTGTGACCTCCCGCTTCATGTTATAGTCATACACTTGTTTAGTTTAACTTGGTTCCGATGCTAAAGAAAGCGTCCATGATTGTTATCCTGACGTCTGAGACTGGTGAAGCTGTGGTGTGTGGTCCTGATGAGGCCACTCGCTTCCTAGCAACACCATGTGTTTGCAGAGTCCTAACAGGGTCATACATCGTAATTCAGTAGCAAGATCAATGCAAGAAAGAAAAATGGCACACATGAAAATTAAGTGAAATTCACTGTATGCTCCCATTTTTGCCCAAGCACTCTATCCTCACAGTTAGCAGTGTTTAAGAGGGTTATTTGGACATTTAGTGCGCATGTCAAACCTGCTTCCACAGACTCCTTTAGTTTCTACCAGATCAAATGCTCTTTAAAAGGACCATACAAACACCACAAAGATGTTTTAGACACACAGAGACAGACACAAACACACAGACACACATAAATGTCTACATAGAGTACATATACAACATATTTTCTGGACGATAAGCAACACTGAACGCTAAGACGGATAAATCCTCTTTATCTTGCAAACCATGTTCAGGACTGCTGTACTCTTGATACATATCATACGAAGGTCAAAAGGCTTTGTTTAACACAATGAAATGAAGGTATGATATTGTGCCAGTGGAAACCTCAAGTGGTAATCTGAGGGGTTTTTTTTCTCGACAGTATCGATCATCTTCACATCATCAATGGCTATTCAGTGCTTCATTTGTTTTGGGGCTAGCCAGCTATAAACAGACCCTATTCTGTGTCATTCCTACTAAATAGCGTGCGATCACTTTGTATTTTATGTTCTCCTGAGCCACGGCAAACAAGACAGCTGAAACTATCGATATTTCAACAGGTGTACACATTCTTTGTTGTAAGACACACTGTTTCATGTTCACGTCATTTTTAGCTTGGTGTAATTGTGCAGGCTGCTGAGGAGAGCGTTAATTAAAGTCAAACACGACCAGCTCTTGAACGTGAACTCCGAATCCTCTGTTTGCTGTCTACCAAGAGTCATATTAACCACCTCGTGTTGGACGATTCATTTAACACAAATTCACACAAAACACATTTGTGTGAAAATGCTACATATGGTCCAGAAAATATGACACACTGTTGGATGATGCCGGACACATCTTGAACATCATGAACCTCAAATGTCCCTTACCTTTATATATTTACAAATGTAGGAAGGAGGACAAGAAAAATATAAAGATTAAAAATGATCAGTGGCTTCCTCTGAAAATACATGTGAGAATGCAAGCAGAGGATGGTGATAACAGAGTTTTTGCAGGCTTGTCTCAGAGAGTCGCTCATGCAATGGACGAGTGGTTGATGAGCATGCAAAAGATCAAAGTGCTAAAATCTTCCCATCACCATTCAGTGAAAATGAGACTACACCAGAGAGTGTGATTACACTCACACACCCCCACCCACACACACACACACACACAGTAAGACACACACAGTAAGATACACACACAGAGTGACAGACACAGACAGACAGACAGACATAGATAACAGTTAACAGTGGGACGTGGGTGTTGAAGTTGGTGTTGAAGACTTTTGCCACAACAAATAATCTAATGAGCAGTCTTTCTGCGCAGACTTTCCGAGCAGCGTTTGTGGACTGTGTGCCAGCCAGCCGAGACACTTCCTGCCCAGTCTAAGTGGCCCTTGTCAGCACAGCCACTGTGTAACAGTGATGAATATGCTGGCGGCAGGACTACTTCTGAATGAGTGAGTGAAGCAAAATTAGGCTAAAGCACCACTCTCTCATCTACACACACACACACACACACACACACACACACACACACACACACACACACACACACAAACAAACAGGGGTGTTTATGCCATGGTAGATGACACATTTACAGGTCACACCAAAAACAAAAGACAGACAGAGACACACACACACACACACAGACATACAAAACCACTAGGGCTATTCACAAACACTGACGTCTAAACACACACTATTTCTAACTACATCAACAAAAACAGAGCTTGCAAGCGAACCAAAGTATTTCAAAACCAGACTGATGCACCCCTGTGTAGTCCAGACTCATGCAGACACACAGTCCAAGGCATGCTGGCGAGAGATGCCCCATAATGCAACAGCAGTCAGTCATGAGGGTAGGGGTCAGGGGTCATGAGCAGGTACTCATTTCAGGTCTGACAACAGCACAAGTCAGTCGCTGGTGGTGCACACACACATACAAAGGCACTTTCTGTCACACACACACACACATACACACAGAAAGAGAGATAGACAGACAGATACACACACACACACAAATACAATCATTCAAACATATATAGGGACAGACATACAGACACACACACACACATACACACTCCCTATCTCTCCATCACTGTGTGTGTGTTTTAAAAAGAGAGATAGACATAGACAGACCCACACAACCACCCTTTAAAACACACACACACACACACACACACACACACACACACACACACACACACTCACACACACACACACACACACACACACACACCAAACACAGCTATCGTCTCATCTCAGTGCCATCTCTCATTGTGTCTGGGACTAGAAGCGTTGTTATTAGCAGGCCATGCCGACTGGTCTTAAATATAGCCTGTGACTGACTGTGCTTTCTGCTGCCTTTCAATCACACTGAGGGAGAACACCTGAAATGGGTGAGAGCCATGAGAGAAGGGGGGTTTAGGGGGGGGGGGGGGCACAGTCGTGTGCAGCGCGGGGGAGAGAACGCGGAAAGGCTGATGCCGTTATCGGCCAGGGGGGGCATTACTCAGCCCCCCAACAACCCCCCCCCCCAGCACAGCTGCACACGACCCCAGCTAACCCCCCACAGGCAACATACTACGGTTACCGCACCTATGTGTGTGTGTGTGTGTGTGTGTGTGTGTGAGGTCTGATAAAATATGCTAGGCATCTAATTCATCCATCATCCAACACATTACAATGTGAATGATAAATTAGGTGTCGGTTTGACTGCGGGCCATTATGCATTGTAGCTGTTGTGTTCTACAGTGCTCATGTAGACCGGCTGTGAGAAGGCCAACTGCAGATAAATTAGCACTGTGAAGGCGGCCATCTTGCATATCTCCATATCTCATCCAACTAAACACACACGTGCCATGAGTAAGAGGTTGCATGTACACCATGAAGGGTGAGTAAATGTATGTGTGCGCGTGTGTGTATATGTGTGTGTATGTGTGTGCTTGATGTGTGAAGTTAATGGGAAAAGATCACTCATAACAAAGTCGTGCTGGGGTAAGGAGAGAGAGGGGGGGGGAGGTGGGGATCGTGCATTCACCAGGTCAGGGCATAGACTCTCCCAGGCTACATGCGGGGATGAGGGGGGCAGGCGGGTGGGCGTGGGGGTAGGCAGGTACAGTAGGCTGGCAGTACCAACCTTCCCCTTCCCCTCCCCTCCTCCCCCTCCCTCCCTGTGGGCACGTACCTTCCTGTGCTAGAGCGGCAGTACTGGTGGTGGCCGAGGCAGGGCTGGTATGCTGCCGGCCCACTATTGGACAGAGAGGCATTCCATTGGGAGGAGCCAAAGAGTTAGGAAGGCGGGGCCTCAGAGTGTGAGTTAACTTACCTTACGCGCAAGCGTGTGTGTATATGTGTGTGTGTGTGTGTGTGTGTATATGTGTGTGTGTGTGTGTGTGTGCCGAGTGACTCATACTTTTTGACAAAGCCAACAAAGGTTAAGCATTGAGAGTTAAGATAAGACTGGGGCGGCAAGAAGTCACATGCAAAGCATAGGTGTGAAAGGGACTTCGAGCCATTTTGACTTAACTAGACTAGACAGCCAAATCAGCCTGTGAGATATTTGAGGCTGGCATGCAGGTTAAATCTGAGTCAGTCTAAAAATGTTTTAAAAACTGTCCACAAAGGGAACATTGTTGTTATTATATTAATATTCTTGAAGCCAACAAAAACATAACCTGAACTATATAGTGGCATTTCTTTGTCAAAGATTTTCCTGACTACATGTTACTCAGATAGCCCATGGACTACTACTTGTAGCATTTTTTGTCTTTTTCTTGCACTATTACTTATTTTATTTTATGTTATAAATATTCTACATATATATCTGCACTGGTGAAGGGGCTGCTTTGAATGTCTCTGTACATGTGTATAGTGACTAATAAAAGGCATTCTATTCTACTCAACTATTTTGCTTTTGTATGTGTGGACAGAAGCATTCAGCTCACCTGAGAAGTTTCTGGACACCAGCATAGTTGTGAGAATGGCCCCCTGTGGGAGAACAGCAGTGTCACATAAGCCAAGCGCCTCAGGGCACAGAGAGAGCTTAAGGCTAAAATGGCATTTAGAGGACAAGAGCCTGTCTGCACAAACAAGTCTTCCCCTTTTTGTCAGGGGATGGTGGGTTGCAGGTGTACACAAACAGTAAACAGTTGTGTATACAAAAACTGCACAATGGAAAAGCTTTACTGATTTTTATTTGGACTAAACATCACTAGATGTCATAAAAAATAAAAACCAGAAAAGCGTTTTCTAGTAGGCAGTGTAAGTTATTAATAAATTAAAAATTTAATATTAAAAACATGTCAGTGGACCCTGCAAAAATGAAAGAAGCCAAAATGGCAGTGAACTATTAGGTGCACTTCACATCCCACTACATACCTACTTGTATATTATGTCCCACTTGTACATTGTCCTACTTGTATATTTTGCGCCTATGTTACTGGGTGCCTACAGTTATTAGGTCTCTATATGTATATCGTTGTCTTCATCATACAGTATAAGTCTATGTATTTGTATTTGTCTGTTGTATAGTATTTTATGGTGTTGTATTTTATGGTATTGCATATTGTATTATATGTATACTGCTATATATCTACGTGAAATGTATAGAGTGCCAACATCTACCGGTCAAATTCCTTGTGTATGTACTGTAAGTATACTTGGCGTAGGGGGCGCTCACCTTCAGTTTCCTCCTGGCGTTGAACTTGCGCAGGCACTCCACCGTCTCCTGGCGATGCATCATGGAGGCCACGGTGGAGCGTTGCTGAGGAGGGAGAAGAGGAAGAGGAGGAGGAGGAGGAAGAGGAAGAAGAAGAATGGAATGAAAAACTGTTAAGTCACATTATAGCCATGGGACTGTGTGATCACAGCAGCCACAAATCATAAAATGGATGGGCCCAGAAAAAATAGGGCGGGCCTAGTCCAAAACACATAGGTTACTATTATTATTTACTGTAAACAGTCAATCAAATCAAAAGGGCCTTCTGACTGGGTGGGCCTGATTGACAAGTGGGTGAGTACAGAGCCACCGCAGTCCACTCATGTCTATGGCTATGATGGCCTCCAAATTGCTTGCCTATATTAATACAAATCACTTCAAGGGGATACTTTAAAGTCCCTGACATTCTGGGGCAACATTTACGGATGATAAGTTCAAACTTGTGTGTGTATTCTTGTGCTTGTGTGTGTGTGTCGGGAGAACTTACGCAGACCCAGGGGTGCTTGAGGGCCTGGTCGGCAGTGATCCTCTTGGCTGGGTTGATGGTCAGCATCTGGTTAATGAGGTTCTTGGCCTCGGGTGTCACCGTGTCCCACTCCGGAGAGGGGAACTATGGGTAAGGAGGAGAGACGAAGAGGAAGAGGAATGGAAAACAGATGAGCACAAATTAAAATAGTTATTGAGAAAAGTGATTACAGAAAGAAGAGAAAAAGACCGAAAGTAAGGGTTGGTAGAGATAACGTGAGGTTATATAACCACAGTAACACACACACACACACACACAGATTGATGCCCTTAGTAAGGGAAATTAATGTAATTACTGCTAGGCGCAAAGAGCAGGAGGAAGTGCTGGTCACGACAGTGTTATCCAGCCATGCTAATGCTACTGCTTTCCATAATCACATTTCTTCCAGACCACAGGCCTCTGTCACACACACACACACACACACACACACACACACACACACCTACGTGCACACACACGCGCATGCATGCACGCACACGCACGTGTGCACGCATACACACACGGCAACGCACGCACGTGGTCAAACACACACTCCATCTTCTGGGTGAGAGAACAACAGCGGACAGTGGGCACCCACACCCACCCACACAAAAGCACACACACACACACAAACAGAAACACGAAACACTAAAACATGTCATCCCTTTATCCAATTACAACCCAGCAAAACACAACCTAATAGAAGCGAGCGGTGCTCTTGGGGAGGGGGGGTAAACAGGCAGGCGTCCAGTGAGAGTAAGAGTGGGAGTGGGGGGGGGTGAGGTGCTAGGATTATAAATTGGGCCGTGCCGTTTGAGGGATGGCCCCCGCCGCCTGCCCGGCCGGCCTGATACAATATACCCTGCGTGTGTACGGTTTTAAAAAGACAACAGTTGCTGTAGCCTCCAAAGCCGTAATGCAGCCTAACTCGATTTCGCCCCCTGGGTACTTGCAGGGGTGTGTGTGTGTGGGGGGGGGGATTCTTTTGGCCACTTTGGCACTCAGAAAAACAGCCACATCTCACTCACAGTACAAAACAGCACTTTAATGTCATCAACTAGAGTTTCCTGTTGTGGGTAATGGAAACATTTTTCACATAGCTTAGGTCCATTTCAGTCATCGACAACCTGTCACTACGACACATACCTCAGTGTTTGTGCATGTGGAAAAGCATGTGTAGGTGTGTGTGTGTGTATATATATATGTGTGTGCGTGTGTGTGTGTGTGTTAATGAACAGAAGGACCTCTTATTCACACTTACTCATCAAACAATGTTCCACTTCAGTTGACTTACCCTGGTGCTAAAACTCTGTTTGACACAAAAGGTCTTGGTAACAGACATGTTTGTCCATTCCCACACAGTTAAGTAAATAAAGAGGCCGCATATATGCAGTTGATGATTAAAAGCACATACCATACTACTAAAGTAACAGAGAGACTGAGAGAGAGAGTTAGTACAGAAGAGATGCAGGGAGCAGAGAGGAAGAGATAGAGGAGAGAGAGGGAGAAAGGGCACAGAGAAGAGGGAAGGAGGAGAGAGGGAGGGGTGGGGCAGAGGGAAAGAAGGAGAGAGCGAAGTGAGGATAGAGGCAGAGGGACAAAGAGAGATAGGGACAGAGAGAGGTGGGAGGGAAAGACAGAGGGACAGACAGACAAACAAAAAGCAACGAAAGAAACAATAAACAGGGAGATGACAGAGGTCAGAAAATACGAGAGGGAGAGAGGAGAGGGAAAGAGAGGGAAAGAGAGAGAGAGAGAGAGAGAGAAAGAGAGAGGGAGAGAGAGAGAAAAATGAAGGGCACTTACGTCATATGCCCCTGCCTTGATCTGCTGGTAGAGTTTGTGCTGGTCCTCGTCCCAGAAGGGAGGGTAGCCCACCAGCAGGATGTAGAGGATCACACCTGCATACGGGCAAACACACACACACACACACACACACATAAATGTCAGGTCACAACACAAACACACCCACCCACACCTGCATAGTCAGGCACACACACCTGTCAGGTCAAAACACACACACACACATGGCCTAATACACCTACACAGGGAGACATGTCACATCACAAACCACACAAACACACCTGCACAAAGAGATACAGGTAGGGTCACAACACTCCACACACGGATAGACACACACTCAACTACGCAACACACACACAAACAAAAACAAACACACCCACATACAGGCAGGGTCAAAACACACCACACACAGACAGTGACACACACTCAACCACAACACATGCAAACACACACACACACACACACACACACACACACACACACATAAAGGAGTTGGCAGAGGGTCTTACCACAGGCCCAGATGTCCACCGGCTTGCCATAGGGGTCCTTTCTTAAGACCTCGGGGGAGAGGTAGCCAGGAGTGCCAGCAAAGCCTGAGGATAAACACACCATAATCCTGAAGGACCATCCTGGGGGCATTAGGCACTGTCATTACCATCGCTAATCCAGTAAGGAATAAACGTCCACACACTTGAAATGCAGATTTTTTTTTTTGTGGTTAATTTCATGGCACAAATTCGAAATTCCTCACTGGATTACAGATCAAATGTTGTCCTGCATCTTGACACAGGATGTGGGCAATCTACCTGTGGTAGCATTCCTTCCAGACCAGAACATCTGATAAAAAAATATCCTGACTGTGCCCAACAAAGACAACAGTAACGAACAAACTACTGTAGGTAAAAATGCATGTAGACAGTATACTGTGCAGAACTCAGTTTCCAGTGTTCCACTGTGTGTGTGTGTGTGTGTGTGTGTGTGTGTGTGTGTGTGTGTGTTTGTACACAGTACGTGTGTGTGTGTGTGTGTGTGTGTGTGCGCAGGTGTGTGTACACATGTGTGTGTGTGTGTGGCATGGATGGCGTGACTGGTGCCTCTGCGCTGCTGTACTAAGTGGCTAAGCGGTGGGGGGGTCAAGCAGCCTTTTAGCACGACACACAGGCAGTCAAGGCCACCGCCTCCCTGGAGGAATGATGACTATGAGCGCTGGCCCCCGTCCAGCAGACATCAGTCTGGACACGCGCGCACACACACACACACACACACACAGGGGACAGGACAGGCACAGCTAGGAGGGAACGGGGACGGGGACAGCGAGAAGGGGAGGGGGAGAGAGGGGGTTGGGGGGGGGGGGTGAGAAAGGGAGAGCAAGAGGTGGACAGTGAGAGGGGGAGAGAGTGGGGGAGAGTGAGAAAAGGAGAGCAAGAGAAGGAGAAACAGTGAGAACAGGAGAGAAAGTGGTGGAGAGCGAGAGGGGGAGAAAGAGTGGGGGAGAGTGAGAAGGGGAGAGCAAGAGCAAGAGGGGGAGGGTGAGGGCGAGAACGCTAGGGCCAACGTCGTGCGTCTGAAGCGGAACGACTGGAGGAAGGTTAAGTGAGAGTCACGCCTCCCAAACTCCAAAATGTCTGACTGAAGTCACGCTTTCCAGTCACAAGTCAATTTACTGGAAGCAAGTCTGCGTCCTTGGATATATAACGGGGAGTGAGAGTGGGAGGGCCGGGGGGTGGGGGGGGGGGAGGAGGGTTGGGGGGGTACAGAGAGATAAGAAGGAGGGATAGCTGCAGGATACATCTTTCACTGAAGCATAATCGATGGCAAGGACAATGGAAGTACAAAAATAAACTACTCAAAATCCAAAAAGGAGCCTAACAAGAGTCATTGATTAACTTTAGAAAGACACTGCAGAGTGGAGACATCTTCTTCCTCCTCCTCCACCTCCTTCTCCTCCTCCTCACCACCAACATCCCTAAACATCACCCTCACCAAACCATGACAGTCATTGACTAACAACAGAAAGATGCTGCATAGTGAAGACATCTTCCTCATTATCACCGTCATCATCGTCATCATCGTCATCATCACCACCAATATCCGTGAAGGCCATTGCAGTCATTGATTAACTACAGAAAAACACTGCATAGTGGAGACATCTTCCTCCTCCCCCTCCTCTTCATCATCATCATCATCACCACCATCACCAACATCCCTGAGAGGCCACTGCAGAGTGCACCCTTACCAAACCATGCCGGCTGGTCCCCTTGTACTTCGATAGCCAGGCCAAAGTCTGCCAGTTTGACCGCGGCTCCCTTCATCTTGCTGGCCAGCAGGAGATTCTCTGGCTGGAAAACACAAGACAGACACAGACACACACACACACACACACACACACAGACACACACACACAGACACAGACACAGACAGGCGTTGAGTCACAACATGCACGATAGGCCATGTGTAGCAGATTACAGCAACAAACCTTTCTTATAAATGAAAAAAAGGTTTTGTCTTTTATCTGTGTGTAGTAAATTTGTTTGACCATGTCCACAAAACAGGTTGATCACCATCGCCTAGGGTCGATAAGCGTGCATGTTTTGTAAACATGGTCCAATAAATTCATAGTGCACAGATAAAAGAGTGATTTTTTTTCAGTTTACTTCATGGTCCGTTTAACTTGCACCCAAACACATATTTTTCCTGGTAGTTGAGTATGCCTGTGTTTCATTTGTGACAAACTTTTACTGGAAAAATAACACACACACAGTAAGCATGGAGGTGAAAGTCAATGTGAAAGTCCTCCCAATATGACATTTTAATTTGCCATCATGGGGTGGAATTCTACCCATATAGAGATGACACGACATGGCACATCCCCAGAGGTGCAGAGATGAGTAGTGGGTATATTAGGACCCCGCCAACGCCCTCACCCACCCACCCTTAGTGCTGCTGACACACCTATCCAGGCCTTGCTCTCCCTTTGCGATTATAAAAAAAAAATAGTTTCTTTGCCTTTAAGCTACATCTTTGAAAACCAAACGTCTGCCAGTTCCAACAGTTGAAATAAAACAGTCCTGCACTTGTGGGCAGGTATTAAGACCCACAGGTCACAGCAGCGGCCTGTGATGGGGTCAGAGTGAGTGGGGGGGGGTGGGGTCAGCTTTGATGTGATGCTGCCTTGATGTGAAGGTGAGCGGAGCTGATGTGATGTGATGTGAAGTGATGTGATGGATCTTGTCTAGTATGTGTGTTCCCTCTTCATGTCTGTATTTCCCATGCATCTCACTCACCAGGGCCTCCACTGCCGCTGAGGGCTCTGGGTAATCAGTCACACTCACAACTGCACACCCCCCCCCCTCCCCTCCCCACCCCTGGAAGTGATCTGGGCTCTTGCTGTGATGGAGACCTCCAGCAGGGGGGGGGGGGCTTGCTGCGTGACCCTGCCCACCCTGATTACACACACCAGTGGACATGTGATGCTCAGCATTCATCTTCCCCTCAGCCATGTGCCTCAGCCACTGCATCTTCCTCCTCCTCCTCCTCCTCCTCCTCTCATCATCCTCTCCTCCTCCTCCTCTTCCTCATTCTCTTGACAATGCCGTTTTCTCTGGGTCTCTCTCTCCATCCCCATCACCCTACTCCACCCCACCCATCACTGAGAAGACTGCAGGGTTGCTGGGGTGGGGGTGGGGGGGGCCATGACGCCCTCTGCGTGATGAACCAGAGCTGGCATTACCTCCACCACCACACCAGCATACATGCCAACATACAAACACACATGCACGCACACACATACACACACACACAGTCTCACTCTCCACCAT
>CM059286.1:18062095-18072095 GCA_030347295.1 Setipinna tenuifilis
AATTACGCGTGTGTGTGTGTGTGTGTGTGTGTAAGCATAGGCACTTGCTTATGTATGTGGATAATGTTTTTATCATCCTTTTTTAATGAACTACTAATGTACTGTTCTTGAGGACCATCAGGCTAAAGTTTACATGATCTCAAAATACACCAGACCATTAAGAGAAGGAGATAGGAGGGCGTAAAGAACTACAAAGTACAAGAACGACAGAATGAGTGAGTGAAAAGAAAAGGAGAGAAGAGGGAGGAGAAGGAAGGATGAAAGACAGGCTCATGAGATGTTTAGTGCTGCTTCTTCTCAGGATGATCAGGGAAAAGTGCCTCTTGTGTCCAAATTTGGCCAAATCTCTGGCCCTGCATTCCACCGCATTCATTCTACTACACAAGGGCAGGCAATACAGCAATTCCCTACTGAGGACTCCTCTCTTCATTTCTTGTTTTTAACACTCCTCTTCTCCTCCTCTCTTTCTCTCTTTCTCTTCCTCACTCACTCTCTCTCTCTCTTTCTCCTTCTGTTTTTGTTCATCTCTTCCACCCTTGTTCCGTTATTGGCATCTTTCCCCCCTTTCCTCTCTCCTACCTTTTCATTTTAATCAGAAACGTTTATTTGTCTTCTGCTGAATATCCTTGCCTCTGGAGGAGCAGCCAATCTCTCCTCCTCTCTCCAGACACCCGTCGACCCTTCTCCAACCCCTCCACCCCTGGCTTTGAACACCCCTCAACCTACTCCCCCACCACCACCCCCCTGCCCCTGAATCTCTTCCACTACTCAACTCCTGTGGCACCATCCACAAGGTCATGCCTTCCATATCCAAACATCCGCACTGTTGATTCAGCCCATCCAAACAGGCAGCCTAATCAAGGCAGCCTCTGAGTTACAGCATCTCTCCTTTCTCTCATTTCCTGCTCTTTTTCACTTCTTTCCACTCCTCCTCCTCCACAAACCCCTCCGTTTCCCCTCCCAGTGCTGCCCATTACTATTGGATTGCCATCAGGGCCTGTGATGGGGAGCCAGGCTTACGTTCTTTAAAACAAACCATCTTGGCAAGGCAGTCAATGAATCTCAGACAGTGTGTGAAAGAAAGTCTCTCTTGTATTTATCTATTGCTAATGAAGCATTTCCAGCTAATTACTTCCCTGAAATCAAAGTAGGTACAGTCAGTGTTTTTGTTTTCATTCACTACCAACACGTGACGGATGGGAAAATCTACAACTGAGCAAAAGTGATCAAATGTTTTCAGTGACGCTCGGTTGCAAAACTTGCACTACACTACTGCTGACTTCACACCTTCTGTGGAAACGGAATGGCTGCTGAACTTCCTGCACTTCCAAGTAACTGTGTGTGGTCATGCACACTGCTACACGTTTCACAACACACTACATCTGATGTTTTTCATCCCTATGCGACCTGTATTTGATCTTTTAATGACAGTGGCCACACATTCCTGTGGTGAAGGGAATGGGGGGGAGGGGTGAGAGGGTGGAGGGGATTCTTTAGGAAATGTGGAGGGGTTTTTAGTTTTTAGGGGAGGTGGAGAGCAGGAGGGGTAGAGGGGTGGGGGGGTGGAGGGGGTGTTTAGGAGAGGTGGAAAGGAGGAGGGGTAGAGGGGTAGAGAGGTGGAAGGCTGGGCAGGGATCTGTAGGAAAGGTGGAGAGGTAGAGGGGGTCTTTAGGAGAGATGGAGAGGTGGAGGGATGGAGGAGGTGGAGGGGGTCTTTAGGAAGTGTGGAGGGGTGGAGATGGAGAGATGGAGGTGTAGAGGGATGGGGGCAGTGGAGAGGCTGCCAGGAAAGTGTGGTGGTGTGTGGAGTCGCTCCTGAGACTGCAGGGCTGCTGCCTGTACGTGACCACGGTGACCACACGTGGCTAAACTATTTACCAGAGCTGCTGTGTGTGTTCAGGTACATGGTACAGGGACATACATTCACACACACACACACACACACACACACACACACAAACACAAACACACACATAATGTGTTACACAGCCATAGTGTGTGTGTGTATGGACCAAAACCAATAAATCCGACTATGAAATTAATCCATCCATGAGTAAATACCCAAAACCTCTAAGTGTATGTTCAATTCTTTATTAGGGTGGTTTGTTTGTGTGTGTGTGCGCATGTATACGTGTGTGTGTGTGTGTGTGTACCTGGCATCAGCTTCACTGTAGTACTCCCTCGCCACGATATCTTCAAACAGCTCTCCTCCGGTCACCCTATAGCGGAGAAGGCCACTCGGTTAAGCACACACTTAACACCTCTCATGTAACATACAACACGTAACATGTAAAACAAGCTGCACACACACACACACACACTCACACTCACACTCACACTCACACTCACACTCACACTCACACTCACACTCACACTCACACTCACACTCACACTCACCCCCTGGCCCCACAGCCCAGGCGCACACAGAAACACACACACAGCCTCTCAAGTGTGCAATGGGCCAGTGGGCCACTGATAGCGTGCCACTTAGGGAGCCACACACACACACACACATGTATACAGGCACATACACACATGCACACCGACACACACAAGCACACCCACACATGCATGGATACATGCACACACACACACACACACACACACATACATACATTCACACATACACACCGCAGAGCAAGACAGCATGATAATAATGTCCTGATACTGTGAGTGTTAGCAGCTCTCCTTAAGTAATAGAGATGGAAACTATGTGTGTGGCTCTCCCTAGATAACATTAGACTGTGCTGTAATAATGGTAATGATATTGTTAATAGGAGACTGCTTAAAGAAAACACAAGACACTTCTGCACCTTTGGGAGAAGAGACTTAAGCCTTCCTGGTTACAAACTTTATTTTAACTTGCTATTGTTTGGATGAAAGTCTCAGCATATTAGGTTTTGTTATTATCGTTCTACTATTTCCTGAGTCCAGTCCTGAGTCAATGGTTCTATTGTTGGGTTTGTTTGCGCAGTTACATAGTCCAGGCCTTCGTGTTTCAGGCCTTTAATCATTACAGGAGTTTTTTTATTATAGTTTTGGAAAACCCCAAGAGGAGAGGGAGAAGAGATTTAAGCCGCCCTGACTACAGACCTTAGTCTAACACTTAGCACTTTTATTGCTTATATTATTATTCTGTTATTTCCTGAGTCCTGTGTCAGTCGTCGTATTGTTGGGTTTGTTTGCCAATATATTTTATATACATATATAATATAAAAGGGCCGAAGGGAGGCACTGTCCATGTCACACAGATGCCTAATGAGGCACTGGGCACTGGGCCATACTCACAGGTCAAACACCAGATAATGGAAGCCCTCTTCAGAGATGCTGTCATGGAGTCGAACTGGAGAGAAAGAAAGAGACAAAAGTCATTATTACTGTATAGCAACTCACATGGCTTACTCCTGGAGCTTTTCCTATATGAGTATCGGTAACACACACACACACACACACACACACACACACACACGCCACCATCGAGACCTTCAAGGTCCTCATAACAGCAGTCATTGAACACAGCTGTGCGTCACTACGCATGCATACACACACAGGCACAAACACACATACAGGCATACAGGCACACTCACACACACACACACACACACACACACACAGGCTGAGGGCAGTCAGGCAGGCACAGAGGGCCATTATCTCCTTATCTCTGGGGCTGATGTTCCCTGGCCTGACTGCCTGACTGCCTGCCTGCCTGCCTGCCTGCCTGCCTGCGGCCTCTGGGAGGGGAGAGACATGCCATGTGTGTCACGGGGGTTAGCCTACGGTTTCTGGAAGGAAGGACCCACACCATCAACACACACACACACACACACCCATACACACACTTCCACACAAACACACACAACTGTACCCACACAGACACACACACCTGTACACACACATGCACACATTCATGAATACCTGTACACAAATACTCCCATGCAGAGGAGATATAAATGAAGCACCATGTATGCATCAATACTGAAACCACAACATACATTTACATATATACACTGGCACACAACATTCATACTCACACATACACACACACCTATCAGTACATATATATGTGCACATTTGGTGTGGCCACATGTGATGTGGCTTTGACGGGGTCCTTGAGCATGAAAGGCCTGTCCTATCCACATGACTACAGCAGCCCATGAAGGCCCATCCACGTCACTGTCACATCAGAGCCATTTACGTCACTGTCACATCAGTGTCCCTGCCTCCTGCAGGACATTGGTGGAGCCGATAGGACACTGCTGATGCCTGCAGTCGGATTTATGTGTGTGTGTGTGTGTGTGTGTGTGTGTGTGTGGGAACAGACACCATAAGCGACAGTAATCTGTTGATGATACATGACAGTTTGTGAGTTTTAGATCACGCAGATGCCACACGGTTCTTCACAGTGAGACTGGCACTCAGCACTCAGACACACACACACACACACACACACACAAACACACACACACACACACACACACACACACACGCCTATCAGTGACAACATGACGTAATGTCTGCCATCAAAAGCGCCCTCTCAGTAGAACTCCATCTCAAACGCAGAGATGCTCGTGAGGAAAGGCACGTCGACATGGGAGAGAGAGAGAGAGAGAGAGAGAGAGAGAGAGAGAGAGACAGCGAGAGAGAGAGAGAGAGAGAGAGAGAGAGACAGCGAGAGAGAGAGAGACAGAGACAGAGAGAGAGAGAGAGAGAGAGAGCCCAGGAACGGGTGGGGCGGGGGGTACAAATGGGTGTGTTTGTGAGTAGAATGTGTGTGTGTATGGCATGGGCAAAACAGAGACAGACGTGATGTTTGTGGAAGCCTGTCAGTATGTGTGTATGTGTGTGTGTGTATGTGTGTGGCCTGTCGTCACTGTAAGCCAACTGCTTCTGGGTGTGATCTGAGGGGCTCAGAGCTCGGCTGCCACAGCTGCCTGCCACAGTTTCTCCTGTCACTCCATCCTACACACACACACAGATACACACACACACACACACACATAGACACACACAGAGACACACACACACAGACACACACACACACAGACACACACACAGACACACACACACACACACAGACACACAGACACACACACAGACACACACACACAGACACACACACACACACCAATGCCTGGGGATCTTCTGCCTTAACTAAGGGTCCAGAGCCCCCTCAGCTTTACTGGGGAATAATCTATATGTCCCTTCTGAGCTCCCGTACTTAGCCCGGTCCCCTGGAGGGACTTTGGCAGGAGATAAGGGCAGATCCACACAGCTACACAGACACAGGCTTCCTGACCTGTCAATCAACGAGGGAGTCTACATCTATCAAAGGGACATGCATGCCTGTTAATACATGCCTGCCATGCACACAGACACACACGCACAGACACACACGCACAGACACACACACATACACACACACACACACACTGCTGCGGTAGAGTGTGTGTTGGGGGGTGGGAGGGTGGGGGGTGTGAGTGACTGAATGCCGGCAGGCATGTGCAATGAAATAAACGCCCAAACCCATGTGACATTGCTGACGGGCAATGTGTGAGGAGTGCACTACTGAATGTGTGTGTGTGTGTGTGTGTGTGTGTGTGTGTATGTGTGTGTGTGTAAACTGTGTATTCATGTCAGAGGCAAGCAAAGGAAGAGAATAAGACTAGAATGTGCATTAATGCAGGCAGAGTTCCCAGAGGCTATAGAATCTCTCTCTCTCCCTCTCTCTCTTCGCCCTCTGTCTCTCTCTGTCTGTCTCTCTCTCTCTCTCTCCACCTTTTCTTCTGCACCCCCCTCCTCTCTCTCTCTTCTGCTCGCTTGCTTCTTCTTCTTCTCCTCTCCCCTCCCTCGATTGCTCCCTTTGTTAAGAGTTTATCTGCAGTTCAAGCAGAAAACATGACAAGCTGTCACGTTCTCTCCCTCCCCGTCTCTCTCCCCCTCTTCCTGTTTCTCTCTCTCTCTCTATTTCTCCCTCTCTCTCTCTCTCCATTTCTGCCTCTCACCCTCTCCCTGGCTCCCTCTCTCCCTCCCCGTCTCTCTCCCCCTCTTCCTGTTTCTCTCTCTATATAGCTCCCTCTCTCTCTCTCAATTTCTGCCTCTCTCCCCCTCTCCCTGGCTCCCTCTCTCCCTCCATATCACCCCCCCCCCCGTCTCTTCATCTCTGAGTGGGCCAGCACCAGGAGGCAGTGGAGGAGAAGACGACAGACAGACAGGTGCGCACACACACAGGCACACACATAGACAGACAGACAGACAGACATAGGGCAGACACACAGGCAGACATATGGGCAGACACAGAAACAGACAGACAGACAGACAAACACACACACACACACACACACAGACAGACAGGTAGACAGTCACAGGCAGACACAGAGAGACAGATGGATACACAGGCGTGCGCACACACACATACACACACAGTCAGATACATTGACAGACAGACAGACACAGAGAGACAGATGAACAGACACACACACACACACACACAGTCAGATACATAGACAGGCACAGAGAGACAGATGGACAAACACAAACACAAATACACACACAGTCAGATACATTGAGAGTCATAGACACACAGACAGACAGAAACAGACACACAGACACACAGGCAGACACACACACACACACACACACACACACACACACACACACACACACACACACACACACACACACAGCCAGATGGAGAGACATGAAGAGTTCAGGAGAAGGGGAGGGCAGAAAAAGTGCTTTGGGGGTGGGGGGGGGGGGCAATCTGGGACAGGGTGGATGGGGGGGGGGGCTGAGACAGAAAGAGTGGGGAAAGAGGGGTGCTGAGAAAGAGTGAGAGACAGACGATGAGAGAGAAGGACAGACAAAGCGTGGGAGGAAAAAGAAGAGAGAGAGATGGAGAGAGAGGGGATAGCAAGAGATGGAGAAAGAGATAGAGAAAGAGATGAAGAGGAATGGAGAGTGAATGAGAGAAAAAGAACGGGGTAGTAAAGGGCAAATAGACAGATAAACAGAGAGGGAAAGAGAGAAAGAAAGAGAGAAAAGGAGTAAAAGAGAGAAAGAGAGGGGTAGTGAAAGGAAAAGGAGACAGATGAACAGATAGATGTAGAGAGGGAAAGAGAGAAAGAGAAAAAAAAGTGAAAGAGAGATAGAGAGGGGCAGTGAAGGGAAGAGAGACAGATGGGGAGGGCGGGGGGAGCAGAATGTTACGCCACCAGGGAGAGGATGGCAAGCAGAGGTGAACGGTAAAAACCACCAGTGTGTGTGTGTGTGTGTGTGTGTGTGTGTGTGTGTGTGTGTGTGTGTATATGTGCGTGTGTGGGTGCTCTTGTGTGTGTGTGCGTGTGTGTGTGTGTGTGTGTGTGTGCATTTGTGTGTGTGCTAGTGTGTGTGTGTGTATGTGTGTGTGTGTATATGTGCGTGTGTGTGTGTGTGTGTGTGTGCATTTGTGTGTGTGCTAGTGTGTGTGTGTGTATGTGTGTGTGTGTATATGTGCGTGTGTGTGTGTGTGTGTGTGTGCATTTGTGTGTGTGCTAGTGTGTGTGTGTGTATGTGTGTGTGTGTGTGTGTGTGCTAGTGTGTGTGTGTGTGTGTGTGTGTGTGGTATAGGATACAGTGCTAATGCAGGAGGGCTTATGTGCTGGCTGGTGACCTTGGCGTGGGGGTGTGATGAGTGGGGGCTGGAATGCTGCCCCTCCAGTGAAGCGTGTGTCCCCCACAGACATGCACCACACTGCCACACACACACAACATGCACCACTCTCCCACTCTCTCCCTTTACCTCTCTCCCTCTGTCTCTCTTTACCTCTCTCCCTCTGTCTCCCTTTACCACTCTCTCTTTCTCTCTCTCCCTTTCCATTTCTCACTCTCCCTTTCTCTTCTGCTCTCCTTCTACCTCAGTCCTTTTCTCTTTCCCTTTACCTCTCTCCCTTTTTTTCCTCCATCTCCCTTTACCTCAATCCCTCTCTTCTCCTCTCTACCTCACTACCTTTTCTCTCTTGTTCTCCCTTTAACTAACTCTCTCTCTCACACACACACAAAACAACTAACAAAAACATGTCCTAAAAATGTGTCCTTCTCACTGTCATGACTCCCCCCAACCCCATCTTGAACTTGCAAACACACACACACACACACACACACACACACACACACACACACACACACACACACACGTACACACACACACATGCACACACACAGGTGAGTGGTGCTGTGGCGGTGTGCAGTTAGGTTAGGACATGGAGGTGCTATTTCCCTGTGTTTGCATGTGTGTGTGGTTGGCCACTTAGTGCAGCGGGCTCAGGGCCAGTGGAGGGCAGTGCATGCAAATGCCTCACACCTGTGTGCCCCAGCCCGCCTTTCATCTGTCTCCACACACACACTTCATACCGCTTACACACACACACACACACACACACACATTGTCTATCTCACACACGCGCACACACACAATACATGTGGAAATTCAAATATTGCTGGAAATATGACAGACAGTATGTGTGTGTGTGTGTGTGTGTGTGTGTGTGTGTGTGTGTGTGTGTGTGTTCAACACAATCCACTCACCGATGTTGGGGTGTTTGAGAAGGCGGCAGATGCGAGCTTCTCGTTCCAACTTCTGATGATCTGTGAGCATAAAAGAGAAACAAGAAGAACACACAGAAACTCAATCAGACAGCAAAAAAAAACACAAGATCATCTGTTAGGATGAGTGAAAAAACACACACACACACACACACACACACACACACACACACACACACACACACACACACACACACCCACAAAAACCACATCAGACACGTCTAAGACAGCCTAACATCCCCTCAGCATCTCCAGACAATCTGTCCATCAGATAGCGCTCCACCACAGAGGCCAGCCAGGGTGGAGTTTCCCCACCAGAAACACAGATGGCTCCTGATGGCTGATGTCACACACACACACACACACACACTCGCACACACACCTTTTTGCTTGTTATCACATTTCTGCTGCCTCGCATGAGTTGAACTTACTAAGGGATGTATTTAATCTGACTAAACTGTAACCTACAAACGAAATTGTTTTTTTTTTTATTCTATTTTTGTCTTTCGTTGTATGGAGCCACTGAAGTTGGTGGATCACCAGGAGCTTGTAAAGCAAACACACAGACAAGCAGACGATGTCACCTTATCTCTCCACATCACTGATACACGAGAGGCATTTAGGTTCACAAACACTCGTCTACATTATTCAGTTTGTTTTGAGTTTGCAGCAAACATTTGCCAACATTTGCAAGCCATTTTGAATATGTAGCTCATGTAGCCAGTGTATATTGAATAAATAAAATAAATAATAAAATTGAACAAATTAGGGTTGTTGAATGAAAAACATTCAAATTTAAAAGGTTGAACGAGGACAAGTTAAGTTCGCCTCGACTGTTCACCTCTGATGAGCTTGATACAGGCCTCGGGTGTGTGTGTGTGTGTGTGCTCTTTCTGTATCGCTCTGCAGTATTTGAGTTCTGGTCGTGTAAAAGCTCTAACATATGGCCCCGATATTTATGAGGGGGACACACACACACACACACACACAGGAGTTATGATCCAATTTGACCAGCGCTGCAACACTTGACTGAGAGAGGAGAAAAAGAAAACAAAAAATAATAACAATGCGTGTGTGTGTGACACATGTATCCAACCCTCATCCAGGGTGTGTGTGTGTGTATCACATGTATCCAACCCCCATCCAGGGTGTGTGTGTGTGTGTGTGTGTGTGTGTGTGTGTGTGTGTGTGTGAAAATAATAATAATATAGTGGTGATGGAGGGGTAGTCTTGCTTGTAGGGGGATGCAATTTAGTGCCTCTCTGTCTTTCCTTACTGTATGACTCACATTGTGTGTGTGTGTGCGTGCGTGCGTGTGTGTGTGTGTCACATGTATCCACCCCCATCCAGGGTGTGTGTGTGTGTGTGTGTGTGTGTGTGTGTGTGTGTGTGTGTGTGTGTGTGTGTGTGTGTGTGTTTA
>CM059286.1:18082095-18094595 GCA_030347295.1 Setipinna tenuifilis
GGAGAAAGAGAGGAAAAGAGAAAAGAAGACGGCAAGAGAGAGAGAAATCCAATTGAGATAAGTGCTGCCTTCTCACATCAGACTGGCTCATGACGTCAGCTGCTCACCCATCCACAGCTGCAGGGTGGGGAGCGAGCACGCACACACACACACACACACACATACACACACACACACACACACACACACACACACACACAGACACACACACATACACACACAGACAGACACACACAGACACCCTTGCACCACTGAGGGACAGGACACACACCTTCATAAACCAGTTGTGTACACACTCTTAAAGTGGACATTGTGGATATATATATATCGCCATGACATCTATGGGACATATTGAATGCAGACAGAATAGGAAGTACTGACTGTGCAAACAGGGAGACACACACACACACACACACACACACACACAGGTACATACCCTTGCTATACATATGGACATACACACACACACACACACACACACCCTCACTATACATATGTCGATGCAGCATAGATATACAATGACACACATACACACCCCTGAGAGCAACCTACTGCGATAATGTACTACTGTAACACGATAAGACACTAGTGTGTGTGTGTGTGTGTGTGTGTGTGTTTGTGTATATGGTGTCTGACGAAAAAACACTAGCTATTCCCCTGTGTGCACGAACCCATTTAGACCGTCACAATTCACATCTGTCTTAACACTCTTCTCCTGACAGAGGATGGAGGAAAAAAAAACGATAGAACAAAAGAAAGCGAAAGCGAAAAAGAAAACACACCAAAAAAATGTGTCAAAGACTCCATTAGGCTTCAGAAGTGCGGCAGCAGAAGCCAAGCTGACACCGCTTTTGATTTGCAATTTAATAAAACACGGCGCTTGTCACGGCGAGGGGGAGCGAGACAAAGAGCAGACTCCCACAGAAGCGCTTCGCTCGGGAGCAGAGAGGAGAGGAGCGGAGTGTGAGGAGCGGAGTGTGGCATAGAGGAGTGTAGAGTAGAGGAGCGTAGTGTCTGTGCGACATATTCCAGACGAGCTGCAGGAGCACATGCTGTCCGCTGGGGCTCCGTGTGTGTGTGTGTGTGTGATCATCAAAGCCTCCAGGCAAAGCCCTAAAGGAGAGGTAGTCCTGTGTGTGTGTGTGTGTATGTGTGTGTGTGTAGTGTATGTGTGTGTGTGTATATATGTGTGTGTGTGTGTGTGTGTGTGTGTTTACGTGTGTGTCTGGGGGGGGAGAGTGGTGGTTGGTTGGGTATGAATTTGACTTTCAAAGTCCAGGAATTAGGCCTTTCACAGGATATGTGCAAGTGATGTAATGGTGTGGTGTGGTGTGTGTGTGTGTGTGTGTGTGTGTGTGTGTGTTTGTTTAGAGTCATTAGCCATCATTACTCTTCATAAAAGCCTGCAAGCTCTCTTTCTCTCTCTCTCACACACACAATCTATTCAGCTATAGCTTCAGCTAATAAGGTTCACTACTTCTTTACTCACATGTATACAACCTTGTGTGATTGCACACACTCTCTCCTACACACACCCACACCCACACCCACACCCACACACACACACACACACACACACAGGCTTGGTTATCTCCACAATGGCACGGCATGGGACAGATATGCTTCCGTCTTGTGTCAATAAGGTTCACATGCAAAAGAGGCCTGTGCCGCTAGCTAGGCTAATTAGGCGTTTAGCACTGCCAGCTGAACATCTTCATCAACACAGACACACAGAGCGTCACAGACAGTCACAGACACACAGGATGACACACTCACTCATGGTCCACATGGCCGCGTTGACAACTCTGAACAGGACAAGAAGAACATGGCCATGTGCTGTATTCTAACACTCCCAATGTTTTAAAGTTACAATATTTAAAAGTTACAGTGTTATGACCTGTATGGTGTTTGTCAGGTATATGCCTGGATCTATGAAGGATCATTTTTATGCCAAAAAGCTGTACCATCAAAATTTTAATGGGATTTTAGCCAGCACCTGTTGAAATTCTTGGATGTGTGCCCATTTTCTGCTTCACGATGACAGGGAGGCTTCCCATTAACTTCACACAGACACAAACGTCATGTTTGCCAAACCGCATTCAACTTGGGTTGCATTGTGCTGCACAGCACTGTGTTGCAATGTGCCGAGTTGATAAGTTGACTACTACTATGACTAATGCACTTTTGAGGAAGCGACAGATGTGCCAGCCAATCAGATTGTGGCTGAAGTGGCTCTCCTCCAATCAAATGGGCAGCCATCAGATACCTATGCAGCTGTATGAATGTGGGGTACAATGGAGGTGCATGCTTGACAAAGGAGAGGGTACAGAGACACAGACAGACAGACAGACACACACACACACAAAGCTGGTTGTTGTTACAGCGTACACCCACGCTAAACAGTCATAGTTCACCTCTATATGCTGGTGTTACGTACTGCACAAAAATAAGGACACTGTCTCTCTCCCACACAGACAAGCCTGTTATCTTTGATGCCTCCTGACGCGCGTGTGTGTGTGTGTGTGTGTGTGTGTGTGTGTGTGTGTGTGTGTGTGTGTTGAGAGTTGCAGGTGGGCGGATGGGAATGACCGTGATAAAACACAGACTGTGCTGAGTGACAGAGGCGTGTGACTATCCTAAGCTCTGCTGCCTTACTGGGAGTTAGCCCTGCCACACTACACCACACCAATGCTGCATTCTCCCTCCCTCTCTGCCTCTCTCTCTCCCCCCCTCTATCTCTCCCCATGAGATGTGCTGTAACCATAGACCCCACATGTATGGGAGATGGAGTGGGGTGGTGTGTGTATGTGTGTGTGTGTGTGGTGTGTGTGTGTGTGTGGGGAGGGGGGGGCAGATTACCTCTCGTTTATCACAGCTTTGGGAGACTTACCCCTGCCGTGGGCAGACGGGGAGGATAGGTCAGTGTGGCCCAGACACCCAGAGCTAAAAATAGCCCCAATCCCCCAGCAGGCTTAGAGCAGCGGTGACTCACCGCTCCCTACGGGGTGGCGTAGCGTAGCGTAGCGAGGCGACGAGCGGCTATTACGACAGACCCCGTGCGGCGACCCAGGACACACACACACACTTTCCATTTCCTCTTCCCTCCATTCTGGTTCAGGTACCCCACCACACACTGTCTTCCTCTCCCTAAGGTGCCCCTCCACCTCCTCTCTCAGTTACCCCTCTACCATCCCACCACCTCCTCTTTTCATCCACCCCACCACCACCTCTCTTTTTTTCATCCACCCCACCACCACCTCTCTTCCTCTCTCTAAGGTACTCCTCCACCTCTCTCTCAGGTACCCCTGTACCATCCCACCACCTCCTCTCTTCCTCTACCACCCCACCACCACCCCTCCATCTCTCCCTAAGGTACCCCTCCACCTCCTCTCTTCCTCTCCCACCCCACCACCACCTCCTCCTCTCTTCCTCTACCTCTGCCTCCACCTCCTCTCTTCCTCTCTCTCCACCTCAGGTACCTGTCTGCCTCCCCACCACCTCCTCTCTCCAGCTTAGGTACCCCTGTACCATCCTGCCACCTGCTCTCTGCCTCTCCCTCAGGTACCCCATCACCACCCCACCCTCTCCCCACCCTCTCCCCACCCTCTCCCCCCGTCCTCTCTCTCTCTGACTCAGGTATCCTGGGGTGTGTGTGTGTGTGTGTGTGTGTGTGTGTGTGTGTGTGTGTGTGTGCCAGCCCCAGCACAGCAGCCTGTTGACGCCAGCGACACACACACACACACACACACACAGCAGCAGGATGCAGAGCCGTGACGCTCGTGACGCAGGAGAGCCGGCCTACGCACAACGGGCTTGACAAGAGGGGACAGAAGGAGAACGAGGAGGAGAGGGAGAGACAAAGAGGAGAAGGAGGAGAGGGAGAGAGAGAGGAGGAGGAGGAAGAGGAGAAGACAGACAGAGAGGGGAGGAGGAGGAGAGGAAGAGAGAGAGGAAGAGGAGAGAGAGAGGAGGAGGAGGAGGAGGAGGAGGAGGAGAAGGACAGAGCAAGGAGGAGAAGTAGAGAGAGAGGAGGAGGAGAAGAAGAGAGGAAGAGAGAGAGAGAGAGAGGAGGATAATGAGAGAGAGGAGGAGAGGGAGAGAAGACGAGCAAGGGGAAGAGGAAGAAAGAGAGAGTAGGAGAAGGAGAGGGAGAGAATGAGAGAAGACCTAGGAGGAGGAGGTATTCATTATTTTCCTCTTTCGTCCCTATATATATATATATATATATATATATATATATATATATATATATATAAGGGAACAGATGACATCAGCACTACTGTCAGACACACCAGCCTCCTCAGTAAGCCAATAAGCCTCAGAGGCAAAGGCAGCAGCAGCCTTCTGCTGGGGGGGCATGGGGGGCAGAGGGGGGTTGGGGGAGTGTCTAGGAGGAGAGGAGAAGGAAGGTGTGTGTGTGTGTATGTGTGTGTGTGTGTGTGGGCACGGGACGGTGAGGAAGTGCCGAGGAGAAGAGGAGAGGAGAAGGATGGAGAGTGTGTGTGTGTGTGTGTGTGTGTGTGTGTGTGTGTGTGTGGGCAGGGGAGTGTGGGGAAATCTCGAGGAGGGAGAAGGGTAGGAGAAGGAAAGAGCGTGTGTGTGGGAGACTTGGCGACTCACTGCAGTTTCAAAGAGAGGAGCAGAGGAGATGGACAGAGAGTGTGTGTGCGCACGTGTATGTGTGTGTGTGTGTGTGTGGGCAGGGGAGTGTGGGGAAGTCTCGAGGAGGAGAGAAGAAGGAAGGAGAGCGTGTGTATGTGTGTGTGTGTCTGTGTGTGTGTGGGAGCTTCGGCGACTCACTGCAACTTCGGAGAAGAGGAGAGGAGATGGAAGGAGAGTGTGTGTGTGAGCGTGTGTGTGTGGGAGTGTGGGGAAGTCTCGAGTAGGCAGGAGGAGAGGAGTGAGAGTGGTTTTCTCTCCTAAATAAAAGAATAACTAAACTGATGGCCTAACTACCTGACTAACTTTCACTCCTGGAACATCTCCATAGTCCTCCTGCTGTACCTGTTCCCAGAAAGTTTAAGACAATTAGACACACACACACACACACACGTCTGCCTAACTGTCTTAGACACACACACACACATCTATACACAGACACACACTCATCTATAGACACACACACACACACACACACACACACCACACACACCACACACACCACACACACCACACACACCACACACACCACACACACACACACACATACACCGTCTCCGCCTCCACAGAATATTAACCAGATCTGAAAACACAACAGCAGTAACAGTAGCCCAGTCAGGAAAGAGGGAGCCAGAGTGAAGGATGGAGAGAGGGATGGAGGGAGACACAGAAAGAAAGAGAGAGAGAAAGATAAGTAGGGACTGGGAATGAGGGATTGGGTTGTGTGGAAATGACAAAAAAAACAGTTTGGAAGGAAAAACATCTGAAATGTCCATTCTCCCTCATCCTTCTCCCTGTGGCTTTATGCTGTATCCGTGCTCTGCCTAGACCACCAAGTTTTCCCCCCTGCCACACACACACACACACACACTGAAACACACATACACGTAGACACACACACACAGACACACACAGACAGACCTTAAACCAGAGTGTGGACCTTGCTCTGTCCTCTAAGTGCAGCTGTGTGTGTGTGTGTGTGTGTGGCGTCTGCTGCGCTTTAATCCCACCCTTCTGTCGCTGCGGCACTCCTAACCTCCGTGTCCTCCGTGTTTGCAAATCGTCGGTGCTCGAGTGACGCCCGGGCCCTCCCCAAGCTTCGCCGAGGTCACACCCCCGCCACACCACCAACCCCCCTTGCCCCCCCTCCCTGCCCCCTCCCTCCCCCCTCCCTCCCTCCTACCCCTACCCTCCCCAAGCAGAGCACAGCAGAGCAGCATTGAGTAGAGCAGGGCAGCGCTCTTACGTAATCTCCCCTCTGTCATGGAACAAGGGAAGTGCTGGTGGGGCGGGGGGGGGGGGGGGGGTTTGAGGGCTATGCTGGCCAGTGTGGGCGGTTGGAAGCGGGGAGGTCTATTTACATTGGAGTCGCTTAGCGGATGCTTTTATGTAAAGTGACTTACAGTGCTGTGCAGAGCAGAGAGAGGCGCAGAGAGGCACACACACACACACACACACACACACACACACACACACACACACACACACACACACACACACACACACACACACACACACACACACACACACACACACACACACACACACACACACACACACACAGCAATTATGGTTCCGGCGCCTCGCTCGGCTGTGTGTGTCTGTTCTGCGGCTGAATGTCACGGCTAACGGGCTGCCAGCTGACGACGGGATTACGGCGAAACTTTATACATTAATATGTAAACACAGTCCTCCCCCGTCTTAATAGCTTAACGCTTTTTTTCTTCTTCCCTGCCTGAGTTTCTGACCTTGCCTCCTGCTGTGCTGCGTGTGAGATTAGATTAGCCGAAGATAACGACATGAACAATTACACTGCGAGCGGTTTGTGACTTCCACACGCTGAAATCAAGGTGGGCACCTGGCTGTTGGATGTGCCACTGCGTACGTGATTCTTCTCTCCTCTCATCTCATCTTCTTTCCTGGTCTCCTCTCGCTGGCCTGTGCGTGTGTGTGTGTGTGTATGTGTGTGTGCACGAGTGTGAGTGTGTGTGTGTGTGCACGAGTGTGAGTGTGTGTGTGTGTGTGCACGAGTGTGTGTGCGTGTGTGTGTGTGCACGAGTGTGTGTGCGTGTGTGTCTGCGTGCGTGTGTGTGAGTGCGCATTCCTCCTGCTTTGAATGACTAAAAGCCAGCTACAAAGCTGCGCTCACACACACACGAACATGTCAGGAGAGGCCTGACTGACTGACTGACTGACTGACTGACACACATCTGGACAGCAGCGTCACCACTTCATCCAGTTATGAGATCATCCCCATCATCTGATATCGTGTTGGATTTTTTTCAGCTAGCGAGATTTATTTTCTCTCAAGACAGATTAATACACATTCGAGACCCTCTGTGCTGAGTTGTAAAAAGATGAAAGAAGCCCCTTTTCCTTTAAAAGACAACCAATGTGAAGTGAAGGGCGGCCCTGGCGTGAGGCTCAAAGTAAAGACTGATGCTGGAACAGTTTGCTGGGAGAGGATAAAGACAAACACGAAAGGGCTTCATTGATCATTTGTTATTGTACCACCCCAAGAGGCTCATTGGTAATCCGAAGCAGACTCGAAATCTTGAGCCTCATCATAACAGCTCTCTCGATCACACCCACCCATGCACGCACGCGCACACACACACACACACACACACACACACATAGAAACACACACACACACACACACACATAGAAACACACATACACACACACACAACCCCACACACACACAGTAAGATGTTGGAGCAACCAGTAGAAGAGGGGATTCCTCTGGAAATCATCTGCTGAGGGTACTGGGCGTGCCATGAATGAGGGATTATCCTTTCTTTTGACCTCTTTGACTCCAATGTTGTGATTAAGAGAGGGCTTACAGCACCCAGGGGCAGATGAGTGACGAGAGGGGGCGGGGGGCAAGGGGCAGATGAGTGACGAGAGGGGGCGGGGGGCAAGGGGGGCAGAGGAGAGGAGGAGAGGAGAGGAGAGGGGTCAATGGACGCTTCTCCGATGTCCATCCAGTTGTACATTACCACAGACACTTCACTAATCTTACCATACTAAGGCCTCATTCACACCAAAACCTGTGCGTTCGTGGCGAATACGCGGTTGGTGTCCATTCTTGTTAACAGATTAGACCATGCACACTGCATGTGGTACACACTCTTCTTAAAGCGGCTCGACCACGCAGACACCGCGCTGCAACTAGAAAATAGATAGAAATAGAATATTCAGGAACCTTGCCACACTAACACTCACACAGGCAGTGAAAAAGTGAGGATGAGAGAGAGAAGAAAAAAGAAAGAAAGAAAGAGAGAGAGAGGGGCAGTGGCATAGAAGAGGAGAAAGAGAGTAAGACTAGAAAGTGCAGTGGGCTAACTCGGTGTTTAAATAAGCTTGAGCTGAACTGTGGGAGTTAGGAACCAGAAGGACCCGACAAATCTGTGGGTGCAGAGACCACAGAGGAGAGAATCTGGATCAGAGACCGTCACACAGAGAAGGGGTGTGTGTGTATGTGTGTGTGTGTGTGTGTGTGTGTGTGTGTGTGTGTGTGTGTGTGTGTGTGTGTGTGTGAAGTGTGAATTAGCCCTCCATAATTGGTGTGCACTACCATTAAGTACATCAACATGTTGGTACCCCCCCACAACCCTGCTATTTTTGTCTCTTTGGGGGGCACTGGGTCTTGATCAGGGGGTACTGAACCCCCCTAGGATGCTAAAAGTGCGGAGGGAGAGAGTGACAGGCTAAGAGCCAATCAGGAGAAGGGCCACATGAGGGTCCCACAGAGGAGCCCTGGAGCTCAGCCAACCCAGACACACCAACCTCGGAGCATTCAAGGCCTCCCTCCCTCCCTCTTTCTCGCTCTCTTTCTCCCTCCATCCTTCTCTTTTTTTCTATTTCTCTCTTCTCCTACTCGTTTGTGTAGCTTTGGGGTTACAGAACATAATGTATCTAACAGGCACCTCTCTCTCTCTCTCTCTCTCTCTCTCTCTCCCCCTCTTTCTCTCTCTCTACCTCCGTCTCTCCTGTGTGCGTCTCCTCACCCACGTCACTCCCCCTATTATGACATCCAATCCTCTCCTCTGCCATGGCAACGACACCTAACCCCCATTGTTTCCACCTCATAGACGGACATCGACCTCTCCTCTCCTCTTCTTTTCTGTCTGCTCCATCTCTGCACCCTCCTCTCTCTGTCTCTCTCTCCACCTCCCTCTCTGTCTGTCTGTCTGTCTGTCTGTCTCTCTCCCATCTTTCCGCTCCACCTCCCTCTCTTTGTCTGTCCCCCCATCTTTTCTCTCTACCCCATCTCTGCACCCTCCTCTCTGCATCTCTCCACTTCCCTCTGTCCGTCTGTCTGTCTGTCTGTCTGTCTGTCTGTCTGCCCCCCCCCCATCTTCTCTCTCTACCCCTCCCCCCATCTTTGCTCTGTAATATCCCCTCTTTTTCTCTCCTTTATCTAATTCTCTCCACCTACCTTATTCTCTGTCTTCTATTGTTCTTCTTTACTTCTTTCTCTGCATCCCTTCTTCCACATTTGTTCCACACTCCTTTCATGCACACTTCCCTTCTCCACTCTCTCTCTTCCTCTTTCCCATCCCTCCCTCCATCCCCCTCTCTGTGCTGTAGCTCCATATTTCCACCAGACTGTGACACACACACACACACACACACACACACACACACACACACACACGGACCAGGTAGCTGTTTGCACTCTGCTGTTTGCTCCAGCTTGATGGAAAGGCCAAGCACTCTGGGACATGTGGGGGTGGTAGTGATGGTGTGTGTGTGTGTGTGTGTGTGTGTGTGTACGCATATATGTGTGAGTGTTGGGGGGGGGTGATAGGCCTTCATCTCAGTGGGGGGCAGGGGTGTGCTGGATGTGGGGCTAAGGTCAGCCAGCCCCCCCTTCCCTTCACTGCTGCCCGCACTGGGGAGAGACTTCCATCAGGAGATGGAGAACACCTTTGTAAGGTCAAACAAAGTGCTGTAGCCATTGTACCCTCTATGTGTGTGTGTGTGTGTGTGTGTGTGTGTGTGTGTGTGTGTGTGTGTGTGTGTGTGTGTGTGTGTGTGAATACGCTGGTGCGTGTGTGAATACACGTGTGTTAGAGAGTGTCAGTACTAATTTCTCACCCGGACTCACAGAGGCATGTTTGCTGTGGCACTCTCACAGAGACGCATTGAAGCAATCTCTCTCTCTCTCTTACACACACACACAAACACACACACACATCTGCTATTCAGCTCCTCACTGTCCCTCTCGCCCCCTCTCTCTGAGAACACACACACACACACACACACACACACACACACACACACCCTTTCCTTTGATACCAGTACACAACCTCTCTATTTCACTCACGCACGAGCAAACACAGGCAGAGTGGCCACTGTGCTGCCAAACAGCTTCCCCCCTTTAATGCACTGCCCTGTGTTTGCTGCAGTACGTCAGAGGCTCGCCCCCGCATCACACACACACATGCACACACACGCACGCCACACACACACACACTCGCACAAACACACACACACACACTCACACAAACACACACTCTCACACAAACACACACTTACACAAACACACACTCACACACAGCTGTTGGGAGCAGTGTGGCCACTCTCCGTGCGGCTTATGCGGGGAAAAAAGCAGCAGCTTGCTTGACAGATGTGCCACATGGGTTTGAGGATCTGAGCACATCTGGTGGCAGCGCTACAGCCACGCTTTCACTTCACTCGCACGGACCACACCACACTACACTACTTTACTCCACACCACACCACTCCACACCACACTATAATTCACCACACCACACTACTTTACTCCACACCACACCACTCCACACCACACTATACCTCACCACAACACACTATACCACACTATACCACACTACTCCACACCACTCCACACTATACCACACCGCTCCACACAACAACACACTATACCACACAACAACACACTACTCCACACCACACCACCACAGCCACGCTTCCACTCACAGACCGCACCACACCACACAACACAACACTAACCACAACGCACAACACTACTCCACATCACACTGCACCATACTATCCCACACCACACAACTGACAACACAACACAAAGCTGATTTACAGACAGAGGATATCAACACTCACAAAATGAAGAAGAGAGAGAGAGAGAGAGAGAGAGAGAGAGAGGGAAATGACCACTCAAAAACAAAAGAGAGAGAATGAGGGAGAGAAAGAATGAAAGACATGGAGGGCGAAAGAGAGAGACAGAAAGAGAGAGAGAGAGAAGAGAGAAGGAAATGACCACTCAAAAACAAAAGAGAGAGAGAATGAGGGAGAGAAAGAATGAAAGACATGGAGGGCGAAAGAGAGAGACAGAAAGAGAGAGAGAGAGAAAGAGGGAGCGGCTATGTTTATAAGACTATGCCAGGGCTTTGCATTGCCTCAACAAACCTGTTGCATGCCCAATCACTTATTACATTTTCCTGTTTATTTCACAGGAGTACAGTGTGACAGACGCAACCACGCACACACACATACACACTGACGTCCAATTAGCATGCAGGGAGTCCTCCAGCGCAGCTTTGATGGGGAGGACTGCTGTCGTGTGGCCGTGGCAACCCTTCAAAGAGTGATTTCCACTGCAGCACCACAAAGCCTGCTCTCCCTATGCATCTCTCCCTCTCTCCCTGTGCCACACACACACAGCCCTGTCAATCTTTAACACTCCATCTTCCACACACACAGCTCTGTGTGTCTGAAAGATGGGGTCTGAGAAAGGACACACACACACACACACACACACACACACACACACACACACACACACACACACACACACACACACACACACACACACACACACACACACACACACACACACACACACACACACACACACACACACACACACACACACACACACACACACACACACACACACACACACACACACACACACAGTTGTGTCACCTTCCCGTCTCCCAGTACAGATCTGCAATTCATGCCTCAACTCTCCCAGTCTCTCGTCAGTCAACACTTTAATCATCCTGAACCCAACACCCTTACTTCACTCTTACTCTCACTGCGCCATTCTTTCCCTCCACTCGTTTACCCTCACTGTGCCATTCTCTTCTTTCACTCATTTACTCTCGCACCATCTCTGTCCACAGCCTCATATATATATTCCTTTTACTCGTTTATTCTCAATCTCTAGCTGTCAATCACACCATAGCCATTACCTCATTCCTTCTCACTGTCTCTCTCCTCACTTTGCCATGTGTGTGTGCATTCACTCGTTTATTCTCTCTCTCTTCACCTCACACAGAGATGGGACTTCTTTCCTTCCTTCCTTCCTCTTTTCAGATTTTGTTTTCCCCAACATCACTAGTGGACACTATAACCCCATCAGTCACACTTTAGTGTTTACTGACTCACACACACCCAGAGAGAGAGAGAGAGAGAGAGAGAGAGAGAGAGAGAGAGAGAGAGAGAGAGAGAGAGAGAGAGAGAGGGAGAGAGAGAGAGAGAGAGAAACAGAAAGACAAAGACAGAAAGAAAGAGAAAGAAAGATACATAGAGAATGAGAGACAGAGAGAGAGAGAGAGAGAGAGAGAGAAGACACATTTGTTATCCCACTTTAAGTGTTCTTGGAGTTAAGCTCTTGCAATACTTCTCTAGACTCCGCCCCCCCCCCCCAAAGAAGGCCCGCCCACTCTAGCCTAGCTGCCAGTCTGGTCTCCAGTTCGCCTCCTTTTCACATCATTCAGATACTGTTGCCAAGGAAACACAGGCACCCACCCCCCCGCCCCCTCCTGCCCCACACCCCCACCCCCTCTTAAATCCCCTGTGCGCCAAAGAAAGGTGCCCCCCTCTTG
>CM059286.1:18099595-18129595 GCA_030347295.1 Setipinna tenuifilis
CCCACCCCCCGCCCAAACAGCCTCAGACCCAACACCCTCCGACCCCCCACCCCCCACCCCCACCCCGGCGCCTTTTTCAATCTTATGCCACGGAAAAACCATCATTTCTAAACCATCACCTAATGCACTGCGAGCCTTTCTTTTTTCCCCCTTTTGTAAATCACGTCTTCAAACAAACAGCAGCGGTGAATGAATTAGGGGAGTGATGAATGGATGAAGGATGTCTCAGCCATCGCTCAGTTAGGGCAGACGCTGGGGCAGGAGCTCAGCTGCTTCACTGGTAAAGGGCTAGGACAGAATGGGGATTACCCCTTCATAATTGGGCGCGGGGTCGGGGTGGGGGGGGGGGATACTGCACATCCTTGGCCGCTGCAGCGTGCAAATGTAGATTACCCCTTCATAATTGGGGGGGGTACCATCTTTGACAGGCCATCACAGAAAGTGAACTACTCCTTCTTAATTGGGGGGATACTACCTTATGCACAGATGTGGATGGCCCCTTCATAATTGGGGGGGGGGGGGTACTGCTAGCACAGAATGTGGATTACCCCTTCATTATTGGGGGGGGGCACTACCTTTTCCAGGCTAGCACAAAATGTGCATTACCAGTTCATAATTGGGGGTGTACTATCTTTCACGGGGGGGTGCTACTGTTTATGTTTAGCATTATGTACATGAATATGGTGGTATGCCCCAACCCTGAATCTGGACCATACTGCCTCTCTACTCCAGCCGGCTGTAAGTGAATATGGGCATCATGTGTTTACGCGTTGCAATGAGAGGCAGACATATCTGTTTTCAAGCAAACTGGAGAAAACAGGCGGATATCCTCTCTTTAGGCTGCGGTGGAAAGGGAAGATGGCCTGGCCGGGTGCCCACTAGAGGATGTGTGTGTGAGCCACCTCAGTCATGGTGCTCTCTTCTCTTCTCTGCTCTTCTCTGCCAGGCTGCCTACGAGTACGGAGGCTGCATCAGGGCCCAGGGACCTACTGCTACTACTGCTACCGCTACTCGTACTGCTGCTACTTCTACTTCTACTGCTACCGCTACTGCTACTACTGCTGCTACTGGAGGAGAACGTGTAGGCCTGGCTAATGTGCTTCAACAACCACTCAAGGTAGCAAACAGGCAGGCTCTCTTACACACACACACAAATACAGGTACCTTCACAAATACACACACAGAGAAGTGCTTACACACACTCTCAAATGCAGGTGCGCTCACACTCACACACACACACACAAATACAGGCACCTTCACACACACACACACATACACACACTGAAATAAAGGCATGTGTGCACATTCATGCTACAGAGGAAGAGAGGCAGACCGAATAAGGAAGAGAATGAGAGAAAGAGGGAGAGAGAGATGAAATTCATTAAATATTCACAGTTTGTTCCATTAAAGATTCAACCACGCCGGCACTGCCATGTTTATCAAGCCTCCACCAATCAGCCTCCAGCTAGCAGCAAGCCTCCAGCTAACAGCAAGCATCCACCAATCAGCCTTTACGTTTACCAAGCCATAACCAATCAGCCTCCAGCTAACAGCAAGCCTTCACCAATCAGCCTCCACCAATGCAAGCAAGGAAGCCTTCCCTTTTCTCCAGCCCAGTTAACACAGCTCAGCCACTGCACACCACCACCAGTTTTCAGAGATTGGAGGAGAGAGAGAGAGAGGGAGAGGAAAGAGAATGGAGGACAGGACAAAAGAGAAGAGGAAGACAGGGGTGAGATGGGTGGGATATATGATGAAGATGAAGATAGATAGATAGATAGATAGATAGATATATAGATAGATAGATAGATAGATAGATGGATAGTGTAATAGACTGATGCAGGATTCAAGGGGAAAGGAGCGAAGAACAGAGAGAAAGTGAGAGATATAATGACAGAGAGAGAAAGGGAAAAGAGGGAAAAGGGAGCGAGAGAAAGGGTGGGCTTGAAGGGAACTAGGCCCTTGTCCTCTTTTTTTCCATTTGGAGCCAACCACACAGGCTGCCTGTCCCACGTCAATTATTCAGCAACATGCCTGCCTCCCTCCCTCTCTGCTCCCACCCCGACATCATCCAGAGAGAGAGAGAGAGAAAGAGAGAGAGAGAGAGAGAGAAAGAGAGAGAGAGAAAGAGAGCAAGAGAAAGGGGGGGTGAGAGAAAGGGTGAGAGAAAGACAGAGAAAGAGAGACTGTGAGAAAGAGACAGAGAGAGAGATTCTCTGAAATGCAACCTGCCCCTTGCACTAATCCCACGCAAGGAGCTGCATGCACCTACCAACTACATCCATCCCATCTCCACCTATGCCTGCCCATCTCCACACACACACACACACACACACACACACACACACACACACACACACACACCACAAATTCCTGGGGAAGTAGAGGTTAAAAAACATGCACACTCGCAAACACGCACACATATGTACAAACCTACACATGTCAACTCTTTAACCCCAAATGTTGTACCCTATGATACAAACATGCTCATCATTTGTCCATGTGGATATTAAAGGAAACCTGAATAAATGTGGGAACCACACACACACAGACACACACAGACACACACACCACGTCTGGTTCGTGGAGGGGGGCAGTTGTTACTGAAGGCAGCCCAGCAGAGGAGAGTCTGAGTGGGAGGCAGAGCAGTGAGGAGAGGCCTGTGTTCCAGAGAAGGCAGACACAGCTGAGAGGAATGGGGGGTGGTGTGGGGGTGGTGTGGTGCTGTGTGGTAGGGTGTGGTGGGGTGCAGCGTAATGTGGTGCTGTGTGCTGGCGCACGTTGCAGCGTGGTGTGGCATAGTGTGGTCGGCTGTGGTGCTGTATGGTGTGGTACGGTATAGTGTGATGTGGTGCTGTATGGTGTGGTACGGTATAGTGTGATGTGGTGCTGTGTGGTGTGGTATGGTACAGTGTGGTGTGGTATGCTGTGGTATGGTATGGTATAGTGTGGTGTGGTATGGTACTCTGCTGTGTGGTGTGGTGGTGTGGTATGGTATGGTGTGGCGCTGTGTGGTGTGGTGTGGTGTGGTATGGTATGGTATGGTACTCTGCTGTGTGGTGTGGTGCTGTGTGGTATGGTGTGGTGTGGTGTGGTCTGGTGCTCTGCTCAGTGGACTTGGGCCACTGTGTGTGGCTGATTTACATAAGACCACGCACGCTCAAGACCACGCACGCTCCCACAGCATAATGCAGGACCTCACACAAACGCTGCAGCGGCCAAGAATGTGCACCGGGGGAGCTGCAAACGGCAAAGCCAGAGAGAGAGAGAGAGAGACAGACAGACAGAGAGACAGAGAGACAGAGAGAGAGAGACACAGAGGAGAGGCACGACACACAGGGAGAGAACGACAGAGGAGCAGAGAAGCAGGATGGATGGCGAGATAGATGGAGAGAGAGAGAGAGAAAAAGAGTGAGGGAAGGACAGAGAGAAACCGAGACAGAGAGAGAGAAGGACAGAGAGACAAAGATAGATGGGGGTTGAGGCTAGGATTGTGGTAAAGCAGGTTTTGGCACCCAGCACAAGTGGATGTGGATATGACAGTGGAGCTGTGTGTGGTGGTGGAGATGAGAGTTGAGGGTGGGTGGGTGGTGGGGGGTGGGGGGGCTCTTCATCACAGACATTCATCATGGGCCAAGATCACCAGAGAATGAGTACTCAGACTTGTGCCACAAATCTTATCCTCTGTAAAACCCCTCGCTGTCTCGGACTGATGTCACAAATCCTGAGCAGGAGTGTCAATCTGGGGAAAAGGGGTGGGGGGGTGGGGGATTTGGTTTCACTTGGCCCTTTCTTTCCAATCAACCCATAATCATCTGCTTCTTGTTTACAATGTCCATGTTTGACCACCCGAGTGTTTACAAACCCCTCAGAAAGGTCTAGCCCTGATTAATTGATTGGTCTGGTCGATTGATTGGTCGAATGAGTATGAGGGGAGTTGACGAGCTGACTAATGAATTGGTCGATTAATTGCAGAATCCTTTAATGATACCAAAGTATTAGCCACAGTCAGCACAGTCACCCAGGCAGGCACAGACATCCAGCTGCCATCTTGGAAATCCCTCCCAGCCTTCTTTTTCGCCAGTGATATATATAATTCAATAACATCACAGCATAACTCCCCAACGATGAAAAGAATCGCCCTTTCACAGACCTGGGCATGAACTGCGGACAAAGACGAGACGAAAGACGAGACGAGGGAGGGATAATTGCGGTTTGTGTTTGTGTGGAACACGCAGGGCATGTCCAAGGGGGCTTCAGCTTTGATTAAGGCTGCTGGACAATAATGGTCATGGGAGATTTACAGACATGGGAGGCCCCCCGCTCCTCGCCGCCGCTGTCACGCCAGACGAATGGGACACTTTGCCTTTTTTTTTCTTTCTTTTTTTTTTTTTTTCCTTCTCTTCAGTGCCAGCCATTGTGATTAACAGTTTCTAGAAAACAGTTGCCAGGTTACTTGACAGGATCTCTGCCAAAGCTGCCACCGTAGCAGTAGGTGTGTGTGTGTGTGTGTGTGTGTGTGTGTGTGTGTGTGTGTGTGTGTGGAGGAGGAGGGGAGGGGGGGGATTCTAATTACCTTTCTAAAGTGATCTTTCTTTTATATAAAAAGTCTTTGTTTCCCAGCCATCCCAGGCAAATCACACACACACACACAGAATAAAATAAATGCTTTAATTTAGCCGTCGTCTAGTCCAGAGTCAGACCGCTCGTAGACAGAGAGCTCATGAGAATCGTCCCGTTCGTTTGTCCTCCCGTCCCTAGCCTTCAGTACAGTCTCAACGTGAGCCGATATTAATCTACCGAGCCCCGAGGTGTGATCTATGGAGGCCTAAAACTACCAAAACACTTGTCACAAGAGGACATTTACACTTTGTGCACCTCCAAAGTCTTTGTGACTGGGAAAGGTTAAGGAATCTAATAATGCATGACAAACACAAAGCAAGCAAACAGGCCCCACAACACTGGCGCTATGGTAACCTTAACACTGGGCACATTCCAGCCCCAGTAAGTGACAGAAGCTGCCGTCCGGTTCCAAGGAACACACACTCATGCTCATGTACTGACCTTCACGGAAGGCTGAGAATGCCCAGCTTGGATGCTCGCTCACGGGTGACGAACACACAGGATGGCTTAGGGGACAGCAAATGAAAGTGGCAGAGACACAAGGGGTGCGGTGGTGGTGGTGTGTGTGTGTGTGTGGAGTGTGTGTGTGGAGTGTGTGTGTGGAGTGTGTGTGTGTGTGGAGTGTGTGTGTGGGGTGTGTGTGTGGGGTGTGTGTGTGTGGGGAGTCTAATTAACAGCCATCTCTATCAATGTCAAGTGCCTCCTCCTTCCACCGCGACCCACCCCACCTCACCCCACCCAACCCCAAAAAACTCGATACTGCCGGTACGACACGACGCGGGTATACGGAGTGTCCAGTTTCCAGAAAAAGATCCGACGCTTTTGTTTTGCACCGGTGGCGGGAGTGGCAAATGAGTCTCACGTATCCTGCCCTTCTTCACCGAGGCTTAATTAGACAGGATGAGATCCACCACACTCCAGCATGGCTCAGAGAGACTGGGGGGGGGGGGGTATATATAAATATATTTACTACAGAAGGAGTTCTCCCCACATAAGCCACCTCAGGCCTTGATTTGGACTAAACACTACCAACATTGGGGCACTTGAGGTGATTTCACCTCATAACGGTCCACGTGGAGGGCTAATTGATTTATCCAAATCAGTTTCATTTCACCTGCGCTGTACAGTTGGTTTTTTGGTCAATGTAATGTCAGCTTCCATGAGCAGAAAAAGAAGAGGAGAAATTCTGACAGCAAAAGCTTGAAGCAGCAACTCTCTCGATCTTTTTTCTCAGCTAAAAGCACTGCAAAGTTTGTATTTTTTCCAGACATCAAACAAATCTTTTGTGTCAGGATAGGCAAGTTGTCTGCTTCATGTCCACAATAGGCTTAGTCATCACAAGGCTACAGATAAAAGTATCGCACCATCAACTTAAACTTGAGCAGACAGAAGGATGTCCAGACTGTAGGAAAGCTCACAGTGTTTGTCTGTGGAGCAGCAGACCTGTTATAGCTACAGTAATCCTGGATATCAGAACATGGTTGAACATACTGGCTAGACTCTCTTGGGGGTGGCAGCACAGAGCCAAGGCAAAAAGCTGAGATGAAGTAGACGTGTTATAGGGCGGTTGGCTTAACAGGCCCTGGTGTGTGTGTGTGTGTGTGTGTGTGTGTGTGTGTGTGTGTGTGCGGCCACAGGGACGGTTAAAGTGATATTCTGTGTGTGGACGTAATATTATATGTTTCTTCTGGTGGAAAAACTACTTTGGAAAACTTGTTCTGGCCTTAAATATGTTCAGCTTAACACAGGGTTAAGGAAAAACATAGGGAATAGAAGCTCGTGCATTAAAGGCTCACTAACTAGTTTTTTTTTTTTTTTTGAAAACTTGTGGCTTGTAAGCACATTCCCTTTTTAGATTTTGGAGGGTAATCATATGCTGACAATGAATGATGCAACCACCATTACATGGTCAAACAGTCCGCAGGTCTGCTTGGCGCTGGATATTCAAAGTGATGACAATTACGCAGGGGAGTAAGGGACATAGAGATACAGTGGACATAGAGATACAGTGGCCATGGAGAGCAAGAATCAGGGAAACCACTGCTTGGCAAACCAGACGTTGAGTGACTTACCTCGGGCAGACAGCTTTTTCGTATTGATAATTTTTGCAGCATATTCCTGTCCAGTGGATTTCTTGACACATCGTCGAACCACAGAAAAGGCACCCCTGTGTTAAGAGAGAAACGCTATTAAAATGTGAAGGCTTCTTGTTCAATGACATACAGAAAGACTAAACAGCCCTACAGGTAAGTGCAAAGTAAAAAAGACATTGTCATAATACAAGACCGCCATAAAACTTCCACTACGCCAGGGCTATTAGAATTAGACTAGCTTGACTTGCGGTGAATTTCTACGGAAACACAAGCGCTGATAAGCAAGGGGGCGGTTTGGATGGCCGTGACACACGCCTTTGACAGGAAGCTTTACAGGCTACGCTGTGAACACGCTTAGAATGAGATCTTTCACCTAAGGGTCAAGCCGTAATATTAAATGCTGATTTCACAGACACACAATCCTCGTATGCAACACATATTTACACAGATTAGTGTGATTTTTTAAAAGATGATTAGTCTTTTTTTAAGTCGACACAGCCGTAATATCTGTCCACCCAGCATGCGAGGCGTGTGTATGAAACGTTGCATAGCGCTAGCTCTCAAGCTGGGTTCGCCGTGACACCAGAGTGATGCTGAACAAAAAGCACGAAGTGCCTACATTTGCAGGAGTATGACACAGCTATTACACAAGTCTGCAGCAGCAAGCCATTCCTTCTGGCGTGGCGACAGTCACATGCCTCGCCAACATTGCCGCTAAAAGTTACAATGTACAAAAACAAGCTTCTTGACATGTCATAATAACAACACGAGCCTTTGCTTGTTCGTCTTCCAGTGGATGGCGATTCACGAGCAGTGTCTGTGACATGAGGAAATATTCACAGCCAGCTAGCAACCAAGATGTTCACATGCATGCTCTCCCAACGGAGAGATGTCTTAACCTGTGTTAATGGCGTTTGGGAATTAAACAAATGAAACGAACACCTGAAACGTAGGTAAACACGCCACAGCTGGGCGTACGCGAGCCTCTTGTCCGCTAGTTTTTTTTACTTGCCTTTTTGACATGCAAAACCCACTCTGCATTGTCAACATTCAGCTACACGGGCACAATGAGATACGGAGCGGCGAGGGAAAGGAAACAGACCTTTTCAAAGGGAACAACAGTATTGTTACTCACTTTCCGAGTTCTTCATATAGCTGATATTCGTCCGTGAACCTTGTCGAGGTTACAATTGTAGCCATGTTGTGCAGAGAGAGAGAGATATCGCCTCTCGTTTTTGGTGACTGCCTCGCTCAGGTTTCGGGAGGAGATCTCGTCTACTCAAAAGGAGAGGGAGAGATAGAGACAGAGGAAAGGGAGGGGGAGATCAGGGGTGGTAGTAGTGAGTGAGAGAGAGCGAGCGTGCAGCAACGCGAGATTTTCTCCCTGGTGTCGAGAGGAGATGGAGAGCAAGACGCGGAGCTGGAGATCCGGTGCTGCATTGGAACTGCGACCGAAGGGGTGTTGAATAGGCTGGCAGCGTTGAGTCAAAACTGAGCTCCTGCACAGTAGGAGGCCGAAGAAGGGTGGCGCAGTGCCATCGCAGTCAGAGCAGTGTACACGCTGCTGCCGTAAAAAAAACACGTTTTGTTTCAGTTTTGCTGGTGACTGGTAGTCTATTACTATACTATATTACAACATCATTCCTCATTCATAGGATGTAACCTGATGAGGTCTAATCACAAATGCATAAATCATCCATGAATGTTAAGTGACATCAGATATCATTTGAAGATTGTCCAGTTTGATAATTGCTTACTAATTTGATGATCCAATTGTAATGACCTTGCCTGAGTCAGCAGTAGGCTACCATGGCCATGGTTTGATATATGAGGAGCATATTATAGAATATAATATCGTCCTCCAATAGTAATATTATTTGTCTCTAAGATTGGAATATCAACAACCTTAAAAAAATATTCACATCAAATCTTCACACATTTTAGTCATGGTCTGTGCAGTGAAATATTACCTGCTGCACTCATTGACCTGCTGTTGTGCATTCTCTGCAGACGTGTCCTACAAACGTGATATTTCATGTATACTGTGTGTGTCATGGAAAGAGAGAAGAGAGAGTCAAGCCTGTGGTTTGTTACAACAAGCGTCAGTTATTGGTTTCAAGAGGTGTGAAAATATTTCTTGTGTGTGTGTGTGTGTCTGAGTCGCAAACCATATGCAGTTTGCATTCTAGAGCAGAGGTGTGAGCAAGCTTGTCAGCCCTTCCCCACGTTTTGCTGTCGATATGCCTCCAGTCTGCGTGCTGAAGCGCCTCGTCTTCCTTGGGCAGCCGAGTGGAGAGCAACAGTGATTGGGGGGGGGGGGGGGGGGGGGGGGGTGAGGTGTGTGTGTGTGTGTGGGGGGGGGGGGGGTCTTGCCTGAATGCAGGAGCAGTGAGTTCTTGGCCATAATTACGGGGAGGCAGGCTGATATGAAAGCCTAATTAGAGCAGTGCAGAGGTGCCTTGGTATTAATTGTGCCACTCGTGTGTGTGTGTGTGTGTGTGTGTGTGTGTGTGTGTGTGTGTGTAGCATGTGCATTTGCGCTTGTAGAGCTGTGGCGTTTTGGTTGTCAGAGACAAAAAAACAGATAGGAGAGTACACTCTAAAAGATAATGGGGCCAGTACTGGTTCTTCAGAGCGATGCTGTAGAAGAACCTTTTTCAGTGCTTCAAAGAAGCATCAAGGCAACAGTTTTTTAAAGAACCATTTGACGACGATATGACATAACATAGCCCATTATGATCTGAGGCTCTGAGGAACCATTTCCAATGTGAAGCACCTTTCACATACACGTTCAAAAGTAAAGGTGCTTAAATGGTTCTTTAAATCTCTAGGTGGTTCCATGAAGAGTGGAAGTTCTTCTATGGCATTGGTGAATTGGTACTGCACCCATTATTTTTCAGAGTATAACATGGCAGAAGCGTTCCCTTTGAGAGAGGGCGTGCTCAGTGGATCCCTCAGGCACCTCCTCAGAGAAACCTGTTTACAGAATCCTCTGGTGGATCCAGACTCCAAAAGGGTTCAGCATCCAGAATTCAAAGTTCTTTTTAGCCCTGAATATATTTCAAGATCCTTTTTTTTCTAAAACAGAAATGCTTGCAAGTAAAAAGGGAATTGTTCTCTTGAAGATTTCAAGAGACCATTCTGTCAGACCAATGTTTTCTCACCTCTTTCCCATTACTATTGCACGTCTTACTCACTCCTCAACCCCTGAGCCTCCCTAGAACTTGAGGTGTTGCTTTCCATGTACCATGAAGCACACAGAGTTCTGTTTATTAGTTGATGTCTTCAGCGATGGCCCTGTACAGGCTTGGAGTTTGAGGAAAACATGAAGGGAACTCTAATGGTATAATATATTTGGATTACATGTTGCTTTTCTGCTATTTACGAGGAGTACAGAGAAATATTCAGCCAGTGTGTTTGTGGTAAACTGGTCGTTCCCTTCTGTAAACTTTTTTAAGACACGTACACATTTGGGCCAGACAACAAACGTTTCACCACAGGGCACACTGTCATTTCCTTCGCATGTTCTCCACACCCTGAGGCTACTGATGTGAGCACATGCAAACATGTATTTGAAAAGCCTCTCTCTCATCACGTTAAGGTAAGCAAGGCAGAACAACTGATACGCCACAGCCAGAACAATACTCGCTCTGTTCCTGTTTTTATGCCATGCACCCCATCCACCCTCCATGTCCATTATTACTTTATACCACTAATGTGGCGTAGATATCTGAGGTTGCGTTTTTCGAGAGCGAGCGAGAGAGCAAGCACTCTCTGTTGTGTACCATACTCACTCACACTCACTCACACACACACACACACACACTCTCTCTCTCTCACACACACACACACACAGCCAGCGAGGCAGCGAGGGAAGCAATTTGGGTCGAGTGCCAAACTCAACAGTCATTCCTGTGTGAGTCATCCAGTATGAGGAGTTGGCTGTCTCTCGCTTTCTCGCTCCAGAACTTTCTGTCACACTGGAAGGAAGGAAGGGCCCATCGACTGAAGTTATTTCTTGTGGTCGTGTGAGAGTATGTTTGTGTGTTTGTTTGTTTGTTTGTTTGTTTGTTTGTCTGTTTGTCAAGGCAATGTATAATCACTCTGTAAACACCTACAGTTTTGTTCCGTCTGTATTTATTGAATAGAAAGAACACAGGGAGGGGTTGATTTATCACACACAGATGTTATCTCTCGTTGTACAGGGTAAAAAATGCAGTCCAGTTTTAACCCCATACATGTCTTGTCACATTCAGCGAGGAAGCCACTCTTCACGGTTCTCTATAGCAGTCTGTTCTGTGTTTGTTTGTTATCACGAAAAGCTGGTGATTGTGATACACAGCCCTTTGCTCTGGGCTTTGGGTGTGCACATGAGGCAAGGCTCAGGCCCTGCTCTATACAACCTATCAGAGATGCCAATCCCAGGTTCAGAAAGTAAAAATCCATCCCCAGATTTGATCCAGCCAGCTTTTAATCAGCTGATCGTAATAAGCACTCAAGACAGGTAGATCAACTTCTCAATTAAGTGACCTGTCTGTGTTAGAAGCAAAACATGGCAGGGTTTTTACTCTCTGAACCCGGGATTCACACCTCTGCAATCTATGCAATTACAACAACACTTTAGAAACATGGAAGCAAAGCACAATTTGTAATGTGATTTGGTCTTCACCTCAAATATCTAAACACTTTAGTGAAACCAAAACAAATCCTGGACTGAATCTTTCAGGTTGCCCTCGACATGTAACTGTTCTAGATTTGAGGTTCTGAGTGAGCTTATATGTCTCAGTCCTTTAAAAATACTTTTTTTACCTGCAAATGCAAATAGCTGCTTGAGTAAATTTGTGCATTTTCAAATAAATCCTTCAGTTAGTAGCATCTCTCTCAGAGATTAGCGATCTTACATCTCAGAAAAACTTCTCACTTCACAGCCAGCTCCGTCCTGATGACGACATGTGTTTTCTTCTGGTCCCCGAGGCGGTGTGCACAGACAACCGGCCTTGTGGTGATTCACACAGAGAGTTAACAATTCTTGAGAAGGAAGCGTTTTTGTCGTTGTGACTTTGTGAGCCAAACACACAAAAGGAAGCACGGGGCTGTTTTGTAGGCAGCAGCCTTCGCAGTTGCCATTGAGCACCTGCCAATGGCAGCAGGGCTGTCATAATTGCAAACACACTTTATGCTCTCATCCCCGTCCTCTTAGGACAGACAAAACACTGCTTCACGATCGGCCTCTATCACGGCTCTGCCTACTACAACAATGCACACTTATGGAAATTGTGACTGTAGTTATCTCTCAGTAAGCCCATTTCTGGTTATAATAAAAATCACTTATGTCCATCATAACTACACATAACTCTTACCGCAGCATTATAATATTGCAGTCTCTATCTGTCTTGTATGACATTGTATAGAAACACAATCCTCATCATAGCTGTCCTGGCCATGCAAAAACCTGACACAAGGACTGAATAGACTACAGGCAGTTATACACTGACGCACAAACAATATCTCACTTATGTCACAATGAGCTCTGTCGCCTTAAGTGTGTCTTTGGAGGCACAAGAGAGTGTCACTGGTCAGACAGAGCTTGTTCTGGTCAGACGGAGCACGTTTCCCCCCTGAAGGCTGGACGAGCTCACGTGGTCCGGGTGCGGTCACTGGGCCCCAAGCCCTGAGGAAGTGTGAGGAAGGGTCCGAGGAGCGGAGCGGGCCGGTGGCGAGCGTGCTTCAGCTTCAGCTTCTGTGACGAAACCCACAGAGAGGTCACGAAAGGTCACTCTCTTGACAGATGGCCAGCGGAGACAGCACTTCCTCATGTGGTCACCTCGTCACATACGACCAAAGACCAGCACCCTCTAACACACTAACGCCTCTCTCTCCTTCTTGGAGGAAGAGTGGGTGTGTGCGTGTGCGCGTGTGTGTGTTTGTGCATGTGCATGTGCATGTGTGTGTGTGTGTGTGTGTGTGTCACTACTCAAAATGATGTACACTTCTGCTTTCTCATCCCCTTTCATTCCTTTGTCCCCTTTCATGGTGGCTACTCAATGGAGTCTGTTCTTAGGATGTGATGAGTCAATCTAAAGGTCAAAAGGTCAGGTGGGCCGTGAGGTCAGCCTTCTTCTATTATGTTCTGCTTACAACAGCGAATGTCTCTCCACCATCCCTCCTAAAACACACACTCACTTTCCCTCCACACAGATTAATCAAATTGGCAAGTCGATCCCTAAATCTGAGGTCTGACACACACATTCCTGTTAGCCCACAATATTGTTAAGAGGCACTAGAGACATAGTAGTATAGTAGATGCCCAAAAAAAGTAAATGTATAAAACAAACTACTACTTTGTGATTTCTGTGCAGTATAAACAAGGTCAGGTCAGAGGCCCGGGGTATTGACAAAGGGCAGGCTGTTTGCCCAGGGGAGTCCTTCCTTCTTTTTCTCGCCTCCCTCCTCCTCCTCACTTTATGTAACTCTACATGTTCTATCGCTTCTCGCAATCTTGGCCATTACCTTTGAACCGAACCAGTAAAGAATGAAAAAACGAGAAGGAGGAGAAGAAGAAAGAGTGCGTAGCAGAAGAAGAAGAAGAAGAAGAAGAAGAAGAAGAAGAAGAAGAAGAAGAAGAAGAAGAAGAAGAAGAAGGAGGGCATGAGGGGATGAGGCTGCCGAGGATGAGGAAGATAGCGTCGACATGGAGGAGTGGGCGGAATAAAGTGGTTGGTTTCGTAATATTCAAACAAGGCTAGCTGTGATGCTTTACACGGACGTGTACACACACACACACAGACACACAGACACACACACACACACAGCCCAAAATTCAACAAAGGAGAGGAGAAGTTGGGAAGTGTGTGAGCTGGGAGGAAGCGAGTGAGATTAGGAGGAGAGAGAAAAATGGGTGAACTTTATGGAGCTGGGGGACTAATGAGAACAGACTTAATTAAACACTGAGCCAGAGCAGGACACAGGGAGAGAGAGATATATGGAGGGAGAGAGAGACGGAGAGAAAGAGAGAGATAGATGGAGAGGGAGGAAGGGGGGGGCTGCAAGAGAGAGAAAGAGAGAGAGGAGGGAGAGCAAGAGGGAGGGAATGAGAGGAAGAGACAAAGAGAGAGAGGGAGAGAGAAAGAAAGAGAAAGCGAGAGAGAGAGCAAGAGACAGAGGAAGAGAGAGAGCGAGAGAAAGAGAGAGAGCAAGAGACAAAGGAAGAGAGAGAGCGAGAAAAAGAGAGAGAGCAAGAGACAAAGGAAGAGGGAGACAGGGAGAACAGAAAAAGAGAGAGAGGGAGAGCAAGAGACAAAGGAGGAAAGAGGGAGAGCGGAGAGAGAGAGACAGAATAGAGAGAGAGAAAGAGGATACCTGCCATACCTCCCACGCAGAGGTGGCTCACAGCAACAGCTCTAGCTGCTCACACATGCATCCTTCATCCTGGCATATGCTGGCCGATAAAACCCACACATTAACAGATGCACACACACACAGAAACACATGCACACACACACACACACACACACACACAAACACTCTCTCTCACATACACATACACACACACACATACAGAAACACTCTCTCTCACACATACATACACAAGCACGCACAAATACACACACACAGAAACACTCACACATGCACATGCACACACACACAAAAGCATAGACACACACATAGAAACACTCTCTCTCTCTCACACACACACACAAGCAGACACACACACAGAAACACACATCAGTAGAGGACATAACACATCAGTAGAGGACATAACAAACACATGCACACACGTACACAAACACACATACAAAGCTCATTCATGCTTTTTAAATTTAAATGTACATTACGTAATATGCAATCTCCTCATCACCGGGCTTCTCAACCACCCCCACACACCCCCTGCCACCCTCACCAGCATCACAGCTCCATGTGACTCCCCCTCGCCCACTCCCACACCTCCTCATCCCTCTTCCACCACTCCCACACCTCCTCATCCCTCTTCCACCACTCCCACACCTCCTCATCCCTCTTTCCCCACTCCCACACCTCTTCACCCTCCCCCCTCAACCACCCCTACACCTCCACATCCCCCCCTCCCAACGTAACCAGCATCACAGCTCCTCATGACTCCCCCTCATCCACCCCCACACCTCCACATCCCCCCTTGCCCACCCCCACAGCTCCACCCCCCACCCTAACCCCATAGTCAGTGTTGCCGTAGTCAGTGTGCTGGGGCTAGAAGAAGAGCGAGGAGGCCCTCTGCATGCGGAAGCCCACCCTCTTGAAGAGCGCCCTCAGCCTGCACGCCTTACAGTGCCTCACCGCCACCCTCCGGTAGGCCCCCAGCGCGGCCCCCCCCTCCCCCTCTGCTGTTTGCCCCCCCCAGAGCCCCTCCGCTGGCCCCCCCACCGACGCCTCCGCTGCTGCCCTCCCGGCCCAGCCAGGGGGTCCACACCCCCCCGTGCAGCTGCGGGTCGGCCAGGGGGTCGTCGGGGGGGTTGCGGGGGGGCACGGAGGTCTGGTTGTACTCGGCGATGCGCTCCATCAGCAGCCTCACGACCTCCGGCCTCGCCTCCGACTGGTCGAACCGCTCGTAAGGGTCGGCGGTGACGTTGAAGAGCCAGACGGACTTGGCGTCCAGGTCGCGGCGCTTCTCCAGCCCTTGCCAGCGCACCCCCGGGGCCCCCGGGAGGAGGGCCAGCGTTTGGGGGGGGAACCAGTCGCCGTCGGCCATGGGCCCCGTCAGCAGCTTCCAGTCCCCGGCCCGCAGCACGGCACGCACCCCCGTGTCCCAGATGCCGAACCCTCTCCGCCTCCTCAGCGCCCTCTGCTGGGGGGGCTCGCCAACACGCCGCGACACCGGGTCGATGTTGAAGAGGATCTCGGTGCGGGGGCAGGGCTGGCCCTCGCTGATGGCCCCCCACACGTCGTGCCCGTCCAGCCGCCTGTCCTTCGCGGGGGCCCCCGCCAGCCCCAGGAGGGTGGGGTACCAGTCGGACACGTGGATGAGCGCCCGACTGACCGCCCCCCTCCTCTTTAGCAGGGGGCTGTGCACAAAGCCCACCGCCCGCACCCCGCCCTCCCAGTACGACCCCTTACCCCCCCGCAGCGGCCAGTTGCAGCCGCCTGACAGGGGCTGCCCGCCGTTGTCCGAGGAGTAGACCAGCACCGAGTTGCGGTAGAAGCCCCTGGCGCGCAGCTCCCTGACCACCTCCCCCACGGCCTCGTCCACCCCGCTCAGCATGGCCGCGTAGTGGCGGCGGGGGCCGTTGCCCAGGGAGCTGTAGCGCCGCAGCAGGTGGGCAGGGGCCTGCAGGGGGGTGTGCAGGGCCTGCAGAGCGATGTAGAGGAACAGGGGCTTATGGGGGCTGTGGGAGCGCAGGATCTTCTTCACCCTGTTGGGGGGGGCGGGGGAAGAGAGGAGAAAAAGGAAGAGAAGAGAAGAGAAAAGAAGAGAAGAGAAAGGTAAAGAAAAGAAAAGAAGAGAACAAAAGAGAAGAGAAAGGAAGAGAAGAGAATAGAGAAGTACAGTGAGAAAAAGGAAGAGAAGAGAAGAGAAAAGAAGAGAAAGGAAAAGAAAAGAAGAGAAGAGAACAAAAGAGAAGAGAAAGGAAGAAAAGAGAAGAGAGAAGTACAGTGAGAAAAAAAGGCAAAGCAGAAAAAGACAAGAAAAAGCAAATGGGAGCAGAGAAAATGAAAGAATAGATGAGAAGTGAAGAGGAGAAGAGATAGGAGAAATGAGAAGAGTGGAAAGGAAAGGAGAGGAACGGAGATAAGAGGAGAGAGTAAAAGAGAGGACGACAAAATAGAAAAAAAGAGAAGAAAAGAGGATGAGAGGAGTGGAACAGAACAGAGAGGAGAGAAGAGAGGGGCAAAAAGGGGACGAAGAGACAAAAAGGAATAGAGAGGAGAGGAGAGGAAGAGAGAGGAGAGAAAAATAGAGAGGAGAGAGAAGAGGAGAGGAGGAGAGAAGAGAGGATATTAAACCTCCACAGATTTCAGCTGGCTCACATTCACAGCCACTGTAATAGTCGCTTTCATTTATCGCAGTTTGCAATACTTCAGTTTGCTCGAGCAAAAGGGAAGGAGAGAATTGCACCAGATCACTGATAAAGAAACAGGAACACAGGCCCAGAAGAACAAATATGTTGACTTATTGAATAGACACAAGAGCAAGACAGCTCTAATATCTCCCAACAGGAACTCATGTAGGGGAGAGCACCACAGCCTGCCAGATAACTCACCTGGAAGGATTATTTTCTTTATTTGTCAACTGTTAAGACACTACACAAACAATAAACACTCCTAAGTCTTCCTAAATAAACTATCCAGTTACTAGTACTATGTGCTTATGCAAAGTCATCCTATTCATCCTTTCGCAAGAAGCCACCATGTTTTGCGCAGCAAACATACAGTAAAATGCTTCCTGTGTGGAGAAACATCATTCAGCCTTTCCACATCACCGGGTTGCAAGTTTTTTTTATCTGTGGTGCTTGCGTGTGTGAATCACTATTTGAGTGTTTAACTTCTACATTGCCATGAGAATGATGTAAAGTTATTATATGTGTGTGTGTGAAACTTCTTCGCGCCTGATTAGCAGTTATAAACCTGTCCAAAGCTCAGGCAAAGCTAGCACTCCAGATCTACTACTATTACTTTATACAGGCCAATGACAGTCATTGATGAACTGAAGCTAGGATATGATGCATTGCTTTGATTGCACCACTTCCGTTGAAGTTGAAAATTTGTTGTGTGTATGTGTATGTGCGTGTGTGTGTGTGTGTGTGTGTGTGTGTGTGTGTGTGTTTGTCTGTGCGTGTGTGTGTGTGTGTGTGTGCATGTGTGAAAGAGAGCATATTCGTGTACAAGCATATGTGTTAAAGAGACAGAGAGAGAGGGAGTGGGTGTATATGTTTGTATGTGAGCATGTGATGATGATTGTGCATGTGCATGTGTGTGTGTGTGTGTGTGTGTGTGTGTGTGTGTGTGTGTGTCCGTGCACGTGCATGTCACCTCTCTGTGTAGACCTGTGTGGAGTAGTTTCCCCGTAGCTCCCAGGCGGGTCTGTTCCCGTCGTGCAGGTCAAACCCGCAGGCCTCGGCCCCGTCGCAGCTCTGGTGTGTGAAGTGGTCTCCGCTGCCGGTCAGCGCGCCCAGGAAGCTGTGGAAGCCGCGGCCCGTGGGCAGGCACTCCGGCCGGCAGAAGCCCAGGTGCCACTTGCCCACCATGTGTGTGGCGTAGCCGGCCCGCTGCAGCCGCTCAGGGAGGGTGGGGGCGTCACGGGGCAGGCACAGGGGCTGGCGGGAGCGGATGATGGAGTGCTGCAGCCCCGTGTGGATCTGGTATCTGGGAGGAAGAGGAAGAGAGGTGATGAAGGTGTGTGTGTGAGGTGTCTGTGTAAAGTGTGTATGTATAAGGTGTGTGTATGTGTGTGTGTGTGTGTGTGTGGATCTGGTAGCTGGGAGGAAGAGGAAGAGAAGAGGTGATGAAGGTGTGTGTGTGAGGTGTGTATGTGTAAAGTGTGTGTGTGGATCTGGTAGCTGGGAGGAAGAGGAAGAGAAGCAGAAGTGATGAAGATGTATGTGTAAGGTTTGTGTATGAGGTGTGTATGTATAAAGGTGCGTGCGGATCTGGTAGCTGGGAGGAAGAGGAAGAGAAGAGGTGACACAGGTATGTTATTGTACAGACAGACAGACAGTATGTTATTGTACAGACAGACAGACAGACAGTACTGTATGTTATTGTACAGACAGACAGACAGACAAACGACAGTATGTTATTGTACAGACAGAGAGACAGACAGACAGTATGTTATTGTACAGACAGACAGACAGACAGTATGTTATTGTACAGACAGACAGACAGCATGTGAGTACTGTATGTTATTGTACAGACAGACAGACAGACAGACAGACAGTACTGTATGTTATTGCACAGACAGACAGACAGACAGTACTGTATGTTATTGTACAGACAGACAGAAAGACAGACAGTATGTTATTGTACAGACAGACAGACAGACAGACAGACAGATGGACATTATGTTATTGTACAGACAGACAGACAGACAGACAGACAGATGGACATTATGTTATTGTACAGACAGACAGACAAACGACAGTATGTTATTGTACAGACAGACAGACAGTACTGTATGTTATTATACAGACAGACAGAAAGACAGACAGTATGTTATTGTACAGACAGACAGACAGCATGTGAGTGTGAGTGCTGCTGAGCTCCACAGGGCTCTGACTGACAGACTGCTCTGCCCCTCCTGTGGAGCCCCCGCCAGACGGCATGAGTGCGGCACCAGCCCTGTGTGCTGGCAGACCACAGAGGAGCCCGCATACACACACACACACACACATACACACACACACTCACACACACACACACACACACACAGGCACACACACTCTCTCTCTCTCTCTCTCTCTCTCTCTCTCTCTCTCTCACACACACACACACACACACACACACATACACACACACTCTCTCTCTCTCTCTCACACACACACTCTCTCTCTCTCTCTCTCTCTCTCTCTCTCACACACACACACAAACACACACACACACACGCACACACTCACATGGATAAAATGACACACACACTCCTCCATTGAAATATGAGCCTGGGACTCAGCTACTGGGACTAAGCTAGGCTCTTCATTCATATGCTGGTTTGTTTTATTCAGTTTTATTCAGAAAAAATGAAGCATTGCTGTGTCTGACTGTAACTCTTTTTCTGGTAATGTCTGAGTTATGTTGGGATTCTTGGGGAAAAAATGAAAATATTTTTTGCCACCAGGGTTATTAAGTTGTCAGAATCACTACTGCACTGCATGTCAAAAATAATATACTTGTGCTATAGTCATGAAATATGTATATGTATAAATATTGAGTGTAAGTAGTGTGTCTTATAAGGTCAATAGAAAAATGTAATATTTTGTTAGTGAAGGGCATCTACAGTACTATCTGTAAACACACAATAACGGTACACACGAGTTATGACACAAAAGAGATAAGTGTTGCATTTAGCTGTTAGCAACTATCAACATGCAAAAGCACGCTTTTTGCAGGGCAATGCAAATTTTAAAAAAAATCAGGTTTCAAAAACAATAACTTTTTTGTTTTTAAGCCTGCTGGGTCCACTGTATGCCTAGAGCAGTCAGTCATGTGTGTGGTAGAGGTGTGTGTGTGTGTGTGTGTGTGTGTATGAATGGCACTGTATGCATGGGAGTGTCAGTCACTTGTGTGGTGGTGGGCATGTGTGTGTGGGTGTGTGTGTGGGTGTGTGTGTATGTGTGCATGTGTGTGTGTGTGTGTGTATATGTGTGTGTGTCTGTGTGTGCGTGGGTGTGTGTTAAGGGCATGATCGGTCAGCGCTGCCACTCACCGTCCGGTCATCAGCTGGCTCCTGGAGGGCGAGCAGATGGGCTGGACGTAGTAGTTCTCCAGCTTCACCCCCTCGGCCGCCAACTGGTCCAGCACCGGCGTGCGAATGTCTGATCCGTGGTAGCCCACGTCCCTGTAGCCCTGGTCGTCCACCATGAAGAACACCAGGTGTGGCGGAGGTGGCCGTGGTGATGGAGATGCTCGTGGCGGTGGCGAGGATGGTGGGGAGGAAGAGGTCTGATTGGATGATAATGACGGTGCCGCATGGCTTTGCGAGGCTTTGGAGATGACCGTCGTGGTCTCGGACCAGCGGACCAGCAGCAGGCAGGACAGGTAGCCCAGCGTGGTCACCCTGAGCACGGGGACGCGGGGTCGAGACGTGGGGCCCCTGCTGGAGCTCCCTGTCACGGTCACCATGGCACCCTGCTGCTCCCTGACGTGTCCCAGGTGTGAGGGGTGTCTGTCTGCTTCTGATCTGGGCTCCAAGCACCAAGTACACTCCGCACGAGTTTAGTTTGTCAAATAGCACGCACGTCCGGAGAAGCCTGTACAAAACTGTCCTCAGTACTGTAGTTATCCTGTTAGATCCAATACGAATAGACACATTTCATCAATATAAACACCAGCAACCCTGTTAGAAAAGGTCCACAATATGGTCTGGTAGACAAGTCCTCTTGCGGGGGATATTATCCATACCTCGACTGAAAGACTGAGAATGTCTCTGCCGTGTGTGTGGCTGTGTGGGAGTCAGTCCTGGATGGTCTGTGTGCTGTGTGCTGTCCGAAGCTGCTATGGTTGCTGTGTGAGGGGCTGTGAGAGCGGGTCCCTCAGAACTCTGGGAGAGATGATACCCCCCCCCCCCCACACACACCCCACCACCACCCTTTCTTAACAGCAGCCTGACACATTCCACTGCCCACTCCCACTGGCAGTCTACGGCTGCCAAGACACACACACACACATACACAGACAGACACACACACACGTACCTATGTGGAGACACATGTACAGGTCAGCATCCACACATGGAGTCCTTGCAAGCATGTTATAGACACACACCTATGCACATAAGACAAATATAGAAACAGCATATATATATATACACACGTATGCTCTCATACACACACACACACACGCATACACACTATCAGATATGTGTTATTGAGAGGTGTGAGTATTACGAACACAGATGTGTGGTGCATGTTTGACCGCTGCCTGTGGATTGTTGGTGAGGGGGTGATAACGACAGAGCCACTCAGCTACAGCAGTCCCGTATCACCTCAGGGTCAAAAGGTGTGTGTGTGTGTGAGTGTGTGTCATCTCCGTGGTGCAAGCACACATATTAGATCTCCATCTTCAGCTGTGTGATTCCTGTTTTCTAAACAGATAATGACTTTGCAGGTTGGAAACTATGGAGTGGGTCCTGACAGTAGCTCCTGCAGTTATTCTAACCTGCAGAAACTTATTTCAGGAAGGTCAACAACGTACCTGCAACGCTTCTGCAACGTAACGCAAAGCAAACTGCTCCTGTGTCAAACCCACACACAACGGAACTCAACACAACACAACACAACAACCTGACCTACCTGTCCAACAACCCGTCAAAAACAAAGCCTATAAGGCCCCAGTCATTTCTCGTAAAAAAAGTGCTGATGAAAGTCTGTTTCTCCGTAATGTGACTAACACCTGTGGTTGCACTGGCGTCCTGCTGTTTGGGGTGGCTCCAAAAAAGCCACAGGCAGGCAACTCAGAGCTGAGCTGCGGAACAGCTTAAAGGGAGCTGATGTGATGTGAGTTTCCGGGATGCATTTAGCGTTTGGACTGAGAGCTCCTGTGAAAGTGATGAGCTGAAGTGGATCTCCTCAACTTTCTGTTTGTCAGCATCGGACAAATAACCACTTAATGGACCCGACAGCATTTTACTAGCCTCCCTCACCCTTAAGTACTGTACTGTAGGATCACACCACTGTGGCAGAAATGTTGGAGGTATAAATGTTGTACACATTATTGGGGTTTATGAAGTATAATTATGGATTTTTTTTTATTTTAAATCATACATTGTCGTAGACCACATTTTATTTCAGTTCATGGCCTTAAGGGCTAACTACCAATTGTCTTACTTCCGGTTCTCTACTTCGACTACATCCTTCATTCTGGATCAGGTCAACAGTTCCCAGCGGCCTCTGGCCTCCAAGTTCAATCCCTCCTGTCCTGCCACCACTGTGGCCCTGAGCAGGGCACTTAACCCTGGGCTGCTCCAGGGAGCTCTGTCCCTGTGGGTGGGTCATCGCGGCGGTACAGTCATTGTCGGGATATAGATAGGCCATAGATAACCCATAATGTAATTTAATCTCTGTGGTTGCCAAGGCAACATCCTGTGGGGGATGTCGGGTGAACTGTCCATGGCCTGCCCTGTTAATGGGCCGAATATTTAACCCCTTTGATTCTCATTCAAATTCTAGAGCGAAGCACAAAATAAATATTTGTAATTGAGGACTGCAGTATGTCTTTGGCTTCTGCTGAAGTGAATACCAACAACAAATGGGCTACAGTTATCCAAAGGTGGGCATTCTGTCCTAAGAGGGTGAAGATACTGTATGTGTCCCAACCACTGACAAAATCAGCTGATTTTAAGACGCAGACGCAGGTAGAAATCATGGGTGAAATCAGCTGTGTTGTGTACATGGCTGTGAATACATGGCTGCGTTTTTCCTCCATTAAAGGGGAACTTCCATTTTTATTCATATTTCTGTGTCGCCACTATGGTTAAATGCATTGTGCGTCATTTCTGTGAAAAATTATGTCCTAGATCTCTTGTTTGACGCTGTTTTCTGTAAGCTATAACAGGTCTAGTGGTTGAACGACTGGCTTTTCCGGTGTCCCTCGTGAATATCCATGACGTGTCAATAAGGCACCTCTGATTGGGCAAATTCGCTGTCTTTCGTTCACCTAGCTTCTGTCCACCAAACCTTTGGGATGTGAGCTTGCCATACATGGCTCTGGGCGGGGCTTACGACCTAGTGACGTAGATAGGTTTAGCATGCTCTGATCCGCTCGTTTTGGTTAGCTCGACCCTTCAATGACCAGTAAAACCATGAGGGTCGAATTTCATGTCTTGGAATGCTGCGTGCATATACTGCTTGTTGTGACCCACCACATTGTAAATAGAGCTACTTAAAAAGTGTTTTTTTGACGGAAGGACCCCTTTAAAGCAGGGTTTCCCTGTGAAGTCTGTGGCCATCTCTCTCTCTCTCTGTATGTACCGGAGCTCTGGTGCTGGCTAACCATGATGGACAGTCCATCACACCACAGAAATCGGTGCAAAGCGAATCCTTTGACTCTCACCTTCCACCTCAAATCCACCGCACCGCACCCGGTACCCCTACCACCTGTGTGTGTGTCTGTGTGTGTGCGTGTGTGTGTCTGTGTGTGTGCGTGTGTGTGTGTGTGTGTGTGTGTGTGTGTGTGTGTGTGCAGTATGCAAGAACGCATCCTGTGGCCTGAGGGCCTATCGACCGACTAGCCTCTCAGCCCCGCAGCCTCGCCTCCCGACTTCTCCTCCCCGCCCGCCGCGCCGGAGAGGAAATCAATGCGACAAAAACAAGTCCATTTCCTGCGCCGGGCGGCTGGCCGGCCGGCCGGCGAAAAAAATAAAAGAAAGAGAGAGAGCTAGACGTGCAGTGAGACCAGTGGGAAATTTCACAGCCATTTTAAAAAACAGGCCCAGAGAAAAGTGCTGGAGAGAGAGGAGGAAGAAGAGAGAGAGGAGGAAGAAGAGAGAGAGAAAGAGAGAGAGAGAGAGAAAAGGAAGACAAGAACTGAAAGAGAGGAGAAGAGGGGGAAAACTGAAGAAAAGGAGGATGACTATGATAAAAGAAGCACACAAACACACAGACACACACATACACAGACAGGGTGCCTCTCTCTATTTCTTTCTGTCTCACACATAAAAACAAAAACCACACACACACACACACACACACACTCAGGGTCCATTACGCTCTTTTTCACTTTCTCACACACATAAAACAAAAACTACACACACACACACACACAGTCCATTATGCAATCTCTGTCTGTCTCTTGCACACACACATAAAACACATACACACACACACACATACACACGCACACACTGCTACAGGTCCATTACATAGTCTTTTTCTCTTCCTCACACACATAAAGCACAAACACACACACACACACACACTCACTGTTACAGGTCCATTACCAACACTTTACAACACCATTTCTCACAAACAAAAACTACACACACACAGAAGGTCCATTATGCAATGTCTTTTTGTCTCTTGCACACACATAAAACACAAACACACACATAACCACACACGCACACACACACAGCTACAGGCCCATTACTTGTGGGCAGCACCTTGCAGGTCCAGACAGCCTTGGCTGCCACAGAGCCGGGGATTCTGGGTAGGGTAGGGGCAGTAGGCAGTGTAATTGGATGTGACATGTGCCTTCATTGATGAGGGTGACGTGTGTGAGTTTATTTGTTTGTGTGTGTGTGTGTGTGTGTGTGTGTGTGTGTGTGTGTGTGTGTGTGTTTTAGCTGGAGGAGCATGTGGAGAGAGAGCACATGCCTGTCTTCATCTGTCCCTGGGGACGTGCATTCGATAGGGACATAAAACCACAAGAACAGAGCACGAGGAAGGCCACACATACATATTATGTCACCAGCGCCAGCCTGTGTGTGTGTGTGTGTGTGTGTGTGTGTGTGTGTGTGTGTGTGTGTGTGTGTGTTGGTACACCGCTGGCTCAAGCAGTGCAACATAAAAGGGAGGCCACACACAGAATTTCCAATACTAATATAATTTATTGACATAAAGAATAAGTAAGTAATAAAAAATGTGGTGCAAGTCAATGTAATGAAGAAGAAACTACAATGTTGTGCTGCTCAGTGTAGGTGTCACAGGAGGGTCGTCAAACACACATGTAGCAAAGAGAGATGACGTAAAGAAGACCAACAGGTGTGATCATGGCTGAGTGCAGGAACCTACTCTCTGAGCAGACTGCATGGCTGAGATGATGCATGCAATGAAACATTATGCTGCTGCTGCAATACAAACTACGCCTTGCCAAGGTGGGATTTTGACTTTACACTGTAGGCTCACACACACACAGAAATATACATACTGGTGCTGGTGACATAATGTATGTGTGGCCTTCCTAGCGCCAATAACATAACATTGTTTGCCGATTTAAATACAGTATTTACAGAATATTTCCTTGCTCGTTTTATGGTGGTGGTGGTAAAGAGTCAGTTAAAAACAATTTAGGGGGATGCCCTGTAGTCACCAAAGGGTCCCATCTGCGTCTCAGACCCCAGGTTGAAGATCTTTCTTCTGGATCCATCTTTTTTTTACGTGCGAAGATGTGTGCAGGAAATGTGGGTTAGAGTGTACATATTACTTAATTTGTGAGTGTAGATACGCATATGTGGACGATGTAACTACCCGGGTATGTGAGTGTTGCAACCGACTTACGCACGCTGCACCAAAAGCGAAAAGTATTAACAGTAAATGCAACCTGCGTCACTGAGATGGCCTTGTCAGTCTGTGTGGTAACTTTGGCTTGTACAAACTTGCACCAGTGCTTTGCCAAAAGCAGACCACACCAACTTGCCAGCATGTTCAATTAGTAGGCTATGCCATTTCCTTACATCACACATAAACGGTTTCAGCTTCTTTCTTCTGAAGTCCTCACCGCGTTCCCAGTAATGTGCCTTGGACTGATATTTTACCAGCATCACAAAGATGTGGTGCAAAGAGGTTACAGATGTAACTGCTGCAGAAGACGAGCTCTTAGGCAACTTCTACGCAAGTGTGTGAGTCACCAGTACATCAGTACAGTACTAAAAACTTCATAGTAAACTGCCATTTTGTCATTATCATTTGGACTTTGTTTAGTCGTCTTTATGTATTTCCCTGTGTTTGGTTTTGATGTTAATAAATCCCACTGGTTGGGTACTTTTAACGGTGTTTTCTGCCACCACTTCAGTGGTCAGTGGTGGTTGTGTTGTTCGCCGCAGTAGGGCCATAACAAGTATATAGAGGAGAGAGCGAGGGCAAGGGCTTCCATTGGTGCCCATAACGACATGCGACATTGGAGCAGCAACACTCCTGACCTCAGGACACCAAAGCAGTCACTTCAAGCACAAGTGCTCATCATTTTCTAACGTAAGGTAAGTTCAGCTAAGGTGGTTTAAAAACAAGTAGCCTAGCACACCCCACCCACAATTAAGAAGCACACAAAGCCTCGCCTATATTATTCCTATATAAATTGTTTTTTATTTAATTTCCCTCCTTCCTCCTGGCTTTTTTTCGTTTAATCTCTGGCTTAGAGATCTAATAGGAAGAGGAGCCTCCCTGCTATTAGCGAATAGCCGACAACTACGACATCGCATCGTAGCCCAGAGAGCTGCCTTGAACCCAGTGGAGGCCTTTCAGGTGCTGGCTGAGCCTGTGTCTAAGGGAACAGCACCCTCTCCTGGACAAAGACAAAAGTGCAGACATATGAGCAACATTCTGGTTTTACAGGCCTCAACACTTTACAGGTAAATAGTAGCTTTACTTGACTAGATTACCATCCAAGGTTTTTATTTTTTAATCACGCAATATTTAAGGATGGCTAACGGCCCTTATTTCTAATGAAAAATAAAGTTAGAAGTAACAACATTACATAAATCAACATCCCAGAAACTAACAAAATTAAAACCCATGTTGATGTGTCAAACAGTCATTTGAATTCGCTGTGGTGTGTGAGTGTTGGTGTGTGGATGGGGTGACTCCCCGGGAGAGAGAGGCTCTGGAGTCTGGCTGGTGCGTCGAGACATCAAAGGGGGGAGAAACGGAGGTCAAGCCCCTCGTTAACGCTGCGTACCACAGGCTAATGAACACAGCCGGTCCATTACCGCCATTTCACACTCATTTAGCACGCCGGCTACACCACCCGGCCACAGCTCTCAGACTAAGCCGCTGACGGGGTGTGTGTGTGCGTTACTGCTTTCAGATAGAGAAACACACACAAACACGTTTGAAGTTGTCTCTGGAGCATTCAGTAAACATCAGCATGGGCAAGTGCAGTCAGTGTGCATCAGAAGTGGACAAACTGGATGGAGAAGGTAAAAGTCCTTCCATATCTTTCTTCTGCCTGTGCTCCTAACACAGGTGATTTCACTCATTAGCTCAGCTACCTGGCTGAAGAGTTATGCTAATTGGGATTGGCTGGTTCAGTGCATTGGCTGGAACAAATATGTGGCAGTTTTACTTCTGAACCCAGGATGTCTGCCTCTGGTTTGCATACATGCATATATTGCATTACTGTGCTTGAGATGTAGCTTTTCACATGTGTGCTTCAGCTTTTAACACCTGTCACACACACACACACAGACGTGATCAGACACACACAGACACACACACACACACACACACACACATAGACATGATCACACGCACCCACACCCACCCACCCACCCACCCACCCACACACACACACACACACACACACACACACACACACACACACACACACAGACGTGATCACACGCACGTCCTCACTTTTCTGAAGATCAATGCAGAAGCCACACTGTGGTCTGGCTTTTTTTTCTCTGAGTTTGTCACCAGAAAAGCTTAGCAGACGCTTTGAGTGCACTGAGGAAGAAGAAGCAACGAGGCGAAAGAGTTCCAACCTCTCTAAGTGTTTATTAGAGATAATACAGTGTTGGTCATTTTTAAAAGACTTTTTGTTTACAAAATAAACACGGCAAAACAAGACAGCAATTGATCAGCCGCAGGGTAAACCACAGGTTGTGAAATACAGCCCCTCTCCCTCCTCTACCTTTCTCAATGATGACTGACACACACACACACACAGATTCAAGGCATACACTTTTACACACACACACACACACACACACACACACACGAACGCACAGTCTCACTCATCAAACAGAGGCATAGACACACACATGCACACACACACACACACAGATGTTCACACCGGGCACACAGGCGACACAAGTCTAGAGTATTTCACTGCAACGTCTCGCTTGCAAGGCTAAGAGCAGGGTGCAGAGGTAGAGAAGCCTCAGCCGTGTCCTTTTGCATCTTCACACACACACACACACACACACCACCTAACACACTCTTGATTCAGAGCATGTGGAGTGACATAACACACTAATATAACACACTAACAGCACAGTCATATAATGCCATGTAGATGCCCTGCCTGTATGCCTGGTGGGAATTAGTATTAAGACTGATGGTGTTTCTTTAAAACTTTATTGTGGGTATGCATGTGTGGAGCAGCTTTGGGTGAATGTGTGTATGTGTGTGTGTGTGTGTGCACATGCGTGTCTAAGTGTGTGTGTGTGTGCACACATACTGTAGTTGTGTGTCAGCGATGGGCTTTAAACACTGAAGACATTGAAAATTCTAATAGAAAAACACCTCTGGCTTTTTAATACATTATTTTTCCTCACTTCACTCCACTCCACTCGTGTATTTCTAAAAGGTTCCACCCTGACACCTTATGGTAAAGCGAGGGAGAGAGAGAGAGAGAGAAAGAGAGAGGGAGAGAGAGAAAGAGAGGGGCTGGTTCTTTCTTCACTGACGCTGTCTGGTTTTTAGTCCACATCTATTCTGCCATTCTGTCGATCCCACCCCACCCCCTGGTAGACCCAAAATATACAACGCTTTCTTAAAATGTACAATGTTTTACAATCATTCCTCACAGGAAATGAGAGAGAGAGGTGCGTTTTACATGTGAACAAGAGTGTGTGTGTGTGTGTGTGTGTGTGTGTGTGTGTGTGTGTGTGTGTGTGTGTGTGTGTGTGTGTGTGTGTGTGTGTGCGGACTTGTGCGTCTCACAGGTGATTGGAACCACACACACACACACACATGTTCATGTTGTCTGTCAACTCATGCAGTCCAGGTCCTCTGCTGTGCATGGTGGGGGGGGGGTGGTGTTTGGGGTAGGGGGGGTGTCCTGGTTAAAAGGGCTGTAAATAAAAGTGTTTGTTTTTGGGAGTTCTGAAGGGGGTGTGTGTTGGGGAGGTTGAGGGAGGGGGGTGTTTTTGATGTTTGAGTGTGGGGGGTATGGAGGTGTTGGTAAATAGATCCACTGTATAACTCCCCAACATCTTCCTCGTTTGGGCAAACACCCCCACTGCCCCCCAACCCCCTCCTAATTCATCAGGATCCTCTACGCACATCCTCCAGTTCAGTTCAGAGTTCATCCATCTATCCATCGCGTCTTCACCTCCTCCACCTCCTCCTCCTCCTCTATACGTGTCCGTGCTCCCAGCACTGCGAGAGGGAGGGGGGAGGGGGCCGCACAAGTCCATGGGAGTGGATGAGCAGAGTGTGTGTGTGTGTGTCTGTGCTCAAGCACACATCTGGGCTTATTGTGCCAATGCACTCCATGTCCTGCTCACACAGACACACACACTTGCGGATGGGTGGAGTTCATGGGTGGAGGGAGGTCATCTGCGGTCCTGGAGGGATGAGCGATAAGCACCTCCCATCCGTCCACCTCCGTCCCATCTCCTCACAGCCTCACACTGCTCCTGACCCGGCTCTGGGCTGCGCTGCACTGGGAGCACGCGTGTGTGTGTGTGTGTGTGTGTGTGTGTGTGTGTGTGTGAGTGAGTATGGGTTTGTATGTGTGTGTGTGAGAGGGGTGGTTGGTGTATATGTACTATGTTTGTGTGTTGGTGTGTGTAGTAGGGTTGGTGTATGTATGTGTTTGGTGTGTGTGTGTGTGTGTGTCTGTCATCTGTGTGTGTGTGTGTGTGTGTGTCTCAGCTCCAGCTGGTGCTCTGCAGCTCCCCCCGTAGCCAGGTGGGCAGGGCCTGGCCCAGACGGTTCAT
>CM059286.1:18134595-18142095 GCA_030347295.1 Setipinna tenuifilis
AGGGCCAGCACCTTGGCGCGGGGCAGGAGGGCGGCCGCTCGCTTGGGCGTCACCTCGCTGTCGAAGTAGTTGGCGCTCTTCTCGAACATGAAGTCCGTGCTCACGTTGGAGGGGAAGGGGAAGAAGTCCATGTACCTGAGGAGGGGAGGGGAGGCGAAGAGAGTGGCGAGGTGAGGCAAACATTTATTTATAAAACACATTTCATACAACGTTTATTTATAAAGCGCATTTCATACAATGTTTATTTATAAAGAGCATTTCATAACACAGGGCAGCTCAATGTGCTTGACAAAGAAGTTCTAAAAAAAACACAATACAAGACGATATTAAGGAGGAGAGCAGGGCAGAGGTCAGAGAGGAGAGGGAGAAAGGGAGGGAGGAGAGAGAGAGGGAGAGGGTTAGAGAGAGAGGGGGGGGGGAGGAGTGGGGAGATGGAGAGGGACACAGAGAGAGAAGTGGAAAGAAAGAAACAATAAACAGGGAGGTGACAGAGGTCAGATATGAGATACAAGAGGGAGAGAGGAGAGGGACAGAGAAAGAGAGAGAAAGAGAGAGAAGAAGAGGGAGGGGGCAATAAAAAAGTAATAGAGAAAGGAATGAAGAAAGAGGGAGAGGAAAAGAGACAGACAGATCACAGATGAGCGGAGAGTAGAAGAGAAGTCGGGGACACAGAGAGAGAGAGAGAGACAGAGAGATATAGAGGGATGGGGGATAAAAAAAATACAGAATAGAATAAAGAGGGAGAGGAAAAGACACAGACAGAGACCAGAGTTGAGAGAAGAAGATGAGTGGGAGGGAGCGAGAGAGAGAGAGAGAGAGAAAAGAAAGAAACAATAAACAAAAAGAGGGAAAGAGACAGACAAAGGATCCATTACTGTAAGCACAAACCACTAGAAAGGCCATTTGACCAATGCGAGACTATCAGACAGCCATTTGTCTGGCTCTGAGTCAATATGGCGGCCTTGAAAGAGCACTGCTCCTAGATGTATACTGCTATGGATGGGCAGCTAGCAAATAAATAAATACATCTGCATGATTAAATGAATAGGCAATGCTCTAAAAGATAAAATGTATCTCCTGTGCTCAACACTGAGTCCATAGGGACAGCACACTTGTGTTCAATCAACACTACAGAAACACACGTGCGCTAGTTTGGTGTGGTGTGCACGTATGTACGTATGTGTGTGTTTGTGTGTGTTGAGGTGGTGTGGTGTGTTTGGACATGTGTTAGTGTATGGGTGTGTTTAGACATGTGTTGTGTCTGTGTGTGTGTGTGTGTGTGTTGGTGTCTGTGTGTGTGTGTGTGTGTGTGTTGGTGTCTGTGTGTGTGTGTGTGTGTGTTGGTGTCTGTGTGTGTGTGTGTGTGTGTTGGTGTCTGTGTGTGTGTGTGTGTGTGTGTGTTGGTGTCTGTGTGTGTGTGTGTGTGTGTTGGTGTCTGTGTGTGTGTGTGTGTGTGTGTGTGTGTGCGTGTGTGAGGGAGGGGGGCGTGAGGTTGTTACCAGTCGATGCCGTTGTGGTAGTTGTTGGCGTTGAAGAACTGGATCTCCTCGTAGGTGACGGGGCTGGGGAAGCTGCCCGTGATGGCCGGGTGCAGGGACAGGAACGAGTGCAGCGCCGTGGTGCCTGATGATGCATACCAAGGGAGGAGAGGAGAGGAGGAAAGAGGAGGGGAGGAGAGGAGAGAAGAAGAGGGAAAGAGATAAGAGGTTTGAAAGAAGAGGGGAAAGAGAGAGGAGAAGAGAGGACAGGGGAGGACAGGAAGCAGACAGGAAAGGATGATGGACAAGAGGAGAAAGAGAAGAGAGGAGGAAAATACAGAAGAGTGTGAATGAGATGAGAGGAAAAGAGCAGAGAAGAGAGGAGAGAAAAGGAGAGAGGATAGGAGAGAGGAGGAGGAAATGAGAGAGGAATAGAGGAGGGAACAGGAGCGGAGAGAGGAGAGGAGGAAAGGAGAGGAGCAGAGAGGAAAAAGGAGAAGAGGAGAAACAGAGGAGAGTAGAAGGTGGTTACTGTGGAAAGTGTTGTGGCTTGTGATAAGTCTGGACGTGTACTAGTCAAACACGCATCAAAGGAACATGTAGACAATGACAAGGGAATGAGCCGAGAGGCTGAAAACTAGATGCTGAGGGCAAGAGCCACAACAAGACTCCAGATGGCAGCTACGGCAGAAACACGCCTACATTTTCACTTTTCATTTTGGGCCCATTTCTTTCTGAGTCAGTGAGCTCTACTGACTGCCCCTGAATTTTCAGTCAACGTGAGGGAATTATACGATATATAACACAATGTCAGCCAATCCAAGTCAGAGTCGAGTTATTTTTTTATTGGCCAAGTTCACAGGTGGTAAAAACGTAATGTGCTTGATACGAGATTGTAAATATACCCTTTTAAAAAGGATAATTTGGACTTACAGGATCATAAACTCTTTTTGTTCGTTTGCTGGGAGCAGTTAAGATTATGAGTTTTACTTTCAGTTGTGTTCAAAAGGAGAACAAAAAACATAAAAACAAACAAACGTTTAATTTTGAGCTGACATGACAACAGTATTTGGCAGATATATACTGCAAGTTGCAGATATCAGCGAAATACCTGAAATGTGTATCACACTGAGGTTATAGCCACAGAAACACCTTAGTATATCATGTTTAGGTAATACTGCCCCTAATCAATACAGACATCCCTTCACAGGTGGGAAAGTACAATGTGTAGCCAACAGCATCGGCCAGACAAAACTCAACAGAGACTCTCATGTGACAAGGTGTTTTTTTTCTTTTACTTTACAATGGAGGCAAAACATTTAGGCTTCTAAAACTTTTGATTTGGTTCCTAAACGTTTTCTCCTTTGTCTTGTCATAGTAACGTATGGGGTATGCAAATCATGGCAGCACTTCACAGCATTATGTAGATAAAGTGTTTTGGAGTGTCTTATGTTGCATTAGGCAAGAGCTTACAGTGTAAAGCATAAAACAACCATCTGGCCTTAAACATAATGCATTTAAAGCACATCCATTTTGGTTGACAGAGCCTATATATTACTGTTGTAAAACCCTGTCGAAAATAATGATGCAGAAAGCATTACGAGGACTGAGGAGAGGTGTTTTGTTGATGCTACCTCCATCCCCACTCTTGTACTGTTTGCCAGGGACAGAACTGGCTGCTGCCGTCGTACCTGTTTTTTGGGGTCCCACCACCAGGAACTTGGGGAGCCTGTCACAGGTCTTCTCCTTGGACCAGATGTCCTTGTGGCGCTTGTCGTGACACGGGTTCTGGAGGACACAGAGGAGGGTCTGAGTGAGACTTGGTACCACAATGATGGATGTCAAGTACACAAGTACACCAAGGCTATCAAAGAGTACATCCTTGAAGGCAAACATTGTAAAAAGTGCTTGATGAGATGAGCCCTTAAAACAGTTTTTGACTTACAATCTGCCCATTAGTTTAAAGAGGTGAGGGTGAGAGAGAGCAAAGATGATAATCAAAATGTGATGGCAGACATTTGAATCTGTAAGTGGGAGATTAAATTTAATCTACAAATGGTATCTCTTGTTCGCTCTTTCACCCTCTCCTGCTCCCTGGTTGTAAAGCTCAAGATTACCTTGAGATAAGATGTTTTTTTGAGGGGTTCAAATCAGCTTGACTGTTACTCCTCAAGTGCTCACGGCAATCCACTGCCTCTCTAATCTACAGCAGCTATCTTGCCTAAAGTGATTTTTAATCTATTCTTCTTATCATTTTCACCATCTTTATTATCATGATCATCACCATCACCACCTGCACCCACTCACCTCTAACAGCATGCTCATGTTCGATGTTGTTGTTGCATCGCATGCCGTCTGTCCACACTGAGTTTGTTACATTTACATGTTTCTGTTGTCACATACACTTGAACCATAAAGATACCTGCCCATTTTAACTAATTCACTATCCTCAACTTTAATCTTGTTAACACGAGCAACAAAAATGAAAATTAAAAATAGGGCAACCAGAAAAATAGTTTGCAGGCAGTTAGGACATTCTATTAGAAAAATAATCGGTTGCGTCACAAGCACTTACGATATGATTTAGGAACATACCCACTTGTACCTCTAGTGCTACCATCACACTACTGTTATTGCTATTACTAGTGAAGGTAAACAAACCCCATCACAATACTATTATTACTACTATGGAGTACTACTACTACTACTATGGAGTACTACTACTACAACTACTACTACAACTACTACTACTACTACTACGGAGTAGTACTATACTGCTCCCGGTGTGCTGATGGGTGCCTTGCATGGCAGCTTTCGCACCCGGTGTGTGAATGTGTGTGTGTTGAATGTGAGGCATTCAGCGTAAAGGGCTTCAGGTACTCTGTTGAGTACAGGAATGTGCTATATAAATGCACTCCATTTACCATTTGCCATATGGAGGTAAATACACCTCATCACACTAGGACATTTGCTATTGCTACCATGGACGCGCAGGGTGAAATGGAATCATCGCTGCCCCGTAAGCAGAGAAGGCCAGTTGGAGTGCATAACTGCTTTGGATAAAAGCATTTGCTGAATGCCCAGCAGCTTTTACTTCACTATTGGACTAATAGCGGATAATGCTATCCCCAAGAGTGCTGTGCGTGTTGCTACTGATGCTACGTTCCCAATGAGAGGAGCAGCAATAGGAATAGCAAGCAGCAGGAGCAACAGTTACAGTACATAGCATCAGTAGATAACTACAGCGACTACAGACTCAGAATGGAGATGAATAAAGATCTGCATAGACTGCCACAGGTGTGGCAGTGGTGGTGGGGGGGGGGGGGGGCAATTAGGGGTGGGGGTAAGTGTGAGGACCTTACCTGCAACAGGTAGGGCACTGCATAGATGAGTATAGTCTGACAGTGATTCCCATTTGTCATTGTGATCACACAGCACAGCACACCACAGCACACCACGAAATTCAACCTCATGTGCATTTAATCCATCACACGCGTGAGCAGGGGGCAGCCATGGCAGTGGTGCTCTGTCGGTGTGGGGGAATTGAACTTGTGACCCTTTGTCTGGAAGCCCGGCTCCTTAACCACCCGCCCATGACTGCCCTGTACAGGGCGGAGGGAGGAGGGAAGTGTGAAGGCCTCACCTGCCACAGTGGGTCCCTCTCCTCGGGGAACATCTCAAAGTACTTCTGGGCCAGCTCCACCGGGGGCAGTGTCTGCAGCCGCAGGTTGGTCCAGCACTGCACGAACTTGACCAGCGACTCGAAGGTGTACAGGCCCAGCCGGTCGTTGCCGTAGTTGGACAGGTGCGTCATGAAGATGCTGATCTGGAGGAAGGGAAGAGGGAAGGAAAGGGAAGGTGTTAAAGAGACAGAGCTGAGTAGCTAGGCATGAAACGTGCCTTCATTAGAGGCTCTTAAAAGTGTCATTAATAGTGTGTACACTCACTGAAGAGTGTCATTGGTTTTAGAACCACGTCACTATCACATTTTAACTCTTTCTGGTAGCCACTGTGTCTGTGTGTTGTCTGTGTACATATTTTATGTCAATAATTGTCTATTGTCTGCCACCATTTTGAACAGCACTCTCTGGCAGAACCGACGCTTAGTCTGAATGGAACCATGCCCGGCTAAATAAAGGTCAAATAAAATGAAACTGTAGCTGAAACACACACACACACACACACACACACACACACACACACACACACACACACACACACACTCCTCTTTGCCCAATCTCAGTTTTACTGGCAGCAAAAAACACCATCCTACAGCAAATTCCAAGTCTCTAATTCACCCCCCTTAAATGAGTAATTGTCATGTTTGGAACAATAAACATCAGTTTTTATCATGTGGTTAAATATCTTCAGTCAATTTTGTTGTGTTTTCAGGAAAACAAGATGTCGTCTTTGCAGTCATGCTGAAAAACACACGGCAAGGCAAGTGGAAAGATTTTTCAAAGTCATTTTTCTCAGTTTCACACTCTGGCGAGTTGCGAGGGTTTGCCTTTGTAGGGCAGAAATGCCCAAACAGCGGGAGTCGGATTGACCGCCGGCAGCTATGAAATCTCCCGACGCGAGCTGATGGGAGAGAGAATCTCAAGACCGCCGCCTCTCTGAGTGAGCCTGAGCCCTTGCCACCAGGCAGAGCAAACGCCATCAAGGACACACGAATAAAAAAAAAGAAGAAAGAGAGGGAGAGGGAGAGAGAGAGAGAGAGAGAGAGAGGGAGAGAGAGAGAGAGAGAGAGAGAGAGAGAGAGAGAGAGAGAGAGAGGGAGGGAGAGAGATAGGCAGACAGAGAGATGGAGAAAGACAGGAGAGAGAGAGCTACAGACCAAGAGAGAGAGAGAGAGCGAGAGAGAGACAGAGAGAGGGTAAGAGCAAGAAAGAGCTAAAGAGGAAGAAAAAATGAAAGAGAGAGCAAGAGAAAGATAGAGAGCGAGAGAAAGATAGAGAGCGAGAGAGAGGAGAGCGAAGAGCAAAAGAGAGCGACAGACAGGAAGAGGAGGGAAAGTGGAGAGGCAAGAGAGTAAGTGAGAGTAAGAGAGTGAGTCGGAGCAAAAAAGAGGACGAAAAATGAGACAGGGACAGTGCAAGAGGGAGAGAGGAATAGACATTTTGACACAGACTATTGGGCAGAGCACAGAGATGGGGTGGTCTGGAGGGCAGGGGGGTGGGGGGGTGGAGGGTAGAGAGGGGGGATGGAGGGTGTTGGTGGGGATTGGGTTGAGTTGTAGGGCAGAGAAAGGGGGTGGGGATGGTCTGGAGGGCAGAGAGAGAAGATAGTGGTTGGTTGGAGGGCGGAGAAAGAAGATAATGGTAAGCTGGAGGGCAGAGAAAGAAGATGGGGTAGATTGGACAGCAGAGAAAGAAAGTAGGGTAGATTGGAAGAGGGGGCACAGACAGACAGGGGTGGGCTGGAGGACACCAGACAGTCACTGGGTTGAGCAGGACAGTGAAGATCAGCTCTCCAGGACAGTGAGGAACCGCACATACTCTTGTGTGTGTGTGTGTGTGTGTGTGTGAACGTGTGTTTTTTTGTGTGTGTGAGAGAACGTATGTATGTATAAGCATCTTACAGAGAGGGAGAGAGAAAGAGAGACAGAGAGACAGACAGACACTCACTGGGTTGAGCAGGACAGTGAGGAACAGCTCTCCACCACGGATGCTCTTGTCCAGCTCCTTGGAGCCCCCGGGGTACTCATTATAGAAGATGGTGTGAGTGAACAGGCCACACGTCTGCCTGGGGAGCACCTGCAGAGAGAGACAGAGAGAGAGAGAGAGAGAGTGTGTGTGTGTGAGAGAGTGTGTGTGTGTGAGAGAGAGTGTGTGTGTGAGAGAGAGTGTGTGTGTGTGTGTGTGTGAGAGAGAGAGAGAGAGAGAGTGTGTGTGTGTGAGAGAGAGTGTGTGTGTGAGAGAGAGAGTGTGTGTGTGTGAGAGAGAGAGTGTGTGTGTGTGAGTGTGAGTGAGTGAGTGAGTGAGTGAGTGAGTGAGTGAGTGAGTGCAAAAGAGACAGACAG
>CM059286.1:18144595-18147095 GCA_030347295.1 Setipinna tenuifilis
TTGCTCACTGCAGAGTCATTTGCAGGCTCATTAATCCACGCTGGGGGAGCGCAGTCTCTCACACACCCCCTTCCCTCTGTGCCACGGGCAACCATGTGTCACACTCTTCTGGGACGCCGTCAAGGGATGAGATATAGGTGTGTGTGCGCCTGTGTGTGTGTGTGTGTGTGTGTATGCTTGCGCCTGTGTGTGTGTGGCCCTGTGTGTGTGTTTACGTAAGAAATGGTAAGTGTGTGTGTGTGTGTGTGTGTGTGTGCGCATGTGTCTGTAAGTGCATGTCTAAGCATATGTGTCTCAGCATGTGTGTGTGTGTCTCAGCATGTCTGTCGGTGTGTATTTGTATTTGTAAGTGTATGGTTTGTGTGCGTGCATGTGTGTGTGTATTAATGAGGGGGGTGTTGGTGTATGTAAAGAGGCTATTGCCCTGTGTGTGTGTGTGTGTGTGTGTGTGGTACAACATGTGGAGTACAGGCTCTTTGCAACTGCCCTGTGTGTGTGTGTGTGTGTGTGTGTGTGTATGTATGTGTGTGTGTGTGTATATGTGTGTGTGTGTGTGTATATGTGTGTGTGTGGCCCTGTGTGTGTGTTTACGTAAGAAATGGTAAGTGTGTGTGTGTGTGTGTGTGTGTGTGCGCGTATGCTTGCGCCTGTGTGTGTGTGGGCCTGTGTGTGTGTTTACGTAAGAAATGGTAAGTGTGTGTGTGTGTGTGTGTGTGTGTGGGTGTGGGTGTGGGTGTGGGTGTGGGTGTGGGTGTCTGTTCTGGGAAGTGAGGAGGAGGGGTGTGCTACTTAGTATTCATGACTGTCGGGCCAGAGACACACACATGCATATAAACACACACACACAAACACACACACACTAACACACACACACATTCGCCTGGCAGCAATATTCGATGGCCATTATGACATGACGGCGTGATGGTTTTAAACAAGCCAACTGTGTCACACTCATCATCAGCCTCTCCTCCCCTCCCCTCCTCTCCTCCCCTCTCCTGTCTTCTCCTCCTCTCCTCCCCTCTCCTCTCCTCTCCTCCCCTCCTCTCCTCTCCTCTCCTCCTCTCCCCCTTACCCTCCCCTCTCCTCCTCTCCCCTCCTCCCTTCCTCTCCTCTCCTCTCCTCCCCTCTCCTCCCCTCCTCTCATCTCCAAGGTGCCTCAACAGCAGGAGGTCAAGGACAAGGGCACACACAAGAGCAGAGGATGGAGGGATGGAGGGAGAGAGAGATAGAGAGAGAGAGAGAAAATCAGAGAGGAGAGAGAAAGAGAGAGAAAGGCAGAAGAGAGAGGGACAGACAGAGAGGCCTTGTATAGAAAGAGAGATGAGAGAGAGAAAGAGAGAGAGAGGGAGGGAAAGGAGAGCAAACGAGATGAAAAGAGACGATGAAAGAGTGTGAGGGAGAGGCCCCATTGTGATTATAGATTGGGAAGTGCACTCATTGCTGCACTCCATACAATCACGCAGCAAAACAAACAGCTGTATGTGTGTGGGTGTGTGTGTGTATGTGTGTGTATGTGTGAATGCGTGTGTGTGTGTGTGTGTGTGTGTGTGTGTGTGTGAGTGTGTGTATATGTGTGCATGTGTAAGTGTGTATATGTGTGTGTGTGTGTATATGTCTATGTCTATGTGTGTGTGTGTGTGTGTGTGTGTGTGTGTGTGTATGTCTGTGTGTATGTCTGTGTGTGTGTGTGTGTGTGTGTGTGTGTGTGTGTGTGTGTGTGTGTGTGTGTGTGTGTGTCTCTCAGGAGCAGCAGGGGGCAGTCAATAAGGGCAGTGCGAGGGGGAAATGAGATAACACATCATCTCAATGGCCGCCCACAGCTCCCCCATCTCCATCCCGCTCCCGGCTGCCAGATAAGCGTTATCACCGGAGACGCTCCACTCCAGGCTACCGGGACGGACAGCCTCGGAACCACCACTCAGGTCAGCGGGCATGCTGGGAAAGGACACACCTTTACACTGAGCTCACAGTGTGAGTGTGTGTGTGTGTGTGTGTCTGTTTGTGTGTCTCCGTGTGAGAGAGTGTGTATGTCTGTTTGTGTGTGTGTGTGTCTGTTTGTGTGTGTGTACACGTACGTGTGTGTTTGCTGACGGTGACTGCTTTCAATCGATCCCCGAGATGCCTTAAACACATCAGAAAAGTGGCGTGCTTGTGAAGGTGCCATTGCGTGCTCTATCTCTATCTCCACATCTCGTTGATGGTCAGCATCACTCGCTTGCTGGCTGCTGCTGCTGATTTTTCAAAGTCACTTTGGTTGAAAGCCTCTGCTTAATGCGATGTACTGGGAAGTACTACTATATAATGGGATCTGATGAACTCGGACTGGGAGCATATCTCCTTTTATTATTTATTCACTTCTTGTGTGTGCTAATTACACCTTTTTATGATCAGAAGGTGCCATTTTTTTCTTAGATCTTTCACATCTTGCCAGTATGGTGAGGTGAGGACACAACTATTTTTTAATGAGCCAAGCGCAGCGATAATCGCTTTCTATAAATCA
>CM059286.1:18149595-18162095 GCA_030347295.1 Setipinna tenuifilis
GTAGAATTCGAAGAGTGATTCTTTTATTGCAAATACGGTAGAATTCTAAGAGTGATTCTTTTATTGCAAATACGGTAGAATTCTAAGAGTGAAGGGTAGGGGGCTGGGGTCAGAGGTCAGGAGAGGCGGGAGGGGCCAACAGTGCTGTGCTGAGCTAAGCCAAGCTAAGCTAAGCTAAGCTAAACCTGCTGTGGAGAATAAGCCTGCGCTGCTTCGGTCACTGAAAACCTGCTGCAGCAACCTGACTGAGTGTGTGTGTGTGTGTGTGTGTGTGTATGTTTGTCTTTGTGTGTGTGTGTGTATATGTTTGCGTTCCTGTGTGTGTGTAAGCAGGGTTAGTGGGCTATCAAAGGGGGGGGGGGGTGAGATGATGTGGAGATGGGGAGCGGTCTGCAGCTAAAAGGGCAGCTTTTGATAAGTGAATTAGGGGACGGCGTGGCCACAAATCAGTGCGGCGCGGGAGGTGGGGGTGGATGGGGAGAGAGATAGCCGCACAGCCCCCGCAAATCAAACACCAGCGGCCCCAGAGATAGCTGCCGTAGCATCACAAATCTCAGCACCGCCACCGTGAGATGGAGAGAGAGAGGAGAGGGGGGGGGGCACAGAGAGAAAGAACAAGAAAGGGAGAGAAAGAGGGGTGGAGAGGGAGAAAGTGAGAGAGAATGGAAGAGAAAGGCATCACAAATCTCAACTGTGTCAGGATGAGAGAGCAAGGAAGGAGGGGAGGGCTGAGAGAAAGAGGAGGAAAGACTGAGAAATGGGGAGAGAGAGAGAGAGAAAGAGAGGGAGAAAGAAAGAAAAGGAGAGAGAGAAAGAGAGGAAGGTAGAAAGACAGAGAGAGGAAGAGAGAGAAAGAAAGAAAGGCAGAGAGGGAAAGAGAGGTATCGCAAATCTCAACCGTGCCAGGATGAAGGGGTGTAAAGAGAAAGAGAGACATGAGACAAAATGAGAGAGGAGAGAAGGGGAAAGAGACAGAGAGAGAAAACCGACCAAGAAACGGACCAAGGGGGTAAAAGAGAAAGAGAGAGAATGAGGGTAAGAGACGGAGAGAGAGAGAGGAAGAATGCAAGTAGGTGAAGACAGAGAAGAGACAAACAGAGAGAGAGGAAGAGAGAAAGAGAGCGAGGGAGGGAGAGAGAAGGAGCAGACGGGAGAAGAAAGATTGCCAGGCTGCTGCTTCAGATAAGAGATGCAGTCACACAGGCAGATCTGGCAGCCCCTGCTGTCCTTGACGATGCATTTATCTAAGTGTTTGTTATCCGTGTGTTTGTTTTAAAGGTGAGCAGGGGGGAACACACACACACACAAAAACAAAAACACACACACACACACACACACACACACGCTACACAGTAAAACTGCCTCGCAATACGATACATTTCAATTTGGTTGTAAGCTGCCAGTGATTTCATTTCCACAGGGGACTGGAAACAGCCAGTTAGGCACAGATGAGACATGCCTGATAGCGTACTGTAAACACTCAGCTGTTAAGCTTCCGCGAACCCCCGACCCCCCCGCCACCTCACCACCCCTCCACACACCACCACCCACCCCCCCAGCTATGAGCCACTCAAGGCTGAGTGATGGTGTGATGATGGCTTCCTCCGGCAAGCCAAGCCAAGCCGCTTCTAATGAAGTCGATGCACTTACATCCGCCTCCTTGTGAGGTGTGTGTGTGTGTGTGAGGTGAGGTGAGGTGCTCGCACGAGAGAGACGATTGTGTGGTTAAACAGCCGTTACAAAACAGAAAGGGGGCCGGGAGGACACAAAACCACAGAGCTAAACAGAAGGGATGGTGGTGGTGGAGGAGGGAGCTGGGCAGAGAGAAAGCAGAGACTGCTAGAACAGCCAGAGAGAGGGAGACTGTGTGTGTGAGAGAGAGAGGCAAAGTGTGTGCATGTGAGAGAGAGAGAGTGAGAGAGAGAGGGGGGGGGGGGGGGGGGAAGAGAGAGGGAGGGGGAGGGAGAGAGAGGGATGGAGAGAAAGAGGGAGAGAGAGGGAGAGTGAGAGAGAGAGAGGGAGAGAGAGGGAGAGAGTGAGTGGGTGGATGGATGAGAGTGCAGGTGTGCGTATGAGGGCGAGTGAGTGTATGAGGCAGCAGGTGAGTGAGCAAGTGAGCAAGTGAGTGGGTGAGTGAGTGTGTGAGTGAGTGAGTGAGTGTGTGAGTGAGTGTGTGAGTGAGTGTGTGAGTGAGTGTGTGAGTGAGTGAGTGAGTGTGCGTATGAGGTAGCTTTACTGCCTGAGCGGATGAGCGAGTAGTATGTGCTCAGTCACACTGTGTGTGCATAAGAGTGAACAGGTGAGTGACTTAGTGAGTGTGCAGGTGACTAAAGTCCCGTTTCCACCAAGCAGTACAGTACAGTTCGGTTCAGTTCGGTTCGCAATTGTTTGTGTCTGCATGGTAAGAATTTTTGAAGCGTACCTAAATAACCGTACCGAACCGTACCATTTTCTGGCACCCTTGGGTTGGGGTACCAGTTTGTGGTACGGTTTAGAGACACGCCCGTTGCTGTGACGACTCTACTCAATCCGTACCGAACCGCACAAAAATGTTCTGTACCAAACCGTTAGGTCCCGAACCGAACTGTACTGTACTGCTTGGTGGAAACAAAACTTAAGTGTATGTATGGTGGGTTGGGTTACTGTCTGAGTGGATGAGTGTCTTGCTTATGAGTGAACACTTGAGTGAGTGAGTAAGTGATCAGGTGAGTGAGTAAACAGGTGAGGTGATGAGCGGGCATATTAGGATAACGGAGTGAAAAAGTGAGTGAGTGTGCATATAAGAGTGAGTGAGTGAGTCTATAAGGGTGAGTGAAAGAGAGTGAAAGAGTGAGTGAGTGAGTGAAAGAGTGAGTGAGTGAGTCTATTAGGGTGAATGAGTGAGTAAGTGAAACAGCAACTGAGTGACTGAGTGAGTGAGTGAGTTTATGAAGGCGAATGAGTGACTGAGTGAGTGGGTTATAAGAGAATAAGCTTGAACAGAGGATCAAAAAACAGAAGGCAAGTAAGTGAAGAGAAGAGAAAAGAATAAAATAGAAAAGAAAGATGAGATGATGAGGAGAGATGAGATGAGAGATGAAATGTCCTCCGAGCAGAGAGAGAGAGAGAGAGAGGAGGAGGATGATGGCTGGCCACTGGGGAGTGTGTGTGTGTAGGCAGCCTGAACAAACCGCTGTTGCTAATAGCTACTGGAGCGGGGGAGGGCTGGCCACACAAGTGGGCGTCGCACACTGACAAAACGTTACCATGGCAACTTCCGCAGCCTGGCCAGTGCGGTATGACCTGTGCGTGAAAGAGCTGATAACACACACACACACAGGTACACACACACAAGCGCGCATACACACACAAACAGGCAGAGACACACAAACAGGCAGAGACACACACAGGCACACACACACACACACAGGCACAGGCACAAACACACACACACAGGCGCAGACACACACACACAGGCGCAGACACACACACACAGGCGCGCACACACACACACACACAGGCGCACACACACACACACACACAGGCGCACACACACACACACATACACAGGCACACACAGAGGCGTTCACACAAACACACACAAACACACACACACACACACATTCTGACATGTTTTTGATGTCCACTCTATTCTCCGCTACAGTGGACTGCGGCAGAAAGAGAGAGAGAGAGAGAGAGAGACAGAGAGAGAGAGAGGAGAGGGGCCTCTTTCAGAAGTTGTTTGGCTGTGATGCTGTGAGCGTCTCAACCCCGCGGGACTCTTAAGCTTCCTCCAGTCGCCAGTCCCAGCAGCCATGCCGGCTCTCTCGTCCCGTCCCCTCCCGTCCTGTCCCGACGTGTCCCGTCTGTGACAGCAGCCAGCCAGCCAGACAGACCAGGGAGCAGGGGGGGTGGTGGTGGGGGAGTGGGGGACTGGGCCGGGGTGGATGGGTCATTGGAGGACACCAGGCTGCCTGGACAAAGTCAGTCAGCCCCCCTTATTTTATTTTTTTTGGTTTGTTTTATTTTCTATTTATTCTACGTTTTCTTTCTTTGTTTTATTTTCTATTTATTCCATTTTTTTCTGTCTTTGTTTTATTTTCTATTTATTCCATTTTTTCTTTCTTTGTTTTATTTTCTATTTATTCCATTTTTTCTTTGCTCTTCCAGGCTAGTCACTGTGAGACAGCAGTCTCTTTTGCAAGCCAAGAAAGGCAGCACTTTACTGTAACTAACAGCGACAGAAAGAGACGCTATAAACACCAAACTATAAAAACACGCGACGTAATCACAGGCAGCATACGAGATAAAAGAAAAAAAAGGAACACAAAACAAACAAACAAACATGTACCATGGAAACACATTCCTTACTCCTACAACACATCGGCATAACACCATCAAGAAACCATCACTAAAATGGACTTAGACTTGATGTGTGTTTTTTAGTGTTGTACAGCTGGCCTAAGGTGTGAATGTAAGCTTGCTCGATTCTGCCCCCCACCTCCATGCAGATGAATATCAAACAGCCCAGGTGTGTGTGTGTGTGTGTGTGTGTGTGTGTGTGTGTGTGTGGGGGGGGTCCAGAGAAGCAGTGCCATTACTTCTGCAGCGAGCCAGACACCTGCATTGAGTGAGGCGTCCCATCCAGTTTGGGTTGGGTGAACCTCCGTGGCCCTTAATTGACTGATCCCTCAGCATAAGTTATGCCTCCATGCTGCCAATGAGCCAGTGGTCTGTGTGTGTGTGTGTGTGTGTGTGTGTGTGTGTGTGTGTATGTATGCGTGTGTGTGTGTGTGTGTCGCCTTGACGATGTGGCCCAAAGCTGTTGTGAGACCGCCGCTGCCAACTCCGTCAGACGGTCCACATTAGCGTCTGGCACAAACACTTGCGCACACACACACACACACACACACACACAGACGCGCACAAACACGCGACCCGACTGTGTTCAACATCTGCCCATGGCTGAGTCAGTCAGCATCTGTGCACACACACAAACACATGCACACACTCACACAAACACACACACACACAAACACACAGATGTATGCTTGCAACCATACATGCACTAGCACACAAACACACACGCACACACGCAAATGCGTAGACAAAAACCCACAACACACACACACACAATGATGGATGCACACACACACACACACACACACAACCACACACACACACACACACGCACACACACACACACGTGTGCAACACACTCTGGTGAGCCAGGCTAAGTCTGTCCCCTTCCTCAGAGTGTCAGCGCTATGTGCCAGCTGCCAGCTAAGCTACATGAGCCCCAACTCTCAGTGCAGACACAGCCCTGGCCTAGAGCTCATGTGTGAGGCAATCACAATTACCAGCTTAGACTGCTGCAGGTATCATTGTGTGCGCGTGTGTCTGTGGTTGTGTCATTATACACACAAGGGTGTGCTCTCTGTTATTTTCCATTCTGTGCATACATCTGACTAAGTGCGTGTATGTGTGAACAAAAGTGTGTGTGTGTGTGTGTGTATGTGTGTACAAAATTGTGTGTGTGTGTGTGTGTGTATGTGTGTACAAAATTGTGTGTATGTGTGTACAAAAGTGTGTGTATGTGTGTGTGTGTGTGACTAGGTCATGTGTTTACTTTGTGTCTGAGCATGCCTGGACACCCTCAGATCAGTGTGCATATGGTGAGGGGTGTGTAAATGCATGTACGTGTATACTTAACACCATGCGTGTGTATGTGTGTGTGTATGTGTGTGTGTGTGTGTGTGAGAGAGAGAGAGAGAGAGAGAGAGAGAGACTAATGTTCACTCCACTGGAAGTAAGCCATAGCATGGCTGCTGAGGTGTCCCATATGTGCCTGTAGAGAAAGGAGACTGGTGCTGCGCAAGACGGCTTTCGCCACCTCCTGTGCCCACCACTCCAACCCTCTATACCAGGGGTGCTCACACTTTTTCAGTGTGCGAGCTACTTTTAAAATGACCAAGTCACAAAGATCTACCGACCCATAAAAGCGTATGTTATTTTAAAATGTATTGAAAATTCCAAGCCAATATTGCAACAAAATAAGCTCTGAACATGTTTTTGTAATGACCATATAATAATAATAATAATAATAATAATAATAATAATAATACAGTGACAATGTATAATAATAATAGTATTAATAATTAGTTCAGAGTTTAATTTGATGACTTGCACTGCATTGACTCAGCCAAGGATGAGTAGTCCGGACAGTAGCTGCTGACAGCCAGCCTTAGGCACAGACAGTTGTCAATCTGCGTGTAGCGTGCGCTGCTTAGTTGCGCACAGGCCTTCCATTGCGTCTCCAACTCTGACTACAGGTTCGGGAAATTTGCCAAGTTATAGCGCTGAAGCTTTGAGGACAGATGTTTCATTTTTCGTTTGAAGGCATTGACTGAGCTGATCATGTCGATCACTGTTTTGTCTTTTCCTTGCAGCTCTTAATTAAGGTAATTCAGCATGTTTGCCAGATCGGTTAAAAAAGCCAAATCCAGCAGCCACTGCTCGTCATTCAGCTGTTTGTATTCTGCATGTCCACTTTCACGGAAAAACTCCTTGATTTCTGGACAGAGCTCTCGGAATCGTTGCAAGAATTTCCCGCGACTAAGCCACCTCACGTTTGTGAGGTCGCGCATAATGCTTGTTGGTGGATAATGCAGTGGTAATTCACGAAGTCTGGAAAAGCATTGTCCTGTCTGCACCTGGCAATGAACCCATTCACGCGACCAACCATTGCGGGCGCTCCATCCGTGGTGATGGACACTAACTTGTACAGTGGGAGCTGAGTTTTGTCGCTAAAGTTTTTAAACGACTGAAAAATGTCCTCTCCTCGCGCATGTTCTTTCAAGGGAATCACTGTCAATAGCTCCTCCTTTGCAGTCATATCACTGAACACCATACGAATGTAAATGCACACCTGTGCTGTGTCACTCACGTCCGTAGATTCCTCCAACTGCAGTGAGACCTGGCCCATCAACTGGCTCCAGCGCAAAGGTTGATGGATCCAAATGTTTGGAGGTAGCCCGCTAATGGCTGGGTGATCGCTGTCTGCCGGTGGATGCGTGATGAGCCATCAGCTAACTAGCATGTGCAGGACGAACAGGGAACTTTTTTTTTTTTTTCAAAGTTGTATGCGATCTACCACTATTGGCCTCGCGATCGACTGGTAGATCGCGATCGACGTATTGAGCACCCCTGCTCTATACACACAGACACACACACACACCTCCCATGCCCACCACTCCAGTCCACCACCTCCACACACACACACCTCGTGTGCAACCACCCCAACTCCCCAATGATGAGGGTGTGTGTGTGTATGTATGTGTGTGTGTGTGTGTGTGTGGAGGTGGTGAGTTGCAGTGGTGGCCACGGGAGGGGTTGTCTGCTCTCCCGCCGGCCAGGTGGCTCCACAAAACACTCCCGCCAAACAAAGGACCTGGCCTGGTGACAGGTGCTCGGAAAAACACACACACAGTTGGGGTGTGAATGTGTGAGTGAGATGTAGTGAGTGTGACAAAGCAGAATGACAAAAAAAAGAGAGAGCGTGAGAGAAAGAGGGAGCGACAGACAGAGAGAGAGACGGAGACAGACAGAGAGAGAGATGGTGAGAAAGATGTTGAGAGAGAGCGAGAGAGAGAGACAGAGACAGGGACAGACAGAGAGAGAGAGAGAGAGAGAGAGAGAGAGAGAAAGAGAGAGAGAGAGAGAGAAAGAAAGAGAGAGAGAGAGAGAATGAAAGAGGCGTGAGAGAGGTGACAGACAGGCCGGAAGAGAAAATGAATGCCTCTAGATGGAAACGAGCGAGAGAGAGAGAGAGAGAGGGAGAGGGAGAGAGGGAGAGAGGGAGAGAGAGAGAGAGAGGCACAAACAGGCGTGAGAGATAAAGAGGTGACAACTAAGTTGAAAATGAGGCTCTCAAAAGCACATCTGCTCCACATCAGCCACCACAAGAGGCCCAGATTGGCTGAGCAGGAGTGTCTGTGATTATGACCGGGACTGCATGTCAGTAATTATGTGTCCTCTTAACGCTGAATGCAGGCTGAATGTCGGTGATTATTGTGCTGTTTGGTGTGTGTGAATGTGTGTGAGAGAGAGACTACTCGAACCTGTCAGTCATTACGCAACATCTCCTCACCCACTCCCATGAACAGAAAATAAATAAATAAAATATAACGGAAAATATATAAAATAAAATAAAATGACTGTTTGGTCTGAATGTGTGTGAGAGAGAGACTACTCAAACCTGTCCCTCATTACGCAACATCCCCCTCACCCACTACTCACTCCCACAAACAAAAGAGCAGGAGCAACAAAATAAATAAATAAATAAATATATATATATAAAATAAAATAAAATAAAAAAAGGGAAGAAGAAAAGGAAGCCTGCCCTTAGTGTTAGATCTTTAATGCTTTTTTGATTTAAAATACATCACAGCCCCCCAAACATACTGTAACGGATTTCTGATCTCCTACCCAAAGAGCTGTGAGGCCTAAATAATTTAAATGTTGTATGTGTGTGTGTGTGTGTGTGTGTGTGGAACAGGTGGGAAACACGGTAGAGTGTGTGTGCTGGAGGTGTTTGTGCTGCATGTTAATCTCATTGAAACTGTGCTGGTGGATACACTGGCTCAGGATCAGTCCACACACTGACATCAAGGCAAGCTGCAGCATCTGTCACGCTCTCTCTATGTGTCTATCCATCCACCTATCTATCCATCCATCTATCCATGCATCCATTTATCTATACGTTCATCCATCCATCCATCCATCCATCCGGCTATGATGTAATCTCTATCTCTCTCCATCTCCATCTTTTTATCTCTCCATCTCTCACCATCCCTTTATCTTTTTATCTCTCTATCCATCCATCCATCTGGTTGTGATGTGGTCTCTATCTCTCTCCATCGCCATGTCTTTATCTCCATCTATGCATCTTACCATCTATCTATCCATCCATCCATCCATCCATCTGGTTATGATGTGATTTCGCCATCTCTCTCCATCTCCATTTTCTCCTTTATATCTCTATCTATCCATCTATCTATCCATCCATCCATCCATACATCCATCCATCTGACTGTGATGTGACAGCACAGTCCAACAAGGTCCCTGGGTGGGGCCAGTCTGTGTGTGTCGGGGCCCCTGGGGGCCGGCTCCTCTGTGCCCCCCCCTTTAGCCTGCTGTCCATCTCGCTACGCAAACAACCGCCCCCATCTACCCCTATCTACCCCCCCACCCCCCCCCTTCCTTCCCCTCGCTTGCTCTTGCCGTGGCCTGCTGCCTTTGGGCCCAGCTGCCATCTTTGTCACGTCTTAATTGATGATGGGCTAATTAACCGCCTGACTGACTCCGCCGAGCCCTCTCCTCACTCAAGGGTACGTGTGCGTCGCACACACTCACATACACTCATATACACACACACACACACACACACACACACGAACACATTAAGTGGCACACACACTCCCTGTCACTCCCTGCACTACACACACACACACACACACACACACACACACATGCATACACGCCCACACGCACATACAAACACAGACATGCACACAAACAAAGCATGGACTGTGTCTACTGGGGGACTTGAAGCTTACCTCCATGCCCACCGCCCCCCTCCCACCCTGCACCCCCCCCCTCCCCTGTGCACTCTGAAGCGCGTCTTTGGTTGTCGGCATCCGATGCCTAATTAATTAGCCCATTATTTCTCATTAAGCTCCTTAATTTGGTTTGATGTGTGCCGTAGAGGAGCAGCACCTTCGGGCAATGTAGATTACTTATATATTTATTTTTCCGTGCACAAACACACACACACACACCCGCCCGCCCGCCCCTTCCTCCAGCTCCACCAAGAGCTCCAAACTTGACTCCACACAACTCAGACAAGGGCCCTGGGGCGGTTATGTGTTTTTTCTCTGTCTGTGGGTCTTGGGAGTGTAGTTGGCCTGTGCTAATGTGGGGAGTGTGTTTGTGTGTGTGTGTGTGTGTGTGTGTGTGTGTGTGTGTGTGTGTGTGTGCTGGCGCCCCTCCTAATAAAGCCTTCAGTGCTGGGGGAAGCAGCTAATTGAGCGTACGGGAGCTGGTGCGCTGCAGAGCTTGGAGCAGCAGCAGCAGTAGTGGTGGAGCCTCCTGGTGCTCACTCGCTCGCTCATTCCCTTGCCTCTCCTCCCCTCCCCTCCTCCCCCCAACCTCGTCTCGCCTCGCCTCTCCTTCTGTCCTTGCCTTGCCTCTCCTCTCCTCCTCTCCTTGCCTCACATCGCCTCTCCTCTCCTCGCGTCATCTCTTCTCCCCTGGTGGAGCCTCCAGGTACTCACTCACTCATTCATTCCCTGACCTCTCCTCCTCTCCTATCCCCACCTCTGTCTCGCCTCTCCTCTCCTCTCCTCCCCTCCTTGCCTCCCCTCTTCTCTCCCCTGCTCTCCTCTCCTCCGTACCTCGCCTCGCCTCTCCCCTGCTCTCCTCTCCTCCCCCCCCTGCTCTCCTCTCCTCTGCGGGGGTTATGAGTGGAGAGCTGGGCCCCGTGGGTTGTGATGGAGCTCCATAAATAGCAGGTTAATGAGTGGGCTGATGGTGAGGGGTAATTATCTCACCACTCAGCGCTACGGGCTGGAGAGGGACGAACCGACTGACCGACGGACTGACCAACAGGCTGACCACCCCTGGCTTCAGGCCTCGACCCCCAACACTCTCCATCCTCTCTCCTCCCCTCTCCTCTCCTCTCAGACGGTCGTCTGGGGACCCACTCACAGAGAGTTATTCATGGGCCTCTTTAATAATCAAACCATTTTTAAATATTCACTGTTTTTTTTAAACCAGACTACACTTTATCTGAAAGATTATACACAGCACCATAGATCAAGTAGGGGAAATATTGGCCCCATTCTGGAGTGTTTCATGGAGGAAGCCAACAGCCGCTTTATTAAGTGGGGAAGCAGTGAGGCTAACCCCCCCCTCACCCACCCCCCCACCTACCTCCCAAATCATACCCCACAGCTCCCGCCTGCCAGACTATATCAGACTATATCAAAACCACACGCCTTCACCAAACAGCGCTTCCAAAAATCAGGATGAATGAACGCTTAAATCTCATTTTTCTCCATTTCTTCTTCCCGGTGTGTTGTGTTTGTGCTCTTATCCACCCCCCCCACCTCACCCCCACTCCCCTTCATCGTTCGCTCTCTCATCACTCCGCCCTTGAATAGCGGCTCTGTCAGCAGCCCCCCCCCACCCCCCAAACCTCAGGGAGCCTCCGCAGAGGGCCTCCAGCCAATCAGATCTTGTTTTTGCCGATATGTTCAAACGAACCGTGACTGAGCGCCCGCGCTCCCTCGGCGCGCCCTTGGAATCCTCCAGTAAATCCTCCAGTAATTTACCTTCGTGGAACAAAAAAAAAAAAAGAAAAGCGGCTACATTGTCGAACCGATACACCCGCCGCCACACACCAGCCACCAGCTACTAGCTCGCTCGTGTCTTTATTTGTGCTAAGTGGGGTGCGATATATCTCACACGGACGACAGACCAGACCAGACCAGAGCAGAGCAGAGCAGACCTGGCTGCTTTGAAAGGCTCTTCCAGCTGGCCTTCATCATCTGGGCACCCATGCATGCATGCACTCTTTTGGATGGTGGTGGTCATTGGCCTTGTGTGGCTGGGCAACCTTGCGAAAAAGGTTGCGATGCTGTGAACAGTTAACCGAGCGTGTACTGTAGCTTTATTTTTAGCTTGACCGTGTTATTTTTTTTTTAGTAGTCCGATCACGGCTTTGACGTCTGATCAAAGTTGAGTGTTAAAAAATGAGGATTTTCTGTGGATGACGAGGACTTGTAATGGCTGCTACAGTGGTGATGCCCACACCAACTTGAGGCCTAGCACCAACATGACAGCTCCTAATATCCTGCCTGGGTGACTGTGGCACGTTGTCTGCTTATCACTGCTGTAATGAAGTTCTCCAGACCGAAATTCTGTTGGCTACAGTGTGGAAAAGTCGGTCAATAACACTAGCTGGGATGACAGCTACAAAAAAAAAAAAGCACCATTAGGCCGGATCATTTGTGTAATGTCATGTCTGGACCGATGTCTTGTTTGCTAGGGGGCCCTTCAGTCTGTAAATTCTGCACGCTGTGAGCTTCAATGTCAAACAGCACTGTTTGCAGCACCGATACCACTGAGTGGCTACACTTGAGACACACACACACACACACACACACACACACACACACACACACACACACAGTCAACAGGGCAGCCTGAGCAACTGCAGAGCACTGCCTCATCCTCACAGTTGACACAGAGTAATCTCACACACACACACACGCACGCACGCACGCACGCACACACACGCACACTTATGCTCAAATCAGAACACCAGCAGACAAATACATACTGTGACCCTAATGCACTGAACATTATTGCAGAGTGCACCAAATTAAGTCAGCTATAACACAAGGTCACAGTGTTGTAACGAGAAAAGAAAGACGGAAAAAGTGACAGAAAGAGTGACA
>CM059286.1:18174595-18177095 GCA_030347295.1 Setipinna tenuifilis
ACTCTTCAAAGTAGTGAATGAGGAAGTGATTTAGCATTAGAGACGCCGTATCAATCACGTAGCCCAATAGGAGCCTCTGGGATGGGGCTGCTGCGTTTGAAACTTTGATGCTGGTGACCCTTTGATCCTGAATGGGGCTGGTCTTTGGTCAGTCCGCCTCCGTGCCTGCCCGCCTGCCCGCCTGCCTGCGAGTGGTGCTGTTGTGGGGGGGGGGGCTGTGGCCGAACTGGGCCGTCCTCATCAGATCTCTGGGATGTGAACCCATCGGACCCGCGGGGCGAGGGAGAGCTGACAGCTGCTGTGTTTGCTCTCTCAACCACAAACGGCCGCAAACAAAAGGACTGGACACCCCCCCCCACATCCCAACCCCACTCCTACTCTTGTGAGGGGGAGGTCAGGGCCCCACTGGCCCCCGGCACAACACCGACTGCCGGATTCCAAAGGGAAATGACCCCCCCGCCACCCCCTACCCCCACGTCCCTTCCACTCCCCCCCTCCATCTCCCTCCCCCCAATTCTTCTCTTTCTAAACGCCCCCCCCCCCCCCCCACTCCCGAACCCCAACCCCCCCTCTTCCCAAAATGGGCTCACAATGAAAGAGCACCCCCTAATAGACTGTCGGCACTGAATACATGAGAACATGAGACAAACCAGCAGAGAAAGGGGGGTGGGGGGGAGGCAGTGGGGAGGGGCCCTCACACAATGACAAGAAAAGAGGATTGTGAAAAACTTTTCAGCGCTCATTTTTTGTTTTAACCTCATATTACCCCAGTGGGGTACAGTGCTGAGCAGAGTTAAAAGATAAACAAGCTTTTTTATTATTATTTTGGGGTGTTTTTATTTTCTTTCCTACACCAAAAATGGAGCTGAACTTTATTGCGTGAGGTTATGAATTTTTCGTCAGCCCCTCTCCTGAGATGAAAGAGCTTGAGCCGCCTTTCATCCCCTGCTGAGGCTTCAATGGCCGCCTCGGCCTCGGCCCAGGCTAAACTCTAAACTCGGCCTTTTAAAGGATCATTTTTCTTCCCATGCTTTTTGTTTTTCGCCCTCTTGCTGAGTTTAACATGCAATTACTGACAAACAAGCGTGAAACACTGGCTCACCAATGTGTCCAATGAAAGAAGAAGTCTCGTTGACTGGTGTGCATATATATTGTTTCAATGTTACAAAGAAGCTCTTCTCAACTTTTGCCAGCCTCAACACAACGGCATGGGATATGGTGGGTGGGGATTTCATAAGAAGGTTTTTGTTTTAACAGTTTAAATTTTTGGTAAGTGATGTTAAACCAACCAACAAACAAACAAACAAAAGCACTTGTGACGAAAACAGACAGAAGGAGAGGGAAAGAAAAGACAGACAGCCCAAGGCCAGCCTGTTGCGATGGCTCTGCGAAGCGCTAAGTGCCTGAACCCCCTCCCCAAGCTAGCCAGCGGGGCTGAGACCCCCCCGCCCCCCCCCCTCCAGGGTGAAGAGAGGCGCAGGTGTGGCCAACACGATGGCTGGTGTCAGGGAGCCACCTGTTGGGCTCTGGCCAGAGCAGTGCCAGGACCTACACACACACCCACACTAACACACACTAACACACACTAACGCACACTAACACACACTAACACACACTAACACACACTAACACACACTAACACACACTAACACACACTAACACACACACACGGCTCCCTGAGAGGCTATTTGGCCCTGCTGAAAGAGCTGCCTACCCAAGATTCACTTAATTAGAGCTGCCCATCCGAGAGCACACGCACGGCAGCCATTACAAATCTGTAATTAGCTGTCAGAGAGAGAGAGAGGGAGAGAGAGAGAGAGCGAAGGAAAGAGAGGGAGAGAGAGAGGGAAGGAAAGAGAGGGAGAGAGAGAGAGGGAAGGAAAGAAAGAGAGACAGAGAGAGAGATAGGGAAGGAAAGAGAGAGAAAGAGAGAGAGAGAGAGAGAGAGAGAGGGGTGGAGTGGAGTAAGATTTAAGACAGAACAAGTGATTAAGAAATTAGAGACTAAAAAAAAGAAAAAAAGATAAGGGAGCAAAGATATGACGAAAGCCCAAAAGAAATGCAGAGAGATGAGGAGCGAGAAAATAGCATAAGAGAAAAGATAGAGACGGAGACAGTGAGAAGATAGAGACAGAGACAGTGAGGAAAAAAAGAGAGAGAGAGTGGGAGGGAGAGAGTGGGAGGGAAAAGGAGAGAGTGGGAGGGAAAGAGAGTGGGAGGGAAAGGGAGGGAGAGAGGGAAGGTAGAGATAGATAGATAGTGAGAGAGGGAGTTAGCGATAGAGTGAGAAATGTTAACAAGCTGTAGCGGTCAGCGTTAGCGGCAGGAAGTTTAGGTGGAGCAGATGGAGGGAGAACAGAAGGGAGGGAGGGAGACCAACTGCTCCCCGCTTCAGAGGAGGGAGAAGAGGAGGAGGAGGGAGAGAGAGAGAAGGAGCGGGGGGCAGAGAGGAGAGAGAAAGAGAGACAGTGGGAGGAGCGGAGAGAGAGAGGGGAGAGAG
>CM059286.1:18182095-18187095 GCA_030347295.1 Setipinna tenuifilis
TGTCATCCTCCAAGCAACCACTTCAGCTGTCCGTCAATGTACATGCTGGTTTTCAGCGGTGGAAAAACATTTGTTTTAAGCGGGTTTTGATAATGAGTGGATCCAGACAGGCCAAGACGAGAGAGTCTGAAGGCTCTTAGGGAAGACTAGACATGGTCACGGACGGATACCCAGGGACGCCTTCGGGGCACACACACGCTGTCCCCTCATGACCTCTGCCTATCCCTGTGTGTGTGTGTCTAAGTGTGTGTGTGTGTGTCTGTGCGTATGTGAGCGTCCACTAGACACGATTATTATTATGATTGACTGAGATTTAACTGCTGGCAGCTGTTCAGTTGTCAGAGGGAGAGAGAGGGAACGGCAAAAACGTATTCAGGGAGAGAGTTAGAGAGGTGAATGGTAAGAGTGAGAGAGAGAGAGAGAGAGAGAGAGAGAGAGAGAGAGAGAGAGAGAGACGTTTTGGGGGGAGGAGGAAAACAGGTGTACATGGCAATAGCAGAGAAAAAAAAACTCCCCAACCATACAAGAGGTCATCCCAGAGCCTACAGCATGGCTGCTTTATTCCTCTTTATGATGCCACATTAGGCCTGTCTCTCAGAGTAACCAGCTACATCTCACTGCTGAGATCATCCGTCTGCTCGCTCTACCTCCCTCCTCCCCTCCCTCTCTCTCTCTGTATCTATCCTTCCATCCTTCCATCCATCCATCTTTCTGTGGGAGGTGTGTAGGAGGATCAGAGCTGTGGGGAAGGCTGCAGGCCATCAGTGTGTTATTCTTAACGCAGCGGCAGCCTGGACGCCTGTCTCACACCTCTCTCTCTCCGTCTCCCTCCATTTCCCTCACTCTTTTCCTCTCTCTTTCTCTCTCTCCTAATGCACGATGAGTCAGGGCCATGGCTAGCTCTTTACCTCCCTCCCTCCATCCATCCATCGCTCGCTCTCAATCTTTCTCTCACCATTTCTCTCTCCAACTCTCCTTTTTTTCTTCTTCTTTCCCTCTCCCTCTCCCTCTCTCTCTCTCTCTCTCTCTCCCACGGACAACTGAACACCTGTCAACAGTTCATCTCCGACGACCCTGTCTAGTCTTAACTGAGAGCCTTCACACTTTGCTTCCTTTCGCCTGGCTGGATTCACTCATTACCAACCGCGGCTTAAAACAGTATATTTTAAAAAAGCCCTGAATTTGAAAAGGACGTAATGTTATGAAAAAGATTTAGTCAGCCTGAGGCCTTTTCAGTTTGTACAGTGTGCTTCGCTTTGTTACTGTACCGCTGTTCAGAGAGAGAGAGTGCAGAGACAGAGAGAAAGAGAAAGAGAGCGAGAGAGACAGAGAATGAGATGGAGAACGAGAGAGAGCACGAGAGAGAGCGAACGAAAGAGAGAGAACGAGAGAGAAAACAAGAGAACGAGAGAGAAAACAAAAGAACGAGAGAGAACCAGAGAGAAACAGAGAGAGCGACAAAACGAGAGTGAAACAGAGAGAGGGAAAGAGAGAAAAGCCAAGAGAGGGAGAGAGAAAGTGAGCTAAGCAGTCTGGCCTTCATCATCTCCATGCCTCCAGCTTGACGGCCTTCAACTCCGCCCTCCTCCTCCTCTGCTCACCTCCTTTAATCTCATTAGTGTCAGTAATCAAGGACAAAAAGCCTCAGCTCTGATGCTGCCTGCTCTTCACTTCACAACACGTGTGTGTGAAATACCTGTCAGCACCGCCGACCGCTGTCCCCATCTCGCGCACACACACACACGCAGACACACACACACGCAGACACACACACACACACACACGCAGACACACACACACACGCAGACACACACACACACGCAGACACACACACACGCACACACACGAACACACACGCACGCACACCCATCTGCTTCTCCTGTGGGTCACTACTCCAGAGGCCTCTTGGCTGAATGCTAATATTAGCAGAGGGGGATCGGCAGAGACGACGACTCATGTGGCTGCAACATCCGGTGGTAAGGCGCACAGTCAGAGTCTTTAAAAACATCACACACACACCCTCACCTCACCTCATCTCATCTCCTCCTCCTCCCCCCTCTACTCTCTCGCTCTCTCTTTTCAGTGTTCTCTCTCTCTCCCTCCCTCCCTCCTCCCTCGGTGTTCTCTCTCTCTCTCCCTGCTCCCCCTCTTCTCTCTCTCTGTTCCTTCAGTATTCCCTCTCTCTCTCTCCCCGTTTCTTCAGTGTTCTCTCTCTCCCTCCGTTCTCCCCCCTCTTCTCTCTCCTTCCTCCTCCCTGTTCCTTCAGTGTTCTCACTCTCCCTCCCTACTCCCTCCTCCTCCCCCCACTCTCCCCTCTCCCCCTCCTTCCTCCAGACCTCTCTCTCTCCCCCCATCCCTCTCCCTCTATGAGCTCTACCTCTCTCCCACTTCTAAAACAAACACACTTGGCTCTCGGCATGTGCTGCTGGCTGCCTGTGTGGCCTGTGGAGAGCGAGAGTGTGTGTGTGTGTGTGTGTGTGTGTGTGTGTGCTCTGTCTGGGCTCCTTTGATGAAACTGCCAGTTTCAGGCAGGAGCGGAGCGGAGAGGAGAGGAGCTGATTTACTGCAGTGGGGAGTGTGTTACAGTCTTACAGACTGCTGCAGATGGTCACGGACGGATACCCAGGGACGCCTTCGGCACACACACTCGCTGTCCCCCCATGACCTCTGCCTATCCCTGTGTGTGTGTGTGTGTGTGTGTGCACACGCCTATGTTAGTGCCCCTGTGTCAGTGTGTGTGCGCGTACGCCTATGTGAGTGTCCCTGTGTGTATGTGTGTGTGTGTGTGTGTATGTGTGTGTGTGTGTGTGCGCTCCTCTGCGAGTGTCCCTGTGTATGTGTGTGTGCACCAATGTGAGTGTGTGTGCACGCACGCGCCTATGTGAGTGTCCCTGTGTGTGTGTGTGTGTGGGTGTGCGCACACCCACCAATATGAGTGTCCCTGTGTGTGTGTGTGTGTGTGTGTGTGTGTGTGTGTGTGTGTGCACACCCACCAATATGAGTGTCCCTGTGTGCGTGCGCGCGTACGTAGGAACAGAGGAAGGGGAAGGACTAGAGAGGGAAGTAATTTGCTGGGAGTCCCCAGGAGGCCGCATCAAAGGCAGGCAGGCAGGCAGGCCGGTGTGTGTGTGTGTGTGTGTGTGTGTGTGTGTGTGTGTGTGAGAGCGAGAGCGGCCGGCTGTGGGGCAGGGGGTCTGCTGGAGGGGCCGGACCAGCCCAGCGAGGTGCCGCCACACATGACACGACCACACGGGGCCTGCAGACCACTGATATCCCCCCCACACACACACCCCACACTGAGCCCACGATAAGGCAGCGCATGTGTGCAGAAACCCATACAAATGAGCACACAGGCTCAAACACAACTGCAGATAAAACAGGGCGACACACACACGCACACACACACACACGCACAGGCTGCTACATGCACACACACATGCGCGCGCGCACACACACACACACACACACACACACACACACACACAGTAAAATCATGTGCACACCCAGGCATATGTACACATGGCAGCATACACAGGCTGAAATCAGACACGCATACACACATTTGCAAATATACACACAATGTTTAAAGGCTATTTATAGTGTGTGAGTGTTGGCGTGTGTGTATGTATGCGTGTCTGTGTGTGTGTGTGTGTGTGTGTGTGTGTGTGTGTGTGTGTGTGTGTGTGTGTGTGTGTGTAGGCTGCCTGATGGCTTTGCTGTCGCAGGCAGATGTTGGGCCCCATGGGGAGTGCTAGGCGGAGAGGAGAGGAGAGGAGAGGAGGGGGAGGAGAGGAGGAGAGAAGAGGAGAGGAGGGGAGGCAGTTTTGAAGAGGGGGGGGGGGGGGTAGGTGCAGCCCCATCCACAACGACACACACAGACACACACACACGGGAGCTGTGTGCTCTGCCACATTCTATTCCTTTTGTGCTTCTTCCAAAGCCTCTATTCTCTTTCTTGCTCCTCTACACACACACAGAAACACAGGCACACACAGAGAGACAAACACAGAGAGACAAACACAGAGACACACACAGAGACACACACAGAGACACACACAGAGACACACACAGAGACACACACAGAGACACACACACAAACAAAAACACAGGCATTCAGGCACACACTGGCTGACAGACCTTAACAGCTAGTGTGTGTCTTTTAACTGTAGTCTGCTGTAGCCTCTACCAGCACTTTCGTGCCTGTATAAATTATGAGCCTGGAACAGTCATGCCAGGCCATGCAGGCAGGCAGACAGGCAGGCAGGCAGGCAGGCAGGCAGACAGACAGACGGGCAAGCAGGCAGTGAGACAGGGCATCCTGACAGGGAGACGGGGAGGCTGAGAGGGAGACAGGTATCCTGAGAGTGAGACAAGTAGGCTGAGATCTAGCAAAGAAAAGGTATTGGACGGCTTTTGGTCATGTGAATGTATGTGTGATTTGTCTTTTTGTATTGCGTCATTTCTGTGTGTTAATTGAAGGACCTCCTCGAAAATGAGATGGTGCATCCAAAGGGGCTTATCTTAATAAATAAATTCTAATTCTGAAAGGTGAAAGGTGGAGAAAGACAGGTAGGCTTGAAGTGAGACACACACACACACACACACACACACACACACACACACACCCCCCCACACCCACACCCCCCTGTCTTACCTCGCTCATTCTCAGCCTGTGTGTGGTGTGTGTGTGGTGTGTGTGTGTGTGTGTGTGTGAGAGACAGGCGGGTAGGCTGGATGGCTGTCTGGCGCTGCACCAGACAGGGGTGTAAATCAGAGCTGAGGCTCACGGGTATCACCTGGCACATGACACCAGCTGAGCAGCGCAGAGAATGATGGCATCCCCTGCATCTGTGGAAGGAGGAGGTGGCGGTGGGAGAGGAGTCTGAGTGGGGTGTGTGTGTGTGTGTGTGTTTGTGTGTGGGGGGGGGGCATGTGTGCATATCTGTGTGTGTGTGTGTGTGTGTCTGCGAGCAGGTATGTGTCTCTGCATGTTTGTGTGT
>CM059286.1:18192095-18194595 GCA_030347295.1 Setipinna tenuifilis
GCTAATAGCATTTAATAGTATTAAATTGTGTTTTTATGTGGATTTAATAGCATTTCATAATATTTGGCACGTCATCACTCGCACAACCACCTCTAATCAAGGTAATGATGAAGCAATTGGGGGTTTTACTACAGCAACAGCGGTAAATCACACAGAGCCCGGGGCAGACGGGGAAGGCAAGTAAGTCAGGAATGTGTCATGTCCGTCTGTCTGTCTGTCTGTCTGTCTGTCCGTCTTTTGACCACTCCTTCTGGTGCGGCCTGCATATGTGAGCTCTATCTCACCATCACGGGCCTGACCAAACAGAGAAGTGGTTCCAGAAAACTTGTTGAGAAGACACACACACACACACACACACACACACACACACACACACACACACACACACACACACACACACACACACTTTTGTGAGAGTCTTGCTGTTGTGTGGAGGCAATGCCAGAACACAATAAACAAAAGTTGTTTGCTCTGGATTTATTTTGTGTGGAGGAGCTTGCTGTCTTTTTTGCGGAAAAAGGCTGGAAATACAAGAACACAGAACTGGTGCAACATGCGAGAGTGAGGAGAGAGAAAAGGAAGGAGCAGAAGAGAGAGAACAAAAAGTTAGAAAGAAAACACAGAATGAGTGGACGAGTAAGGGTGAGAGAGAGAGGGAGAGAGGTAGGTGGAAGGTCTAAAGATGAAATACTGACAGGGTGCTGTTCTGATAGAAATGATGTGTCTGGTCCAGAGCACCATGCAGTTCACCTGCAGTTCGATTCGTAACACACACACACACACACACACACACACACACACACACACACACACACACACACAATTCAATTGGTACCTCTCACACACACACAGAGTTCGATTTGTACCTCACATTTACACACATATAGTTCAATTTGTACCCAACAAAGACACACACACACACACATGTACCGTCCCTTCCACAGGTTCTAGCAGACTGAAACTGGCTGGGTGCCAGATGGCTTGTCAAAGGGCATTCCTGGCCAGATTGGTCAAAGTGTGCTGTGGGTGATTTATTTATGACACAGCGCTATGTCCAGCTACTGGTCCAGTCCGACAGGTGCTGGACTATAGCTGATAGGGCTACGCAAGCCCTCTAGGACAGCTGGGTTACTGAGTTAGAGGAGATCTCCTGAAGAGAGAGATATTGGAGTGGTGCGGTGCGGTGCGGTGTAGTGGAGTGTGTGTGTGTGTGTGTGTGTGTGTGTGTGTGTAGTGGAGTGTGTGTGCTCGTTCATGAACACAACAGACATCATTCCTTTCTTTCTCTCCCTCCCAACCCGTCCTCTGCTCTGTGAGATAAATCACATTTTCATCTCAAGGGCTTTTCCATGGAGACGCTTCAGGGTGGAAAAGAAGGAAAATAAAAAACGAACCGAACAGCTTTTTGAAAGAATGAAGTAAAAAAGGGGGAAAAACTGAGAATTAAAAAAAAAAAAATGGGACGTGATAACCTGAGTCAACTCCGTGTAGTCACACTGATGAGTACATATCCAGTCATTTACTCACTAACACGCCCGCGCGCATACACACACACACACACCATCTCCACTGACCTCTACAGCTGCTGCTTGGGCCTCTCCTAGTTCCGTGTCCTCGAGTCCAGCTTCTCTCTCCCTCCGTCTGTCCTTTAGCTGGGTCTGTTCAACTGGTGCTCCGTGTCTCGATCTCTCCGTCCGCCCGTCCTGTCAACAACCCTGCGGGACCACAAGTGAACAAAAGGTCAGGTCAGGGCCGGCCACTTGGCAGCGCTGCCGCTTCCCTTGCGACACACACAGAGGACAGTCAGGCAGTCAGACAGTCAGATGGCTGGTCCCCGCTGGTCAGGAGGCCGAGAGACTGGGGGTGGCATTGTGTGCCACAAGGACACACACCAGCAGGCAGGGGGGGGGGGGGGGGGGGGGCAGAGGCACTGGGGGGAGGGAGTAGGTAGATGAGTGGATGGAAAGATGGATGAGTAGATGGATGGATGGATGGATGGAGGGAGGGAGGGAGGGGTGGATGGATGGAGGAGTGGAAGCATCAATGAGTGAATGCATGGATGGATGAGTGGATAGATGGATGGATGGAGGGGATGGATGGATAAAATGGTAGATGAGTGGATGGATGTAGAGATGAATAGAGATGGATGGATGGGTGAATGGATGAGAGGTGGATGGGTGGATGAGCGGACAGATGAGTAAATGGATGGATGGACAGATGAGTGGATGGATGGACGGATGAGTAAATTGATGGATGGATGGATGGATGAGTGGATGGATGTACTGATGGCCTGGCGTGGAGGGGCACGGCTGTGGATGCTGCCCTGATGCCCTTGTGGAAAAGTACACATGAGCTTACAGCCTCCACAGCTGTGTGAGTGTGTGTGTGCGCGAGTGTGCGAGAGTGCGAGTGTGCGAGAGTGTGTGTGTGTGTGAGAGAGAGAGAGAGAGAGAGAGAGAGAGAGAGAACATTTCATTGAATAAAGGACACAGATTTGGCA
>CM059286.1:18202095-18219595 GCA_030347295.1 Setipinna tenuifilis
GTGTGTCCCAATGAAGAGGTGCACTGCAAGTGAAGGAAGAGAAAGAAATAAAGAAAGAAAGAGAGAGAGAGCGAGAAAGAAAGAGAGTGTCTGTGTGTGTGTGCGCGTGTGTGTGTGTGTGTGTGTCTGTTCTGGTGTTAACAGCATGCAGAGACCTGGAGAGGTCCCTCAGTGGTGTGTGAGATTGGGTTTGAGGACTCTTGGGGCATCCAGAGAGGAGCTGCCAGACCCCAGCAGGGCTAATTAATGACGAAGTACATCCATCACCGAGTGTGTGCACACACACACACACACACAAATGCACACACACATACACACACACACACACACAACCACAGATGTTCCGGCAATTGCTTGGAAGAAGCCAGCCCTGCCAAACAGACACACACACACGCATACACTGACACGCATGCACGCACACACACACACACACACACACACACACACACACACACACACACACACACACACACACACACACACACACACACACACACACACACACACACACCTTTGTCACATGCTTCTGTGACTGAACTTCAGCATCCTCTCCTGGGAATTCATCAAAGGAAGTCCAACAATGGCTTCCTCCTTAAGTGGAGACCGGCCACATCCTTCATTGCCTTTGTCTGACTGACCGCTCTGTCCATCTTCCTCTAACTCTATTAACTCCTGAACGCCAAAACCGTCCTCTTGTTGACTTCAAACGCACAACAGCGGCCCTCCTGTCCCTCTCACACACACCCCCCCCTCCAAACGCCCCCCCCCCCACCCCACCCCATCTCCTGAGCCAAACCACAGCGTCGTCGCACTGCCAAGGGAACAAAAGTAGAACAGCGGGTTAGTGTTCCTGTCTTTGCTGAACGAACAACGCTCGTATTCCCCACCCCGCCCCTCACAAAAACGTATTTTTAGAGCAGAGGAGCGGAGATTGCTCATCCTTTTGTGTGTGTGTGTGAGATGCTGCTTTTTTTTGTTTTTTCTTTGGGTGGTGGTGGGTGGAGGGAGAGTCAACAGACAGACTAGCACCAGCAGACACAAGGAACAAAGTAAACACAAGGGGATGCTTTGAATGGCCCCGTCTCTTCCTGGTTCCTGGTCAGGCAGCCTGCAAATTGAATTATGAGGGCGACAGTGGGCTGAGGGAGCTGAAGGAGTCCGATTATGGAGGTGACGGGTGTGTGTGGGTGTGTGTGTGTGGGTGTGTGGGTGTGTGTGTGTGAAATAGAGAGGTCAGATTATGGAGGTGATCGTGGCAAGAGAGGTAATCAGGTCAGATTATGGAGGTGACGGGTGTGTGTGTGTGTGTGTGTGTGTGTGTGTGTGTGTGGTGTGTGTAATAGAGAGGTCAGATTATGGAGGTGACCGTGGCTAGAGTGGTCAGATTAGTTCAGATTACGTCAGGTTGCAGTGGGTCAACAGGTGAAGGAGGTGACCAGCACATCACCGGGTCACTCGTTCACAATCCCAGCTCCCTGATCCGAGGTCAGGGTGTCCTTGAACAAGACACCGAGCACCATACGGCATATGGCAACCTTGCAACCATGTAAGTGTGTGAATGGGTGAATGTGAGGCTTTTAACATGTGAAGCATTTTGGGTGGTCTATGGAGGATAAGAAAGCACTATACATGTATGTAGTCTGTTTGCCATTACTTGTAGCTGCGTATGAATGAGTAAGTGTACATATTAGTCTAACCTAAGCCTACTGCACGCAGCATGGTGGGAACCAAGAAGTAGGCATGTGCTGTCAGGTAGTGGCTGATGCCTCTCTCTGGGGCTGGATTAAAGATGAAAGAAGTGTGTAGATCCACAATATATATAATTACAGGTGCTAGACGACAGGTATAGCAGGTGTTTCACAAGAACTGGTCTGCACACTGTTTTGCTCCAGAAGAAGATTTCAATTAAAAAAAAAAAACAAGGCGATGTTTCGATCCCATCGGATCTTACTCAGGCTTTAAAAGACATGTAATGTTCTTTCAATGCCTGATGAAGACCCAATGGGATCAGAATGCTGCCTTGCTTTTTAAATAAAATTATTAGATAATATTCTGGAGCAAAACAGCATGCAGACCACATCTTGTGAAACACCTCTCTCTAGGATGGCGGATTCACCACAGGAGAGTGCACTTGGGTCCTAGGAGCTCTGTGAAAGCCACCTGTCTTCAATTTCAAAGGGACTGAGGTCATCGCTAGCTGAAAAGACGACAACAGAAGGACAACAGACCCCAGATGTGCTCTCTCTCCTCCTCCTCCACCATTATTTGCCCATCCTAACCTCCAAACCACAAGTGCTCTTCTACACACACAACAACACCTGGGCTCCATGACGCACACAAGCTATTAGAGAACACCTGAGCTACATCACACACACACACACACACACACACACACACACACACACACACACACACACACACACACACACACACACACACACACACACACACACACACACACACACACACACACACACACACACACACACACACACACACACACACACACACACACACACACACACACACACACACACACACACACACACACACACACACACACACACACACACAGGCCAGGCTTCCTTTGAGAGGGAAAAATGGCCCAGACCAAAGTGTACTAAAGTAGGGTTGTTATTAAGTGTATTCTAACAGGCTGTGAAAGGCCAGGGAAGAGTGTCCTCATGAAGGGGTGCAGTGCGAGAGAGGAGAAGAAAAGGAGTGAAAGGAGCGAGAGAGGGAGGGAGGGAGGCAGCCAGGCCTAGGAGAGACAGCCGTGGAGCAAACACTGGCTTTACACACCAACACACACACACACAGGCATACACACACACACACAGGCACAGGCACACCCCCTCCACACACACACACACACCAGCTTTACACACACACACACACAGGCATACACAGGCACACACACACACACACACACACACACACACAAACAGACACACACACACACAGAAACAGACATACAGAGCCGGCACTCGTTTTCACAAAAGTCTGATTCATGCCGATGTGCGCACACACACACACACACACACACACACACACACACACACAGGCATACACACTGTGATGCCTCTTCAGTTCTTCTCAGTCTGCTACACACCCGATTGCAGACAGGCACACACGCACACATACACACACACACATACACATGGGGGCACACACACACACACACGCAATTCCACAGCTATAAAAACACACCGGCTCTCGACATCAATCGGCAGAGTGAGAGGAGCGAGCCAGAGGAGAGGTCATTTTGAGGAAAAATGAGATAGTAATCAGAGAGCGAGGGATAGAGAGAGAGAGAGAGAGGGACAGAGAGAGTGAGGGATAGAGACAGAAAGGGATAGAGATAGAGGGATAGAGAGAAGGATGGGAGAAAGGCTAACTCGGAAAAAGAGATGAAGAGGAGTGAAACGGAGAGTGATGTGGTGTGGTGTGGAGGGGAAATGAGAGACGGAGAGAGGGAGAGGAGTGGGGAAAGAGAGCGGAAGGGAGGGAGCAAAGCAAAATTGAGGTGAAAGAATGAAAAAAAACCCACAACGGAGGAGAGACACAGGTAGGGGTGGGTGGGAGTGCAAGGGGGGTGGGGGGAGTGGGGTAGGAGACAGGCAGAGGGAGAAAATGGGAGCAGACAGGGCATAGATGAGGTGGAGTGCTGTGTGTGTTGGAGTGCTGTGTGTGTGTGTGTGTGTGGGGGGGGGGGGGGGGTGTGTGTGTGTGGGGGGGGGGGGGGGGGGGTTGTAGGTGTGAGAGATAAATGGGGTTCTGCCGGGCACATCTGTCTGGGTGTCTGGCACAGAGGGGGGGGTAAGGGGAGTGTGTGTGTGTGTGTGTGTGTGTGTGTGTGTGTGTGCGTGCGTGTGTGTGGGGTACTCAGGTAAGGGAAGGCAAGCCGGCAGCGACAGGTCGTCTAACGGGAAAGCCTCTCTAACCGGACCTCTGACTAATAGCCACTGCCACAGCCCACTGCCTCTGGTCAACCACACACACACACAGAGCCCAGGCGTGCACACACACACACACACACAGTCCAGATACACTCACACACACAGTCCAGACACACTCACACACACTGACAGTCCAGATACATGCAGACAGCGTACATACACACAGACGACAGCCCACACTAATACCCTGAAAACTCACCGTCTACCGCTCACATACACACAGCAGACACTGGGCATTCCATCTCTCTTGCTCTCGCACACACACACACACACACACACCGACACACCCACACAGCCTAGTCTAAACAATAACACAGTCACTTCCTAGGAAGTAGAGCTAAAAAGTCAAGAAAACAAAAATAAAAGAAAAACAAAAACTGCAATCCTCCTTCCTGTAACACAAATACATGCATGCACACACACGCACACAGAGCAGAAGGGTAACTTCAGGCCAGAAAATATAAACTTTGCAGTACAAACAAAAGAAAACAACAAAGACTGGGGAGGGGGGGAAATCTCACAGCACCAGACACACACATACACACACACACACACACACACACACACACACACACACGTAAAGTTTTCCATTCACAAAGTGTGTGATGGAGAGATAGGCTAGGCTAGGCTGTGGTGGCCTGAGGGGTCATTAGTCCCCCCCCACCCCCCGACCTTTGACCTGTTAAACCCCTTACTCTCAGCTCCTGAGCCTCCACTCTCTGCCACCCCGCCCAAGAAAAGGGGGAGGTTGGGGTTGTTACCCTTGCTCTAGCTTGCCCCCACCCCACACTGCAAGACCCCCACCACCCCCACCTGCTCTTCCATCAGCGACATCAGTCCCCCCCCCCCCCCCCCCCCCCATCCTGCATTTAAGACTAAAGATTAGGGGGTAGTGGATGGCTAATGGCAAAGTGGAGGGGAGAGGGGTTGTGGTGGGGGCTGGTGACCATTCTGAGGTAACCAGCACTGTCATCCATGGCTGAGGAAGGTACACCCTTGAGCAAAGACATCTTAGCCCACAATTAGAGGGAGTGTCTGGGTAGTCTGGATAAGAGCGTCGGCTAAATAATATGGAATCATATGGCAAAGCAAGCAGTCTTAATGCAAGTCTTCACTCAGAGGGGCTTCTAACGGGGTGGTGAGGTGGTGGTGGGTGGTTGGTGGTGATGAGGTGGTGGTGATGGAGAGTGGTGGGTGGGTGGGTGGGTGGTTAGCCACCATTAGACAGGCAGGCGTGTAGCAGAGATGTGGGTCACACCCATATGGCAGTGTTAAAGATACGTCTGGGAGCACTATACTACTATCAGAGGGAAGTATCAGACATTAGCATTGTGTTTCATGTCCATACACGCATGCGTCTGGCTGATAAGGAGCAGGGGTGTGTGTGTGTGTGTGTGTGTGGGGGGGGGTTTGGTGCGGCTCCTTCTGATAGATTAAGGATGAGCTGGGTTAATGCCTACTGCGTGGGGAATTTCTGATGAATTGGCAAGGGTGTGTGTGTGTGTGTGTGTGTGTGGGGTACATGTGCCTGCGTTTTATCCCCCCACCCCCCCCACCTGCGGGATATAAAGGGATAAAGGCAATCGGCACGCAGATGTAATGCAGAGTTTGCAGTCAGAGAGATGTTTTAGTTTCTGCTTTAAAAGAGGGTAATCAGCAGGAGGTTTGTTTTGGGCCTTTTTTTAAATTGACTGCTAAACTGGAATATTACGCATGTGTATCTGTGTGTGTGTGTGTGTGTGTGAGCGAGACAGTGTTAGCTGTGGGGGAAGGGGTGGAAGCTGCAATGTGTTTAAATGGCAAATGATGATTTCCTTTGAAGCTTTTCATGCCAGCTACTCTGGGGATTGAAACACTGCAGGGCAAAGCGTGGGCATGTGTGTGTACGTGTGTGTGTGTGTGTCTGTGTGTGTGTCCGCGTCAATTGTGTGCCTGTGCATATGAATTGTGTGTGTGTGTGTGTGTGTGTGTGCGCACACGTTTCCGAGCATTTGTGTAAGGGTGTACTAATGACTCAAGAGCTGTAAATGTGTGTGTTGTATGTGAACAGTGTGTGTGTGTGAGAGGATTAATTCACCCTAGCATGCAGGCCTATAAATAAGGCTGGCTGGGCATCAGTCATGACTGCACTGCACATCCTCTCCTCTCCTGTGACTCACTTCATGGATGCATTTGACACGAGCATCGCCCATGTGAGTTCAATTATGCTGTGCATGTGTCAGAATTACGCGTGTGAAGGCTTTTGCATAGAAAATGGATACTGTGTGTTGTGTGCTGTGTGTGTGTATATGTGTGCGTGTTTGTCTGTGTGAATCCTGTGTGCGAGTGTGTTTGCATGTTCTCCCACACATGCCTGTGTGTAAGGGGAGGGGGGGGGTCAAGGAAGTGCATGTGAAAAGTGGAGAAGAAAGTGATGTGAAAGTCAAAAGAGACAGTGAGTTTCAGTGTCCCTTTTTCCCTCTCCATGTTCCCCACAGGACAGACCCAGGCAGAGCACCGAGCAGCAGAGGAGCAGGGCACACAACACAGAACACAGAGCAGCAGTGGAGCACAGGGCTCAGAGAGGAGCAGAGACAGGGGTCTGGTCTGGGCCGGTGTTGGCTCTAAGCTGGGCCAGCACTGGGGGCCAGGCCAGGAGAGGAGAGGACAGGTCTCTGAGCACAGCACACACTGCAGCACACACTGGCTCAGTGCCGTGTACAGGAAATGCCGTGGAATCATGGCTGACGAGCAAGTGAGCGTGTGTGTGCGTTTCCATTTGTGTATGCATGTGGATTTATATATGTGTGTGTGAGTGCTGCTGTGACCCCACTACTACTACTACTACACATGCATACACACACAGTGTGTTCTCTGCCTCCTCCTCCACCTTCATCCTTCCCTTTCCCGTCCTTCTCTGTGAGTCAGGCCACACACACACACACACACACACACACACACACACACACACACACACACACACACACACACTTAAAAAACACTCCAAGAAGCACAATGTAGAAAACTGCCCTTTGCCAAAGTGAACACGTTTAGTCACAGTGTGATCAGGCCCACACACACACACACACACACACACACACACACAAACTCTGCTCCCGCTTTCTTTTGTAAACACACCAGTTCTATTATATGTTGTTAGTCAAGACACAGTGTGACTAAACATCTCCTGAAAGATGACATTTAAACAGCTCTGCATGGATGCCTGTTCTGAGCAGAATGAGACGGAGGGAGGGAGTGGTGAAGTCTGGAGAAAGAGGAGAAGAAGGGGAAAAAAAAAAAGCTCTCTCTCTAACCAAGCCTCCCTTCCTCCTTGGGGAGAAGAGCGTTTAAGGACAAGCTATACTGTATAATGCCATCCCACATCAGGTGAGAGCCAATCACACATTCTCCCGAGGATCCCCCAGGCCAACCCATAGTATATTATACATCCTACAAGACCTAACAGTCTGTGTACACTCATAATGGGGCCAGCACCGGTTCTTTGATGCCATAGAGGAACCTTCACTCTCCAGGGAACCATCCAGAGACGGTTAAAGACACATTTAAGCACCTTTATTTTTTTAGCATGCATGTGAAAGGTACTTCACATTGGAAATGGTCTTCAGAGCCTCAGATCATAATGGGCTATGGGTCGAGAAGGAGCGTTCACTGACTTACAGCAACACTAAGTAGTTTTTTCAACATTAAAATAATGTTTCCAATGTCGTTTTAGTGGTTCCATCAACTCATAACAGGGCGAATGGCACTTCTGAATTTGCTTTGCGGCCCTCCAGGGGCTATAACCACACTGGTCACTGATCTGTAGTTCGAATGAGACATGAGTGACAGAGACAGTTCTGCTTCCAAACTGTAGGGCGAGCGAAGAGGTAAAAGTGCTTTAGTGTTGCTTTAAGTCAGACTGCCCATCCAAGCACCAAAATCCTCTACCTAGCAGGCAAAAAAAATGAGGAAGCCATGACATAGTATGTCTGAATAGATGAGTAGGCTTTCAGTAGGTGGGGGGGGGGGGGGGGGATTTGAGGTGTCGGAGGAACAGCATTCCTTGACCACAGTTGGTGTTGCTGGGATGGTTGAAGTGTCAGTGAGGAGGTCAGCGGAGCTTTTCGTGTCTCCGACCATTATAAACCCCCAGTGGAGCTTCTCATGTCTGACCATTATAAACCCCCAGTGGAGCTTCTCAGAGAGCCAGGGATAAGCTCCGTCTGCGCTGAGCTCTCAGTCTTCAGGAGACTCTCTGCTCATGCTACTTGAAGTAGGAAAGGGGAGAGATCTTTCATGTTCTCTGCATTAGTGTGTGTGTGTGTGTGTGAGAGAGAGAGAGTGAAAGTGCACGAGTGACTGACACACACACACACACACACACTCACTCACTCTCTGTCTTTCTCTCACACACACACACACACACACACACACACACACACACACACATATATATATATATATGAGGAGAGGACCCAGAGGAGCCCGTGGAGCCTGCAGCAGAAGAGCTGTGAGCAGGAGCGCTCATGTAGCCATGCTTAATTCATACCGAAAAGAGCGTCACACCAAGAGGCCTTATCCTCCCACATCATTAAGGTTGGTGTGTATACGTGTGTGTGTGTGTGTGTGTGTGTGTGTGTGTATGTGTGTGTGTGTGTGTGTGTGTGTGTGTGTACCCGTGGCATGCATATGTCTACTTGATCATGCACAACATGAGGCTACAGAGAAAAGAGTGGCATCCTGCTGCCGCATCAGAAAGAGCAGAGAGCAGAGCACAAAAAAAGAGGTAAAAAAAGCACACACACATACACACACACACACAGGAGCGCTGATGAAGCCATGAGTCCTGACATGATCAACAGAGACATGGCAAGCACAAAAAGCAGAGCACAGGGCAACATGAAGCAGTCCTCAGAAAAATGACACACTTGCCTGAGTCAGGATGCCGGTGTGTGTGTGTATGTCTAAGTGTGTGTGTGTGTGTGTGTGTGTATGTCTAAGTGTGTGTGTGTGTGTATGTCTAAGTGTGTGTGTATGTCTAAGTGAATGTGTGTGTGTGTGTGTGTGTGTGTCGTGCAAGGCGAGAGTTTGGGGGGTTGATGAGAACAAAAGAGAGAAATAAGTGCAGACATAGTGGAGCTGACTCCCACTTTGACTGCACCTCCTCTACTCCTCAGATTCAGAGAGATAATGATTTGGGCAGGAGCGAGGGAAAGAGAGAGGGAGGGGGTAGACAGGGGCCTCCCTCCAAGGGACCCAATTACTGGGAGAAGATCCACTGGCGAAGTGAGCAGCGGTTCAGACAGACACATCTTTTAGAACAGAACTTGTTGAGCCCCATGACGTCTTGCCTTACCTTAGCAGGAGGAAATAATAGACACAAATGATCTGCAGGGAGGTTACTGATTCAAGGAGATATGCAATGATAACGGCTTTGTCTTTGAGTGGCTGGCTGGATTAAAAAAAACTCTGTGTGTTAGAGTGTCACAAACACAGTAGCATATCTTGCCACAGACACAAGTATTTAAGGAAGCCCTGCATGTATATACATACATACATACCAACAAGCCCATTGACATGAACACACACACAGCATGTGCATTATTCGGCTGAACGTGGGGGATGCTCAGTTGTGTGCGCCGCTGCCATTTTCTCCTCCTCGCACACTACACACACACAGCTACACACACACACAGCCACAGACACACACACACACACACACACAGCCACACACACACACACACACACAGTCTCTCGCCTCCTCCAGCTCATGGTGCCAATTAGAACTGGCATGCAGCAGTCAGCACAGATAAGCACAGCCATCACTCGTGTAGACCAGCCGGCCAGCCCACACCCCCTCAGCCCCACACACCCCCATCCCCACACCCCCCCAGCCCCTCACTGGCGGCCTGATTATGCACCCCGAACGTGTGGCGTTCATCTCACACACGCACGCACACACACACGCAGAGCAGAGATCCACAGACGATAATTCACTCTGACGGAGCACACCTGGGAGGGTGGCGTTAAGAAACATGGAGAGGAAGAGTGACTGAGTGACTGAGTGAGATTATTAAATAAATAAATAAGACGACGACGGCGACGACAGAAAACACCCATTGTGTGTTGCATCTGTGGCAGATTACCTGTCGTGAATTAATGCTTGCCGGCAAATTAAACAATTGTCTGGGTGTCAAGACACTCCATTTCACAGTATGGGGGGGAAAATGTCTTTTCTTTGACCCCTTTTTTATCCAATTACGGTTCTGTGTTTCTTTCCTTTTCTTTTAATGTGCAAATGGGAGATTGCTAAGGTTGGGTGTTTCGACCGATTAACTTCTGCTTTTTACAGAAAATAGCATAGCACCACTGAGTGTGTGTGTCTGCTAGAAGGTGAACACGAGGTAAACAAATGTAAGTCACACAGAAGGTGCGACTGAGGGCAACATATCTCTCCCCCCCCCCCCGATTCTTCCTCCAAGGTGCTTTTCCAGACATGGAAACAGGGGCTTTAAAAATAGTTCTGCGATGTTTGTGCTCAGCGAAGTGCTGTCGGCATTCATAATACTCCTCTCCTCTCCTCGCTGTGCCGTGGTGTGGCGTCGCTGCCTGCCTGCTGGAGAGGCAATGAGGCAGGCTTGGCTAAATGACCTGTGCAGAAACCCCCCACCGCCCCCCCACCCCCGACACACACACACACATTACCAGTCAAAGTCTATAATCTGAAGGCAAGCAGCCGTGCTTTTAAAGGTAGGGCTCCACACATCCGTCAGCCGCGGGAGAGGAGCGCCGGAGTGCCTGTGCGAGCGTGGACAGCTGGAGAAGGGGGATCTGCTGCTTCTGGTGGTGGGGATGTTGTGTTTATCTCAGCAGGGCCGAGTTGGGGGCGAAAGCAGCCGCAGACAGAGGAGGAGGAGGAGGAGGAGGGGGGGGAGGGGGGGAGGGCATGTTGAGCGAGTGACAACTCACACACCAGGCCCCTGTGGGGGATTCACAGCTGGTGGACCATTTGATTGAGTGCAAAGCCTCAATACACACACACACAGACACACACACACACACACACACACAAATACACACTAACACACACACACAGCATCCACAAAGTGAGCGCGTTAGTGCACTTAGCTAAAGTACAATAACTCATTAAGGCCCCTATCCATTAGGCTAGTGACAGGCTTTTTTTTCCCAGTTCCAAGTTCTTCACTTCGAGTGATAATTCATCACTTATGTTCCATTTTGATGATATCGAAAGGACATTAATTGACCATCAGCGTGCCGTGAAGTCGGCTGGGCTTAATTTAGTCTTAACGAACGACTCGGGGGCTACTTACTTTACAGGAGGGACAAGGTCTGTTCAGTCATTAAAATATGGCATAATTTAATGACCACCTGAGATTAAGACTCAAACGCTGTGCGCGCGTGTAACCTCGCAGATGTCTGAGCAGAACCCTAACAAGAGGGACAAGCATGGAGACCCATTTCTGATTACCGAAACCAAATGGGGGGAGTGTGTGTGTGTGTGTGTGTGTGTGGGTGAGTGGGGGGGTGCTGGCATTCCATTAGTGCTAATTAGGAGGGGAAATTGATTGCGCCGTGCATCGTGCCCCTCCTCGTTAAGGGTCAGTCATTTGTCAACTTCCTCTCACTCGCCGGCGTGACAGGAGCCTCGAACAACGGCGACGAACGACGACGAGTGGATCGGTCAATAGCGGCCCTGATGACTGCATCGCTCAAAAAGACCCGCAGTCAGTCCGTCAAGAGGCACAAAAGCAAGCTCCTCCGCTCCCTCCACTCCTCCTCTTCTCCGCTCCTCCACTCCCGCTGACAGCTCCGCTCCGTACAGTGACGGCAGTGCAGCGCTACATGGTAAAGCAGGCGGAATAGCACAGTGCGTCATGTTCATGTTCCATCCACAACAATGGCCCTTCTGTTCGGGCTGAACAAACACGAGCAATAATGGCCCTTTATTCTTTCGGGAGATGTGAATACGAATGATGGCGATGATGATGACTAGGAGGGGGGGTGGGGTGGGGGTGGGGTTGGACTGTGGATGATGTGCCAGAGCTCTGAGTCTATACCCCCCACCCCACACACACACACACACACACACACAGCACCCCCACCGCTCTATTCTCGCATTTTCTGCCACATCAGGCGTAGTCGGGGCGCCGATCAATCATTTTTTCACGGGGTGGCTGCCATCTATCCCTCTGCGTGGCCATGACTAATGTGCTGGGATGATTCAAAGGCGCGGCCCCTACTCTTCTCTTCTCCTCTCTTCTCTTCTCTTCACGCTCCTCTGTACTTGCTGACTTGCCTACCAAGATACATATATAGTTAGCGCTGCTAAAGGGGAAAATAGCCTTGCTGCACCCTCCAGGATTCCACACACTAACACACACACACTACACACACACACACACACACACAGCCAAGCCCCCAGAGGTCCCATATCAGGGTTTGCCCAGCTTTGTCCACCCCAAATTTAAGACTTTTTCTAAGATCGTTTTAAGAGCCCTTAAATAAATGTGGCTGTAAAACACCAGATCCAAACATAATAATAATGACCACTACTAACACGTTTTAAATAATTAAAAAAAAAAAAAATTGTTATTATAAAAATCTCATCTCAAAAAGCCCAAATGCGCAGATATTCTGACCATACACTTGGACAGCATAAACCACTCAATAGCACCATTAACACTAATAACCACAACATTCCCCTGGCCTCCAAACCCCTCGCCCACTGGGAAACCATGAAAAATAGCACTTACTAAACTCTTAGTGAAACAACAAACGCACGATCAGTACCCAAAATGCCACACGCTCAACTACTTTCCTTTTGTTGACCAAAACAATTGTTAGCACACTTCCCCAAACAACATTGATTTTCCCCGACAGGTTCAGGCCGCTTTGTTAGTCCCCTGTGGTCAGCGTCCGACTACACGGCTGGTCTTTTTCAGCCACAAAAGATGGGAACAGATGACCACAATCGCCACAGGACGAGCTTGAGACCTTCAAAAGTTTGCAAAAGGACACAGCAGTAAAGAGGCAGAGCTTACAGAAAGAAAGAAACCCAGAGAGAGAGAGATGAAGGGAGAAAGAGAAGGAGGGAGAGAGAAGAGGGAGAGAAAAGGAGAGAGAGAGGGAGAAAAGGAGAGAGGGAGAAAAGGAGAGGGAGAGAAGGAGGGAGTAAAGGAGAGAGGGAGAGAGAGAAGAGAGATTGGGAAAGAAAACAGAAGGGGGAAACTGAGGTAGTGGAGGTGTGTGTGTGCGTGACGTGTCACAGCTTGTGGGGCTCAGCTGAGAACCAAATGATCTGGACAGGACACACTGATAGCAGAAGATAGCTGGTACATTTCCTTCTACCACCCTGACAAAACAAATACACCTCTCCTTTAAACTAAGCACAAACTGACAGCACACACACACACACACACACACACACACACACACAGGCCCGAGTAGTCAAAAGCGCATCCGCTGCGCCACTTGCAAAGACGGTCCAATCGTGACAGGCAAGAACCCAGCCCGCCGTCTCGACACACGATGATTAAATTTTGAGAACCTATTCTTTTGGCTGTGCTCTGCCAGATTTCAAACTACACACCACACAGCGCGACTGACAAATTTACACAGGGGACCAACCTTACACAACAGTGTTTCCTCGTCATTTAACTGTGTACACAGTTGTGCTGTAAAAACGTGTGTGTGTGGAAAAGACTACTAGCTTTCATGGGGATCATTACCTCTCTTGTTAGAGGAGAACAGAACTCCTGCAAAAGCCATTTGGTGCAGAGCTTTGATAATGGCCCCCCTGTCTCTGTCTCTGGCTCAGTCTCCCTGACGGTGCAAGAACAGTGGCACACCAACTGTGCAAACGAAAGAGGAATGAAGAGAACGGGGCATGCTCCTGCCTGCGAGATGTTTGTAAATGACGGTGTGATCGTTTTAGAAAAGGGTGTATGTGTGTGTGTGTGTTCGTAAAAAAATAAAGACCCCCAAGAACATGCTGCAGCTTGCCTTACAGACTGACTGAGGAGCCTCTGTACATCTGTGTGCAACCCAACCACATCACACCACCCCCCCCCCCCCCCCCCCCCGTTCTTTTCCTCCCTCCCTCCTCCCTCCTTTTATCTTTCTCTCTCTCCCTCTCTCCCCCTCTCCAGCTCAAATCACTGAGCTGGTGCTGCGGACTCCCTGAACACGGGCCGACATATGTGGACCTCTGCATCAGGGCCACTGCAGACATACAAAACCCAAGAAGCACCAGAACCACATGCAGTGGAACTGTGTGAGCAAGGAGGAGAGACAGAAAGACAAAAAGAGGGACAGACAGAAAGAAAGAGCAAAGACAAAGACAGAATGTAACAAACAAATAAAAACAGAAGAGAGTGGAAAAAAGCCAGAAAAGCCAGGGAATGAACAGACGAAGTGGAGCCAGAAAGACAGAGATGGTCTAGACAGAAGCTCCTGTGCCGTCTAACTCTTCTCCCCTAATTCCATCTTTCCGGCAAGTTGAACAGCTCCAGTCTGTGCTGTCTCTCACCTTTTTGTCTTCCCCTCTTTTTTTTACCCTCCTCTTAAGCCGCCGCTTCTCTTCATTACCTCCACCCCCCCACACCGTCCTAACCCCCCTCTCCTTCTCCAGCCCCTTCCCCCCATACTGGCTGCTTCATTACGCCGCCATTGGCCCGTGCTGCAGGAAACAGATCCGGAACATTCCTGCAGACAATTAATAGCTAGAGGCGCTACTTACTGACTAAAGGCCTCCCGCCTTTCCCAGAGCTGCACACCAAAGTGGGGGAGGGGAAAGGAGGGGGGTGGGGGAGCCACACCCTCAGCTCGTCACCTTTCTTCTTCTCTGTCTGTCTGTATCCCCTCCTTTCCACCACCTCTACCTGTCTCTACTCTTCCTTCCAACTTTGTTCCCACCAACTCCTTCTTCTCTCTCCCTCTCTCTTTGTCTCTTTCTCCACCTCCTTTCCACCTTGCTCCCACCACCTCTCTCTCCATCTCCCCTTCCTTCCAACCTCATTCCCACCACCTCTACCCCACCACCCCCCCTCCTTCCCACCTTGTTCCCACCACCTCCCTCTTTCTGTTTCTATCCCTCTCTCTTACTCTTCCCTCTCCCTCTGTCTCTATCTCCTCTCCTTGTTCCCGCGCCACCTTGCTCTCTGCTCTCCTCCTCCCGCTGTGCAAGTCTCTGTGGTGTTCATAAAGAACACGGTCAATGCCGATAACCACATCACACACAGGAGGGAACGTCAGGGGACTGCGGGGTATTGATGACATTGAGGGAGGAAAGGGATAAAGACAGGCTTAGTACGAGGAACACCAGATAGGCAGGAAAGGATAAATAAAAACAGCTTTAGAGAAGGCTACACAAAAGAATTCTTAAGTGTGTGCGTGTATATTTGTGTGTGAGAGTGTGTATGTGTGTGTGTATGTGTGTGTGTGTGTGTGTGTGTGTGTGTGTATGCGTGTGTGTTCGGGGGAAGGGGGGGGGGGGGGGGGGGGTGATCCATTGAAGCATCCCAGATTTGCTTCCTTTGCTCTTACATATTCATTTGGCAGATGCTTTTATTCAAACTGAGTCACCACTGGGGTCAGGACACAACTCCACAATGCAAGTGTTTAGACAGTCATATTCAATACAAAACAACCCAATTACTCGTCGGCAAGAAAAACAGGAAACTACACCTGTAAAAGCACAAGAACTTCAAGCTGATAGCTGAAAATTAAGCAGTGAGCCTTGCTTTAATAATATACTGGGCATTCTTCCCAAATTAGGTCATTTTTTTTAAAGGTCCTTCTATATGGGTGTGGACCACGACAGCCATTATGCAACCTCAAATAGCCACCCCACCTACCTCCACCCCACCCCACACCACACACACACCCCATCCCCCCAACACACACACACACACACACACACACACACACAGCCTGTCCCCCAACACACACACAAACACACCGCCCGTCCCCCAATACACACACACACACACACACACAGTCCCCCGGTGGCAGGCTGTGGCGGTGTAGTCTCCAGTTTCATTAATCACGGCCCCAGGCTGGGAAGGTGGCGGAGGCGCTGGGCAGGGCTGGGCTGGGCAGTGATGGACAGCCTGGCTGCCGGTTGTTTGGCGGCAGCTCCCTACACACACACACACACACACACACACACACACACACACCTCCTCCCCGTGTCCCTCTGTGTGAGGTGGGGTCTGGGCCATGTTGGGCGTCTAAGCTGCCGCCCGCTCTCACCTGGCAACATGCCACCTCCGCTTTTCAGCAGCTTGCAATCAACACCACAGTCAGCCAGTACCACCCCCCCTATACACACACACACACACACACTGCAGTTACCACCCCCCTATACACACACACACACACACACACACACACACACACACACACTCCAGTTACCACCCCCCATATATATACACACACACACAAAATGCAGTTACCACCCCCCATATACACACGCACACAAACTAGTTACCACCGCACCCGCACACACACACACCCCAGTTACACCCCTCTGCCCATACCTCCAAAATTTCCAGCCCACCACCCTCCATCACACACGCATACACACAGAGACAGACACACACACACACACACACAAATGGATGAATGCATATAGAAAAGCGAGACAACTGCACCCGCATGGCCCATACAAGTTCCCATCTCCAGTTCATTTCATGGTTTTGTCCTTCAGGCCCCAGTGTGCAGAGTACGAGCACAAATCACGGCGTGCCAGCGCCTACACACACACACACAGTTCACACACACACACACACACACACACACACACACAGTCAGTTCACACCTTTCTCTCTCTCACACTCACACACACACACACACACACACACACACAGTTCACACCTTTCATACACACACACACACACACAGGCACGCCTGCAGCCTCCTGCTGTCGCCGTGGTGACAGTTGAAGCAGAGACTGGCTGCAGGTGACGTTGATAAATGTCCAGCCCCAGCCCCTGCCTGGACCCCCAGAGACATGGAGAGGAGGATGGAGGGAGGGAGGGAGGGAGGGAGAGGGGTGGAGAAAGAGAGAGCCAGAGAGCAATATGGGGAGATGAAGAGAGATTGGGAGAGATGGAGAAAGGGAGGGAGTGGAGAGAGATATGGGGAGATGGAGAGAGAGAAAAAGAGATGAAGAGAGATAGAGAGAGATGGAGAAATGGGGAGAGGGGGGGGTGGAGAGCAAGTGAGAGAGAGATATGGGGAGATGGAGACAGAGAGAGAGAAAGATGTGGAAATAGAGAAAAAGATAGAGAGAGGGACAAATAAAGAGAGAGAAAGCTGTGAAAGCAGCCATGTCCTAGACAAGGACATCTGCACTGCGTCAGCCCTGAGGGGGGCCTGATTCACACCTTCATACACACACACACCTTCATACACACATACACACACACACACACACACACACCTTCATCTTCATACACACACCTTCATACACACACACACCTTCATACACACACACACCTTCATACACACACACCTTCATACACACACACACACAC
>CM059286.1:18222095-18224595 GCA_030347295.1 Setipinna tenuifilis
GACTTAATATAAAGCCCACAGGGATGGAGTCATTTCCTCTGCAGTCGCTGGCGTCACCACTATGCATCCTACGGCCTCTATACTATGGCCTTCTACATGCTGCAGGATGCTTTAATAAAACATCACACTGGCTGTGCACAGCAGAGAGAGAGATGGAGATTGAGATAGAGAGAGATATATAGAGATGGAGAGAGATAGATAGAACAAGAGAGAGTGGTAGAGAGATTAAGAGAGACAAAGATAGAGATAAAGAGGGAGAGAGAGAAAGAGAAACGGAAAGAGAGCACGCGCAATAGAGAAAGATAGAGTGAGAGAGAGAGAGAGAGAGCGCGAGAGTGTGTGTGTTCTAAAACACACAGTTTCATTCCGGTCTGGAGTCTTGGTTGCTGGAGGCTGAAGTCTGTGTCACTTGTCCCTTTGGCTCGTAGCGTTTGCCCCCTTTTCCATTACACACTGCAGTGCCACACTACATGCCCTACATGAAATGCCCCGTGCCAACAAACCTGATGACATAATACCCCTACACGAGTCCTACCTGACAAGAAACATAAACATGACACCATTCACTGCTGCAGACCTTATGTGTGTGTGTGTGTGTGTGTGTGTGTGTGTGTGTGTGTGTGTGTGTGTGTGTGTGATGTCAGACTGTACAGTGCTCCACTGTAGCCGAGGAGGGGGTAGGGGGGTGGGGGTGGGGGTGGGGGTGGCAGAGGCTGCAGTAACTCAGTGCCCACCAGACAGCTTGCTCACGCTTTGGACGGCTTACAAGAAAACCATTACCGAGTCTTGGGCCTCCTTAACTCAGACAATTAATCAATTGTGTTGGACATGTTACTAAAAAGAAAGTAATTAAAAAAAAAAAAGGAAAAATTAAAATGCTGCAGAAAAAGAACAGATTTAGAGAGGCTTTTGTTTTTTTTTTCTCTCTCTCTCTCTGTAGTCGTCTTATAGAGTAATTCTGGGAATAGAGTGAGTACACAAACACCACTCCCCACCCTTCCAAATACACACACACACACACACACACACACACACTTGAGGAAGTGGGGTGGTTTGCATCTTGGCCTATCTCCAAGTCTCAAGTTTCAAAGTGCACTCCATGAGCCAGAAGAAGTGCAAAAGCTGGCGCTGGGTGCCAGGAGACAGCAGAAAATAACACATAACACCATAACGACGTCCAACGCTCCTCCTTCTCTTAAAGCCCAACCTTCCACGCTGAATGCTCCACTCCGCTCCGGCTGCAGCTGAGCTTTCAAGATAAGAGCAGGAGAGCTTTGAGCGTAGCCATTCTCCTCCCGCCCGCCCGCCCGCCGTTAAGATACAGCTTCGTAATGTCGCCTGTAGCACAGCAGCTCTTCCACCCAATCTTGTCAAAATGAAGCTGCCATTCAACCTGCCTACTTACCGTGCCTCATCAAGTCCACCATCTTGTAGTTTTTTTTTTCAGAGGGAAAAAAAAAAAAGTCTATACACACTATACTCACATCCTTCTTGTTCCTCCTCCCCCCTCTCCACCCTCCCTCCCCGCCTCCCTGCCTACTCCACAAATATCATCTTTCCCTCCTCCCAGACTCGACTCTTTGCTCCACGACCTCCTTTCAATAATCTTCTTCCTCTCTTCCAGGCATGACGCTTTCATGCATGATTTCATCTTCTCCTCCTTACTTTCACTCTCTGCTTTCTGTCACAGCTTTTTTTCTCCCCCTCCCTCCATCTCCCCACCCCTCCATCTCCACACCCCTCCCTTTCCCACTCCATCCATTCTCGCACCTGTCACCTCTTCGAGTCCCTAACATGGCCTTGCAGTGTGTAGTTCAGGGCCACCTGCAGTCTCTGACATACACCCCTGGGGACACATTGGCCCCACCTCGCCCAGACCAGAGGAGAGGAGAGGACAAGGGAGGAGAGGGGAGGAGGGGGGAGGAGAGGGGTGCCTGTCCCCCCTGACCAAGCCCCAATCAATCAGATCAATGGGAGTGATCAGGCCTCTGATGCTGTGATCCTGTCATCCACGGCCTCTGGCCTTCAGCTCGGATCACAGACACTAAAGAGAGTGTGTGTGTGTGTGTGTGTTGTTTTGTGGTTTTGGGTGTGTGCGTGTAGCTTTGGGGAGGGAGTGCGGCCTTTAATCCTGTTAGGTGGAAGCCCATCCCAGGGGCCAGATGGACAGGCCTGAACGCTCCGTCCCAGCAGAGGAAAGCAGCCGATTAGCACTGGGCCATATGGACGCACCATAGGGGGGTGGGGGGCGTGTCAACGGGGAACGGGGGCTAAGAAGAGTGGATCAGTGGTTCTAAAAGTAAGAGAAAGCTTTGAGGGTGTGTGTGTGTGTGTGTGTGTGTGTGTGTAAGAGACAGTCAGTCCCCTACAAGACATGGCATATGTGTGTGTGTGTCTGTGCATGTGTGTGTGAGAGAGAAACAGTCCCCTGCAAGACATCACATGGGTGTGCTAGACAAGGACCAGCATGTGTGAGACACGGAGGCTGAGGCTGACACTC
>CM059286.1:18232095-18248227 GCA_030347295.1 Setipinna tenuifilis
ATAGCCGCAGAGGATTTACATATGTACAGCCTTACTGTTGGCCACCACTGTTATTATAGTACTGTGTGTGTGTGTATATGTGCGTGTGTGTGTGTGTATTGCTGCTGTTGCACACACAGCTCTGGGGCTGGATCTGCCACTCATATATGAAAACACTACATCTCTAAATACTGCCAAGTAAGACACACACACACACACACACACACACACACACACACACACACACACACACACACACACACACACACACACACACACACACACACACACACACACACACACACACACACACACACACACACACACACACACACACACACACACACACACAGTGAGGGAGCGAGACGGAGAGGGAGAGAGAGACAGAAAGCTCATGTTGTTCGGTCCAGAAGGGGGATGTTTGCACTGTCTGGCATCTTAAGACGGCCCAAACTCCTATTTATAGCCCAACGACGCTCCTATGATGCAGCTGCCAATTAACGAGAGCTCACACACACACACACACACACACACACACACACCTGCCGGCCCAAGCCGCTCAGCTCTCCCAATCCCACTGTTTGTTACAACGCCCCCCCCCCCCCCCTTTCTCCTTTCCTCCACTCCCTACCTCGCTCTCTCTCTCGCTCTCTCTCTCTCTCTCTCTCTCTCCTCTCCTCCAGTCCCTACCTCTCTCCCAATCCCACTGTTTGTTACAACGTCCCCAGCGCCTCTCCTCTCCTTCCCTCTACTCCCTCCTTCTCTCTCCTCCACTCCACTCCACTCCCTCATCCTCCTGCTGCCACACAGTCTGTCTGTCTGTCTTGGGCAGACAGGCAGGGATGGCGGGTGGGTAAGAAGGCAGAGAGAGAGAACTAAATTCAATTGAAGTGGAAAACATGATATATTCCTTCCTGTTCACCAAATTCAATAACAATACAGAAAACATCAACTTATATTCATCATAACACCCTTATATTCCAAATTGAAAAAGCTTGAACATACGAAATTCCAAATTGAAAAAGCTTGAACATACGAAAAAAGATCAATTAAATGAATTGGACTCAATTATAACTTTACATGAACTTAACACTAAAATAAAATCCCTCAAAAACCAAAAATCATGTGGAATTGATGGCATTTATAATGAAATGCTAAAACACAGCACCCATAAACTTAGGGAAGCTATCCTGAAATTATTCAATTTGATACTATCAACTGGCCACTTTCCAGATCAATGGAAAATCAATCAAATTATACCAATATTTAAACATGGAGATAAGTTAAATCCGAACAATTACAGAGGCATCTCACAAAGTAGCAACCTTGGGAAATTATTTTGTGGTATTTTGAATAATAGAATAGCACATTTTTTACAACACAATAACATTTTAAATTCCTCACAAATTGGCTTCTCAAAAAATAATAGAACTACTGATCACATATATACTTTAAACACACTTATAGATGAACATGTACAAAAAATAAAAAAAGGAAAAATATTTGCCTGTTTCATTGATTTCAGCAAAGCATTTGATTCGGTTTGGCATGAGGGACTCTTCCTTAAACTTTTAGAATATAATATTGGTGGTAAAACATACGACATAATTAGGGACATGTATACAAATAACAGATGCTATATAAAAATTAATAACAAAAGAACAGATTATTTCAGTCACACAAAAGGGGTGACACAAGGCTGTTGCTTGAGCCCAACATTATTTAATATATATATTAACGAATTAGCTGATAAAATAGAACAATCCCCATCTCCAGGGCTTAAACTTTTGAATAAAGTCATCAAATGCCTGTTATTTGCAGATGATTTACTTATAGTCTCCCCAAGTGCTGAAGGGCTCCAAGAAAGCCTTAATATCCTTATTAAATACAGTGAAACATGGGCTCTTCCAATTAATATGGCAAAGTGTAAAATCATGGTATTCCAAAAGAAACACTCTAACAAAAACAACAAATATAACTTTACTATTGGCAACCACATACTGGAGGAAGTTAATGAATACTGCTACTTAGGACTTGTCGTATCATCAACAGGACAATTTCACAGTGCTGTCAAAAACCTGACAGAAAAAGCAAGGAAAACTTTTTACATGTTAAAAAAAACGCTATTTCAATTTAATCCCCCACTAAAAATGTGGCTGAAGATTTTTGATACATTAATAAAACCAATATTGTTATATGGGAGTGAAATTTGGGGCCCAAAATACATACAAAACTTCGACGCATGGGACAAAAGCCTGCCTGAGATATTCCACTTGGAATTTTGTAAAGGCATTTTGGGGGTAAACAGAAGTTCCCCCAACTTAGCTTGCAGGGCAGAGCTGGGAAGGTATCCCCTACTTATTGACATCGAAAAAAGAGCAGCAAAATTCTGGCATCACCTGCAGACAAGCAACCCTGAGCGGTACCACCACACTGCTGCCCAGCTAAGGAACAGTCATCCTGAGAGGGAACCCCTAAGTCACATCACTCAAAAATTCAATCTCAACAACACTGACCTAAGTATTGTGACAAAATTAAAACATTTGGAAAAAATATCTAAAGAACATTATGTGAATGATTGGAAAGAAAAAATTAAACTAGTAAGTAAATTAAATTGTTACAAAGTAATCAGAAAAGAGTATAATTTGGCACCATATTTAACTCAAATTAAAAACTATCACCAAAGAAAATTATTAAGTAAATACAGGCTTAGTGATCATAACCTTGCCATAGAGAAAGGAAGACACAGGCAAAGCTGGGTGTGTCGAGAACACAGGATATGCCAACACTGTAATACTGGAGAGATAGAAGATGAAGGACATTTCCTTACTAAGTGCACAAAATACGATCAAATTAGAGAATCTTACTACAAAAAAATAAAAGAAATTCTCCCTGAATTTATAAATTTGGACAATGACCAAAAAATATCAGTCCTCTTGGGGGAAACAGATAACGTCACCAAATTAGCTGCTGAATACCTAGAGTCCTGCCACATTTTAAGAGAACAGTCCACATGACTATTAACTATGCTTATTAATTGTTTCTTTCTTTTGTTCTTCCTTTTTCCCCCTCTTATCATTAATTATTATTATTATTATTACTTTCCATGATTCTTCTTTTACTTAAGGAATTGTTTTAGATGATTATTATTGTTATTTTTACTATAATTTACATTGGTAAATGGCAAAGGTTTCTTTTCTTATTTCTTTACTATTCTGTTTTTTTTACTTATTACTATTGTTATCAGTACTTGGTAATTGCTTTGGCAATATTGTATACACATTCATGCCAATAAAGCTATTGAACTGAACTGAACTGAACTGAGAGAGAGAGAGAGAGACAGAGAGAGAGAGAGAGAGAGAGAGACAGAGAGAGAGAGAGAGAGAGAGAGAGAGAGAGAGAGAGAGAGAGACAGAGAGAGAGAGAGAGAGAAAGAGAGAGAGACAGAGAGAGAGAGAGAGAGAGACAGAGAGAGAGAGAGAGAGAGAGAGAGAGAGAGAGAGACAGAGAGAGAGAGAGAGAGACAGAGAGAGAGACAGAGAGAGACAGAGAGAGAGAGAGAGAGAGAGAGAGAGAGAGACAGAGAGAGAGAGAGAGAGAAAGAGAGAGAGACAGAGAGAGAGAGAGAGAGAGAGAGAGAGACAGAGAGAGATCTTCAACCTCCAAAACATCACCAAAACAACCACCAGAGTAGTGTAGCCCTCAAGCCATCAAACATCAGCCATGGCCAACAAGGGATAAAGTCTGGTAGCGTGGAAAGAGACAACATTTTCATTCTATGCGACTCCAATGGGAACCATTTGGACCAACGAAGACTTTTTCCAAGGCGACACGTCAAGAAGTTTTGGTGTCCAACCACTCAAGCAGCAAAGGACATACTGCAAAAAGGTTCATTGTATAATCCATCCCATATTATCATTCACACAGGGACAAATGACCTTAATACAAGAACTGATGTGGCAGAAGCCTTAATAACCACCGTTAGATTGGTCACAGAAAACATCCAGAGGCCAAGGTAATCCTCTCATCTTTGCTTCCAAGACGTGACATACCTATAAGAGTGATAGATCAAATCAACACCAAAATTATGTCCTTTTGTGCCAATTTTCCGAATGTTAAAGTAGCTCATCATACCAACATCACCATCAATCATCTATATGACAATGTACACATACACAAGGACGGTATGAAACTATTTGCAAAAAACCTCAAAGACACAACACTAAATAGAGAGAGAATCCTCAGCTCAGAGAAAAGTAACATCTTCAAACATGAACAGAGTCCACATCAGGTGCACAGGCCTACCTATGCAGCTGCAGCATCCAACAGAGGTACAGATCTCGCCCAGATAAAAACAATGTTACAACATATATGTGATAATCTCTTAAAATAGGGGGGTGGGGGAGATCAAATGAAAATTAATTTGCTTTTTTTAATATTTAGTTAATGTTTAGTACTTTGTACAAATTGAAAAAGATATAGGAATTTTTGCATGTGAATGTGTGTGTGTGTGCATGTGTGTATGTGTATGTGAGAGTGAGTGAGTGAGTGAGTGAGAGACTGTGTGTGTTTTGGGGGGCTGGGATTTTGCACATGTGTTTGTGTGTTTGCTTGTGTAACATCTGGGTTGGGGGAACTGACAACAACTGTGTGTAAAAAATATGATTTAGTAATTGAAGTTTAATGTAGTTGTTTTATGAGTAGTTGAACATCCTTATTTCTGGCAAATTATTTTGTATTATTATAATGACATCTCTCAAAGTTACTTGCTACAATATTCAGGGAATGTACTCTTCTTCTTTTGGAGAAAAGTTTAGAGATTCTGATTTTGTAAATATTGTTAATAGTTCAGACATATGCATAGCACTTGAAACGTGGAGTAAAGGTGAACAGGAATATTACTCACTGCCTAATTATAGAGAGATTAGTGTCCCTTCTGTTAAACACTCAAATGTTAAATGTGGCAGGAACTCAGGGGGAATTATTGTTTGGTTCAAAGAATCTATTATGAAGTACATTAATACTATAAAAAAAGGACCATCACACATATGGTTTAAACTTTCAAAAGAACTGACACATTGCGCCCAAGATATCTATTTATGTACCATATACATTCCTCCATTTGAATCTCCATATTACAATGAAAACATATTTGAAACACTAAACTCAGACATTACTGAATTTCAATCCATTGGAAAAATTCTTATAATGGGAGACTTAAATGCACGTGTAGGAAACGAACCAGATTATATCGATTTACATGGGTTAAAACATATCACAACTTTTAAACAACATACCATTGTTAGTAGTAATAGGAATACTTTTGATAGTATAGTTAACAAACATGGTAAGGAGGTCTTACTTCTTTGCAAAGCACTTGGCCTGTACATTGTTAATGGCAGAACAAAGGGTGACTCTTTGGGCAAGTATACCTACTGTTCATCACTGGGCAGCAGTGTGGTGGATTATGCTGTAACAGATCTAGACCCTGATCAAATAAATTATTTCATGGTGATGCCACAGCTACCTCTGTCAGACCATTGCCATATTGTAATTAGTTTAAAGAAAAATCCCAATGTAGAAAACCAAAAACCTACATCAGCATTGTACCCACTCCCAGTAACATACAAATGGAAACATGACCGGCAGGAACATTATAAATCTGAACTAAATTCAATTGAAGTGGAAAACATGATATATTCCTTCCTGTTCACCAAATTCAATAACAATACAGAAAACATCAACTTGGCCACTAAAAAAATAACAGCAATATTTTCAACAGCTGCCAAAAGATCCTTAATCTGTTGTAAATACAAGGACACTAGTAGAAAAAGAAGATCAAATGCAAACCAAAACAAATGGTTCGACAAAGACTGCGAAACACTAAGAAAAGAATTGAGATTTTGGTCAAACAAAAAACACAGAGAACCCGGAAGTCCAGAAATCCGATCACAATACCATCTTATCCATCACAATTACAAATCACTTCTGAGACACAAAAAAGCTGACTATGTCAATAATCAGCTTCAAAAAATAGATGATGCCCTAGACCAAAACGCCTTTTGGGACCTCTGGAAAACACTTCATAAAACAAAAAAAGAAAATGTTATCCCGTTAGTTGATGGCAAAACGTGGAGCAAACATTTCGAAAGCTTACTGAAGAAAGTAGACTTAACTACTGAACAAACACCCTTATATTCCAAATTAAAAAAGCTTGAACATACGAAAAAAGATCAATTAAATGAATTGGACTCAATTATAACTTTACATGAACTGAACACTAGAATAAAATCCCTCAAAAACCAAAAATCATGTGGAATCGATGGCATTTATAATGAAATGCTAAAGCACAGCACCCCTAAACTTAGGGAAGCTATCCTGAAATTATTCAATTTGATACTATCAACTGGCCACTTTCCAGATCAATGGAAAATCAATCAAATTATACCAATATTTAAACATGGAGATAAGTTAAATCCGAACAATTACAGAGGCATCTCACAAAGTAGCAACCTTGGGAAATTATTTTGTGGTATTTTGAATAACAGAATAGCACATTTTTTACAACACAATAACATTTTAAATTCCTCACAAATTGGCTTCTCAAAAAATAATAGAACTACTGATCACATATATACTTTAAACACACTTATAGATGAACATGTACAAAAAATAAAAAAAGGAAAAATATTTGCCTGTTTCATTGACTTCAGCAAAGCATTTGATTCGGTTTGGCATGAGGGACTCTTCCTAAAACTTTTAGAATATAATATTGGTGGTAAAACATACGATATAATTAGGGACATGTATACAAATAACAGATGCTATATAAAAATTAACAACAAAAGAACAGATTATTTCAGTCACACAAAAGGGGTGAGACAAGGCTGTTCCTTGAGCCCAACATTATTTAATATATATATTAACGAACTAGCTAATAAACTAGAACAACCCCCATCTCCAGGGCTTAAACTTTTGAATAAAGTCATCAAATGCCTGTTATTTGCAGATGATTTACTTCTGGTCTCCCCAAGTGCTGAAGGGCTCCAAGAAAGCCTTAATATCCTTATTAAATACAGTGAAACATGGGCTCTTCCAATTAATATGGCAAAGTGTAAAATCATGGTATTCCAAAAGAAACACTCTAACAAAAACAACAAATATAACTTTACTATTGGCAACCACATACTGGAGGAAGTTAATGAATACTGCTACTTAGGACTTGTCATATCATCAACAGGACAATTTCATAGTGCCATCAAAAACCTGACAGAAAAATCAAGGAAAACTTTTTACATGCTCAAAAAAACACTATTTCAATTTAATCCCCCACTAAAAATGTGGCTGAAGATTTTTGATACATTAATAAAACCAATATTGTTATATGGGAGTGAAATTTGGGGCCCAAAATACATACAAAAATTTGACACATGGGACAAAAGCCTGCCTGAGATATTCCACTTGGAATTTTGTAAAGGCATTTTGGGGGTAAACAGAAGTTCCCCCAACTTAGCTTGCAGGGCAGAGCTGGGAAGGTATCCCCTACTTATTGACATCGAAAAAAGAGCAGCAAAATTCTGGCATCACCTGCAGACAAGCAACCCTGAGCGGTACCACCACACTGCTGCCCAGCTAAGGAACAGTCATCCTGAGAGGGAACCCCTAAGTCACATCACTCAAAAATTCAATCTCAACAACACTGACCTAAGTATCGTGACAAAATTAAAACATTTGGAAAAAGTATCTAAAGAACATTATGTGAATGATTGGAAAGAAAAAATTAAACTAATAAGTAAATTAAATTGTTACAAAGTAATCAGAAAAGAGTATAATTTGGCACCATATTTAACTCAAATTAAAAACTATCACCAAAGAAAATTATTAAGTAAATACAGGCTTAGTGATCATAACCTTGCCATAGAGAAAGGAAGACACAGGCAAAGCTGGGTGTGTCGAGAACACAGGATATGCCAACACTGTAATACTGGAGAGATAGAAGATGAAGGACATTTCCTTACTAAGTGCACAAAATACGATCAAATTAGAGAATCTTACTACAAAAAAATAAAAGAAATTCTCCCTGAATTTATAAATTTGGACAATGACCAAAAAATATCAGTCCTCTTGGGGGAAACAGATAACGTCACCAAATTAGCTGCTGAATACCTAGAGTCCTGCCACATTTTAAGAGAACAGTCCACATGACTATTAACTATGCTTATTAATTGTTTCTTTCTTTTGTTTTTTCTTCCTTTTTTCCCCTCTTATCATTAATTATTATTATTATTATTACTTTCCATGATTCTTCTTTTACTTAAGGAATTGTTTTAGATGATTATTATTGTTATTTTTACTATAATTTACATTGGTAAATGGCAAAGGTTTCTTTTCTTATTTCTTTACTATTCTGTTTTTTTACTTATTACTATTGTTATCAGTACTTGGTAATTGCTTTGGCAATATTGTATACACATTCATGCCAATAAAGCTATTGAACTGAACTGAACTGAGAGAGAGAGAGAGAGAGAGACAGAGAGAGAGACAGAGAGAGACAGAGAGAGAGAGAGAGAGAGACAGAGAGAGAGAGAGAGAGAGAGAGAGAGAGAGAGAGAGACAGAGAGAGAGAGAGAGAGAAAGAGAGAGAGACAGAGAGAGAGAGAGAGAGAGAGAGAGAGACAGAGAGAGAGAGAGAGAGAGAGAGAGAGAGAGAGAGAGAGAGAGACAGAGAGAGAGAGAGAGAGACAGAGAGAGAGACAGAGAGAGACAGAGAGAGAGAGAGAGAGAGAGAGAGAGAGAGAGAGAGAGACAGAGAGAGAGAGAGAGAGAGAGAGAGAGACAGAGAGAGAGACAGAGAGAGACAGAGAGAGAGAGAGAGAGAGAGAGAGAGAGAGAGACAGAGAGAGAGAGAGAGAGAGAGAGAGAGAGAGAGAGAGAGAGAGAGAGACAGAGACACAGACACAGACACAGAGAGAGACAGAGACAGAGAGAGAGAGAGAGAGAGACAGAAAGAGAGACAGAGAGACAAAAAGAGAGACAGAAAGAGAGACAGAGAGACAAAGAGACAGAGAGAGAGACAGAGAGACAGAGACAGAGAGGTAAAAGGGCAGAGAAAAATAGGACAGATAGAGAACAGATGGAGAGACAGAAGGAGAGACAGAAGGACAGAAAGACAGACACAGACAGACAGAGAGAAAGACAGAGACAGATACCGAGAGAGAAAAAAGGAAAGAAATGAGAGGGAGAGAGAGGAAGAAAAGCAAGGTTGTGTACAGAGAGAGGAAAAGAGAAGAGGAGAGGAGAAGAGGGTGAAGTTAGCAGGGAGTGAGGGAATGAGTGAGTGAGTGAAGGAGAGCAAATGCCAGCCTCCAAATGGCCTCTAGCCTGCCTGTAACCTGCTGTAAAAGCACACAAATCTCCCGCCGCAATGTTAGTGCCCCTCCGGCTCTGCAGCTGAAGAGCTTTTGTGTGTGTCTGTGTGTGTGGGTGGGGGGATGGGGTGGGGGGCGGTGGCACACAGGTTTCACCAGTCACTCCATGCCAGCCAGCCATGCTTGACGCATGACAGCCCTGTCACCCCCTCAACGCCCCCCTCCCCTCCCCAACACAACCCTCCTCCTGTGTCAGCCCCTCACCGAGAGCGCCATGGGATGCCCATTATGCTACCACCACCCCTGCGGTCTAAAGCCTTGCCCCCCCCCCCCTCCCAGTACCTCCCCCCAGCCCTGTTTCTCCCACCCAAAGCCTGGTGCTCCTGTCAGAGTGTACAGCACAAAGCCTCTGTGCCTAATGCTGCACAAATGTTCCAGAAAATCCGACCTGCCAGCCTGGCTTCTGTTGGGAGAGGTGGGGGTGACTGGTAGGGTAGGGTAGGGTGGGGGTATCGTGTCTACAGTGACTCAAAATAAACAGCAGTTATCAGCGTCTGATTATGAAGCTTGTAGCCAGGCAATAAGTATGTATGTGTGTGCGTTTGTGTGTGTGTTTGTGTGTGTGTGTGTGTATGTGTGTGTGTGTGTGTGTGTGTGTGTGTGTGTGTGTGTGTGTGTTTCTGTGTGTGTTTGAGTGTGTGTGCGCATATATGTGTGTATGTGCGCGCACTGGTGAGTGTGTACCGTGTGCGTGGGTGGTTAGTTGGTGGATTCATGGGAAAACATGAACACGAGTTTTGTTATGAATCTCTGCTTAATGAAACCATCGCTCTGCGGCTAAATCAAACGGCACTGGCACAAAATCACTTGGCCGTGTGAATGTATGTGCCCGCGAGCTCTTTCCCTTCTTAAATAGCTAATCAGACTGTGCAGGCTCAACCCATTTTTACTCTGAATGGCCACGCGCTGTGTACACAAGGTCCCCATCAGTGAAGGCATTCAGCTGCTCCTCCAGAGAATATTTGACAACATGGAAATTGATTGACAATTGACGTGTCAATATCGAATTTCCTGTTTCACTCAACTCGTAGTCATAAAAACGGGAATCTATGGCCTGCATGTGAATATTGATCAGTGGTACAGGATATTGACTAATAGGCACTTCAGTGGTTCTGTGTTGGTATGTATGTATGTATGTATGTGGGGTGTGTTTTGTGCATGCTTGTACATGGAAGTTGTGTGATAGTGTGAGTTCTTGTTTGTTTAGAGTCAGATGGCAAAGCTCCTTCTCGGATACACAAAGACACAACATGGCGGAACTGAGAAGTACAGAATCGAGTGACAAAACAAAGTACTTTGCAACTTCACAACACACAGTTTCTTAAACTTTCTGTGAGCTAAAGCCCTGGTGTGGAAAAAAAATAAACCGATAAAATTAAACCCACACTACAGTTAATTGGCACTCACAGAGCCTGCACAAAAAAACTCTAACCACAATTGAAGTTGGGCTTTATCTAAAAATACTAAGAATTTAAAAGAAACTTTCTGAGTAAAACCTTCTTTGGAGAAGGTTCATTTTAAAAACAAAAGAAACGATCACAAATTTACAAGGGGAAAAATACACATAATTGGTTCTTACAGACTTCACGATTTACAAAGTACAAAGTGAAAACTGCAAGACGAGCTGAAGTGGACTGTACGGCTTCTAAGTCTTATGAAGACAGATGGAGTCTTATGAAGATAGTTTAGAGTAAATACACAAAGACTAAAATCCATGCAACAGATTTCCTTAGAAATCGGTTTCTACAGACGAAGCTGTGCCAAGTGTAACAACTGCGCTGGTCTCACTGAAGAGTGTGGAGGTTTCTGGGACATGCCATGGGGTTGGGGAAGACCGTGAGTGGATATGTTACGTCATCAACTCAAGTCACTTCACATTTATTTGTATAGCATATATAAAAACAACAGCAGTTGGCCAAAAGTGTTTTACATACAGTGGTGGAAAGGGCCAAAGTTGTATAGGAACATGACAGAATAGGACATGCAACCAGACAGACAGATATAACAGATAAAACATGAATTATGGTAAAATCATACAACAAAGGTTAGAATAACCAGAGTAAAAATCATAAAACAAGCTAGATGAAAATCATTACCCAAGCAGGATAAAAAAGAATCATACAGTAATCAGTTAATAACAAGATGGCATCCTGTCATTTGTCCTTACCATTCTGACGGAGTACCACGGCCATGTAGTCCTGCACCTGAGAGCTGACGTAGACCAGCAGGCTGGGGGCCGTGGAGGTGCTGAAGCTGAAGGCCAGGTCCTCACGCGTCAGGTTGGTTTCTCTGGGTGCCAGCTCGATAATACTTATCTGGGCGTCTCTGGCAGAGGAGGAGGGGCCGGCCCCAGCCCCGGCCTCGGACCCAAAACTGTACTTTACCAATGTGCCTGCCTCAAAGAAGCCGCCGATGTCTGGCAAAGCCAATCAGAGAGTGTGGGAAGAGAAACAGAAAGAGGTCTTAAATACAGCAAATGATGAAACATTGAATTTGATCGTGAAACCTAAATAAATAATGGTAAAAAACAACAACAACAACAACAACAACAACAACAAAATGGCAGCCATAGTCTGGCATCTCTGTTGACATGAAGAAATACTATTTCATCTCTCAATGAAGCATGAAAAGGAAGACAATCATTTACTTGTTTACCCATTGCACACCAACTACACAGGACAAAGGTCCTTGCATGGGCCATTTAACACTGGCGACAAAACAAGCGTCTGCCTTATAAGGCTGGTCCACACAAACAGCACTGCATCTAGTGCATATGGGGCGGAACAGGGGGACCTTGGGAAATCAGGGGAGGTAATGAAGTAAGTCCACTCCGCTGCAGTGTGTGTGTGTGTGTGTGTGTGTGTGTATGTATATATTTGTGTGTGTGTGTGTGTCTGTATGCATGTGTGTGTCCGTCGGTGCCCGCATGCATCATAGCTGTCAACACATCCGTTTATCCTGGCTTTCTCCTGTATTTCAGACACATCTACCGCCCCCCTCCTGTTTGGTAATTTCTCCCCGTAATTTTCCATAATTTACAAGGTCCAAACGTCAAAAAATAATTATAAAGACATAAGTAACGAAATCATTTTGGCTGATGTTTTCTGGTTGCCAGAGATCATGTTTGAAGCATAATTTTGTCTTGCACAATAAATACCCTGTATTTTCAACCAATTTGTCCACTACCTGGCAACCCATACATAATTCATAAGAGTTAAAACTAAACAGCGCATTAGCGCTGCAGGTGAAAAATAGCTGAAGGCAACGGTGGTCAAAGCAGAAGGAGGGTCAAATATATCTGCCGGTTTCAGTCAAGTAATAATGTACAAATATTGTTCTATAACTCTGCAAGAGGTGCAGTGGGGATTGTATTAGTAGGGGTACACAATGTAATGTTATAAATAAATGGCTAATATTACTAAAGTGAGAGATAGCCTACATACATGGTTTGTTTGAAGAGGTGGGGGGACTCCATACCCCATAGCACAGTCCTGCTTATATACGCTAACATTACATTACCATCATTTAAAATCAACATTTGCCCACTTCTGCCCCCTCAAAACTCCTACACACCCACCGCTGCCACAAAAATCTCCTGGATTTTGCTACTCAAATGTTGGCAGGTATGGCATGCATGCATGTAATTATGTGCGAGGCCACTCTGGTGCTGTGTGTGAGTGTGTGTATGTGTGTGTGCGTTTGTGCTGTGTGTGTGTGTGAGTGTGTGTATATGTGTGTGCGTGTGTGCATGCTGTGTGAGTGAGTGTGTGCGTGAGTGTGTGTGTGTGTGTGTGTGTGTGTGCGTGTGCGCTGTGTGTGTTTGTGTGTGTGTGTGTGTGTGTGTGTGTGTGTGTGTGTGTGTGTGCGTGTGTGTGTGTATATGTGTGTCTGTGTAAAGGGAGACATGTGACACTGAAGCTCCCAGAGCTGGCCTGCTGTGCTGTTTTAAATGCTCAGCAGAAAAGGGGCTCTTTATCAGGTAATCATGGGCTGCACTTATAGATCCGCTCTGCCCATCAGGGGGCTGGGGGAAGGGGGGTGTTTGCCTAGTCAAAGAAACAGGGTTGTCTCATTCACTACGTGCACATGGTAGGATCGTATTGGATTTCTCCAAATCCGATGTTGCTACCCAGCGGGTGGTCTGTCCCAAAATCCAAGTGCACATGAAGTTTGTGCAATCAGATAATGGTCAGAGACCTGGCCGACTCTGCTACGCTAGATGGCGCTGTAGTCTTTTCAACAAGTGGTGTTAGAACTACTTCCAGTTGATGGCTACTAAATAAAGAAAATAACGATAATAACGAAATTTGGTTTTGTTAAAACATGCGTAGTACGTGAGTCCGATACGATACCGTGCACAAGGCAGCACCAAGCAGATTCACATCAGCATAAGCCAGGGCCGATCTATCTATCCATCTGTCCAAAGCATAAATAAAGGTGGAAAGAGAATGTCCACTTCCTTGTCTGCTACAGTTCAATATTGGATCAATGACTCTGAAACATTGATGTTGATTTTGTGTGTTTGCAGGACATGTTGTTGATATTATGCCTACTGGCAGCATACGTACTGTATATATTTTTGTGTGCGTGTGTGTGTGTTTGCATGCATGCATGTATACGCATGTGTATGTGTGTGTGTGTGTGTGTGTGTGTGTGTGTGTGTGTGTGTGTGTGTGTGTGTGTGTGTGTGTGTGCGTGTGTGTGTGTGTGAGTGTGTGTGTCACATCTCATTGCTCTCTGTCAGACTGTGCGCTAGCTGAACTCAGTCTATTCCGTACTGTGTGGGCATGTAGGCATAGAGAAACCAATCATTATGATTTTATACATAAATATACTTGGAGCAGCCAGTCCCTCGCCTGAGAAACTCATCTACTGCAATGTGCAAAACAACATCAAGGTCAAAGGTTTCCATATCAGGAGGCTTATATACCGGTGATCGAGTACAGGCAGTATGTCTGCCTACGCTCTGCTGTAATAAATGAATATATAAAAGGTGAGGTAGTCCTTCGAGGTTGATTTCCCATGAGGATGATGCTTTACTGTCTTGCGGCTCTTTATATGGGCTCTAAACAAAGCACTGGAAACTATACTAAAGCCAGTGCATGCAATAAGGCATGCACTTTTACCAAAGGTGGAGATCCCAGCTTCACAGTAAGTAAAAACCCTGCCATGCATTGCTTCTGCCTGTGCACTTAACACACATGATTTCACTAATTAATTGTCTACCTGTATGATGATTTGTGTGCTTATTAGGATTAGGTGGTAAAAAAAACGTGGTTGGATGAAATCTGTGACTTTTACAGGAAATTTGAAAAATATGAAATGATGAAAATCTAATTTTTCTCTCTTCCAGTGAAGAAAAATCCTGTAAGAGGTTATTACAGCCTTTTTTTTTTATTTCACACATGGGTTCCTTGCATTTTCTTTCCAGGGCAGTCTATAAACCTCACACAGCCCGAGAAAGCTACAGGGCAAAAAGACTAGGCCTTGGCAAGGTGACAAAAAAAAAGACAGAAAAAAAGAGAGAGAGTGGGTGGAAAAAAAGGATCCGGTTGTTCAATTGTTCTGTGGCTATAATTCTGCTGGGCGTCAGCATCATGCACATAATCGGCATGGCGAGTCCACACTTCCCTCTCAGGCACAGACACACGGAGGGGGGCAGCAGCGATCCAGACAAGAGCAGCCGAGCAGCGAGAGAGAGAGAGAGAGAGAGAGAGAGAGAGAGAGAGAGAGAGAGAGAGAGAGAGAGGCACAGCACTGTGAAGTGAGGCAGCGTAGCCTTAGTCATCACTGAAGCACTGTTGTGTACAGTAGGGTCCAGAAGCAAACGCACAGAAGAGAGTGACCGCCTTAGGCAGCTAAGAGGGGAGAGAAAAAAATGAAAAATGAAAAAATGAAAAAATGGAAAAAAAGGGGGGGAAAGGAAAAGAGAGGAGAGGAGAATGCAGGGCTGGCTAGCTGCAATACCCCTGACAGGACCCATGTAAATATGTGCACATGGAAATGTGAACTAACGTGGCCCAATTATGAAAGTGCTCATGCATATTTTAGTTTCCCCAACACAAACACATACGCGTGCACACACACACACACACACACACATACACACACACACACTAGAGTTGGTGACACACACATACATCCACATGAACTCCCCTTTACACCCACATTAATACACTCACACAACCACATAAACACAAAAACACAAAAATACATACAAACACACATAAGGATGTACTTGCACACACACAAACACACACACTTTCACTCACTTTCACACACACACACACACACACACACACACACACACACACACACACACACACACACACAGCAAGCTGGAAAGCTGGCAGAGAACAATGCGAGTTGTGTGTGTGTGTGTGTGTGTGTGTGTGTGCGTGGCACAGAAGGGCAGCGAAGCGTGGCCGTCCTGAGGGCCGAGGCGGCCGGTGCCTGATGAGGGTCTCCGAAGAGAGCAATCGATGCCGCTGAGGTCCTCCCATACACAGCCACACACAATTAGCATATTCAACAACGCAACGCCTCGCCTGGGCTGGCCTCGCCTTGCCTCGCCTTGCCTCGGCCTCTCCTTGCCTCGCCTCGCCTCTTCTGGCCTCAGCGGGTGAGCAGGAAGACAACCACGTCACTCGGCCTTGGCCGTCACTCAACAACTTGCTCATTTTTTATCAGAACAGAGGCTAACTTGGTCGTTTCGGGAGGGGTGG
>CM059286.1:18248327-18270827 GCA_030347295.1 Setipinna tenuifilis
ATGAATGTATCTTTTCTTATGTGTGTATGTTTGTGTGCCTGTCTGTGTGTGTGTGTGTGTGTGTGTACACGTGTGTTTTTGTGTGGGTGTGCGTGCGTGCGCGTGTGTGTACATGTGTGTGTGTGTGTATGTACACACGTGTGTGTTTGTGTGTGTGCGTGTGTGCGTGTGTGTGTGTGTGTGTGTGTGTGTGTGTGTGTGTGTGTGTGTGTGTGTGTGTGTGTCTCAGAGCTGCTGGCCCATGAGCAGGCGGAGCGGCTGAATGACGTGAAGTTCCTGGTGCAGCAGCTCTACACCACCCTGCGCATCGAGGAGCACCAGCTCAGCAAGGAGAGGGAGCTGATTGGCCGACTCGAGGAGCTCCACTCCCAGATCCGCCCCCTGGAGAAGGTTAGCCAATCATCTTTCTCATGCGCTACAAATGTCACATGTCATGAACACACTTCACCACCCCAAGTTCACTGCATCCTTCTCACTGTTATTGGAGCAGTAATGACGTTTCATCAGGGGCGTTGTATATGGAAACAGGATTTGTGCATAGTCAACATGACCAACTCACTAAGTGTTTGTGTGTGTGTGTCTGCACATCTAAGTATGTTTGTATGTGTCCTTACACGTGTGTGTGTGTGTGTGCGCGTGTGTGTGTGTGTGTGTGCGTGTGTGTGTGTGCGTGTGCGTGTGCGTGTGCGTGTGCGTGTGCGTGTGTGTGTGTGCGTATGTGTGTGTGCGTGCGCGTGTGTGTATTGTGCCCCCCCCCAGGTGAAGGCGGAGTTGGGCCGTAAGGCAGAGCGCCGCACCACCTGGGTGCTGTGGGGGGGCATGGCCTACATGGCCACGCAGTTTGGCATCCTGGCGCGCCTGACCTGGTGGGAGTACTCCTGGGACATCATGGAGCCCGTCACCTACTTCATCACCTACGGCACCGCCATGGCCATGTACGCCTACTTTGTGCTCACGCGCCAGGTAAGCACCACGCACCTCCGTCTCACGCCAGTTACGCTGTTCTATTCTATTCTATTCTATTCTATTCTATTCTGTTTTACTCTACTCTATTTAATTCTACTCCTATTCTGTTTTACACTGTTCTATTTTGGTCTGTTCTATTTTATCCTATTCTATCTTTTTCTATTGTATCCTATTTTATCTTGTTCTATTTTGTTCTATTCTATTCTGTTTTATTCTATTAATCTAATCTAATTTTCTGTTCTACACTTTTGTGTTTTGTTCTATTCTGTTCCTTTCAGGGTCAAGTTATTTACTTAAAAAGCATACACATATTTAGAAGCCATCTAAACGCTTTTTAGTTTATACTTTTAATGACCAGGCATTTTAAAAATGCATCTTTTTTAGTGTATACCTTATAGTGTATACGTTTATAGATAGTACTTACGGTACATATTTAGGATAATTGTTCATTGTACAGTATATTTTTTGTATTTATAAGTGTATGTTGCGATTTATTGATTTCCATATATCAGTTTTTGTTATTTTTCTTTCAGTTAGTCGAGTGTGTCTTGTTTAGAATGTGGTACTTACAGTGGTGTACAGTACATTGCTTTGGAGAAACGTGTCTGTCAAATACTCCACCTGCAACTGTACCTGTGAAAGAAATACCAGACGGTTCCATCTCCCCTTGTTGCCATTCTTCTCTGTTCTCTTCTCTACACAGTGTTATCTCAGAGCAGAGCAGACATACTCACTGCCCTATTCTTCCCATCTTGGCGCTGGTGCATACATATTCAGCCAGGCAGCTCTCTCTCACCCTTTCTCTGCTCTCTGTCTCTCTCTTTTTTTCTCTTACTCTCACTCTCTCACTCACTCTCTCTGTTCCTCTCTTCAATGATTTTGCTCTCTTTTACTCCTTCCATCTGTGTCTTCATTCAAACGCTCCTGTCCTCCTTTCATCACTTTCCCAGGTTTTTGTCTTTCTCCTTTTGTGCTGTCCCATCTCTCTCTCTCCGTCTCTCTCTGGTTCCCGTCCTGTGCTCATCCAGTCTGGCCCGCTATCACTGCACCTGACTCCTCTCTCTCTGAATAAGGCCCGGACTGGTTCCATTAGGGGACCGTTTCCAGCTGGTGCATCCTAATAGGCCCCAGTCTTTGGGTTCGGTTCTGGTTCTGAAGGCATTGGAGCAGCACCAGTCAGCACAGAGCACTGTGGGACTGTAATGCCATGCCGTGGCCAGGCCGTGCCTCTTTCCCTTGGCCACTTTCCTTGGTGCACACAAACATATGAGCCTGTTCCCAAAGCACTGCGGCATCAAGGCAACCATGTGGTCGTGTTTAATGAATACATTTGCACATTTTTGGTTGCTTTTTGCGGCCTTCGATCTTTTTCTTCACAAGAGTTTTTCCTCTTGTACTTGTTTGTGTGCTGTGTCTAGCTGTAAGCCACTGCCCTCATCAGGTGACAGATGTCCAATTCTCTCATTTGTATTAGTTCTAGCATATTAGCTAATTAGCATGGTACTTTGGCCTGACAACATGGCCATCAGCGACTGCTTTGGACTGTGAAGATTGGAGCACATTTCATGTCTTTCCAAGTCAGGGTTTCTCATTTAAATCTCCTAAATTAGCTTGTGTCTGCATCTGAAAGTGATACTTTGCTGCAGTGCCATCACACATGGCATGGCCCCCCTCCCTCCCTGGCCAGTGTTGAATGATGCTCCCTTCAGAGGTGCTGAGGAGCCCGTGTGTGTGTGTGTGTGTGTGTGTGTGTGTGTGTGTGTGTGTGTGTGTGTGTGATGACACTCCATCAACACAGCAGGAGCCATGGGCATCGTGTCTCTGTCCCTCTGTCCCTCTCTTTCAATTTCTCCAGTGTTCTCTCATTCTCTGTCTCTATCTTTTAGTTGTTCAGTGTTCTCTCGTTCCTGTTCTCTGTCCCTCTCTTTCAATCATTTAGTCTTCTCTCGTTCTCTGTCTCTCTTTCAATCCCTTAGTCTTCTTTCATTCTCTGTCCCTGTCTTTCTCTCTTTTACTCGTTTAGTCTTATCTCGTTCTCTGTTCCTCTCTTTGAATCCCTCTGTCTCCTGGCTGCTTCTTCTGTGTCTCTAAATTACTGTGTATGACACTATACATTCATCTTTCCCCCTCTCTTTTTGTCTTCTCTCTCACTCTCTACTTCTTTCTCTCTCTCTCTCTCTCACACACACACACACACACACACACACACACACACACTCCCCAGCTGCTCCCTAGCTGGTTTATTATCACTCATAAATGTTTCAAATTCCATAATGGGTCAAATTTGCTTGCATTCTGATTAGACGTCTCCCATTCATAACCCTCTCTGTCTGCCTCTTTCTTTCTCTCTGTGTCTCTCTCTCTCTGTCTCTCTCTCTGTTTCTGTCTGTCTGTCTCTCTCTTTCTCTCTCTCTCTCTCTCTCTGTCTGTCTCTCTCTGCCTTAAAATGTCATTTTATTTTTTTATTCATTAATTAAAATTTTGAGCACAACTGTGCTTTTTGTATTTATTTATTTATTTTTTTTGAAATTCTGTGCCTCTCTGTCTGTTTTCTCTCTCTTTTTCTCTTTCTCACTCTCTTTCATTTCCTCAGTCTCCCTCTCCATTTCCTTTGTCAGTCCTAATGCTCCGCTCCTCTCTCCGTGTCCCTGTAGGAGTATGTGTATCCTGATGCGCGGGACAGACAGTACCTGCTGTTCTTCCATAGGGGCGCCAAGAGAACACGCTTTGACATCGAGAAATACAATAAACTGAAGGAGGACATTGCTGAGGTATGTGTACGCACACACACACACACACACACACACACACACACACACACTCACAGCTTAACACACACACCCTAACACACACACACACACACACACACACACACACACAGCAGACTTTTTTTTAAGTGTTCCTTCCCACCCTGCCATGTCACACACACACACACACACACACACACACACACACACACACACACACACACACACTTTTTTGGAGTGTTGCTTCCTCTGTCTCCCTCTGTATGTGTATTTGTATGCCTCTGTAGTACTTTTCCTCTGTGCCTTTATGACTGTCTCTAACCGTTTATCTCTCTCCATCTCTCCCTCCCTCCCTCCTCTCTTACTTGCCTTCTTTCCCTCCCTCTCTTCCTCCCTGCTTCCTTCTTGTTCTCTCACCTTCCTTCCTCCCTCCTTCTCTCCCCCACCATCTCTCTTTCTCCTTCTCTACACTTCTCTCTCTCTTCCTCTCTCTATCTCCTTCTCTACATCTCTTTCCTTCTCTCCTTATATCTTGGCCTATTCCTACCTCCTTCACACTCTCTCACCTTCTGTCCATTCCTGTCTCTCTCTTCCTCCCTCTCTTTCTCCCTCTACCTCCATCTCCCTTTCTTCTTCTCTCCTTATCTTGCTCTCTCACCTTCTGTCTACCCCTCCCTCCATCCCTCCCTCCCTCTCTCTCTCTATCCCTGTCTCTCCCTCCATCTCCATCTCCCTCTGTCCTGCTCTCCTTATCTCATTTTCTCTCCTTGCCCTTTCCTCCTTCTTGCTTTCACCTTCTCTCCACCTCTCCCTCCATCTTTCCCTGCCTCTCTCTCCCCCTCCCCCTCCATCTCCCTCTCTCCTTCTCTCCTTATCTTGTTCTCTCCTTGCCCCTTCCTCCTTCTTGCTTTCACCCTCTCTCCACTCCTCCCTTCATCTCTCCATCTCTCCCCATCTCCCTCTCTCTCCCTCTCTACCTCCATCTCCCTCTCTTCTTCCCTCCTTATTTCCTTCTGTCCTTATCCCTTCCTCCTTTTTGCTTTCACCTTCTCTCCACCCCCCCTCTATCTCTCCCTCCCTCCATCCATCTCTCTTTCTCTCTCTCCCTCTCTTCCTCTCTCCCTCCATCTCTCCCTCTCTCCATCTCCCTGTCTGTTTATCCTGCAGGCAGAGTTAGATCTGAAGCGTTTGCGAGACCCTCTGCAGCTCCAGCTTCCTGTTCAGCAGCTCACCTCCGGCAAGGATTGATGGGAAGAGAGAGCCTCCTCCGCCCTCCCCCTCTCCTTCTTCTCCCTTCCTCCATCCATCCATCCATCCCTCTCTCATTTCTCTCTCCCCATTCCCTCCCTCCCTCCATCCCTCCGTCTCTCCCTCCATCAACCCACCCACCCCAGTCTTTTCATTTCTTCCCTTTCTGTCTTTTTTTTTTGTCATCATCCTTCGCTCCTTGTTATCCTCCTCATTCTCCCCCGCGGTCTCTCTCTCTGACGGGTATCATTGTTCGCCCGCTCATTGGAGAGACCCTTTTTACTTTTACCCTTTTTCGTCTTTTTTTTGTGTGTTTTTTCTGGCTGCAATGAGCAACGACGGCATGTGTGTGAAGCATGAACAGAAGGATGTGTCTGAAGCAGAGAGGCTGACCAGCCCAGCCAAAGCGCTATGGAAACCGAAGGACATGAACCGGACAATAGATGGATTGATATCGATATCGTTAATGTAAGAGTGCTTTAATGAGGGGCTCGTTGACGGAGAGAGGGGCAGAAAGGCCAGCAAGCCGCCTCCATCCCCCCCCACACACGCCACCCCCATCACCCCCCCTCCGCCACCCCCACCTTCAGCAAACCTCCGAGGACAACAGGAACTTCCTGGTTCTGGCCACGAAATGGCACATACTTAAACAGCCTTCAGGAGAGCGGACGTGTCTCAATACAGGGTGGCTGAGATGGAATCTCAGAAGACCCAAACACACACACACACACACACACATATACACAGCACACACACACACACACACACACACACACAAATACATATGTAGACACACACACATACAGCACGCACACACATATCGCTGTTGAAGCATGGATGTGTGTGTAGTATTAGGCACATGGAGGTTGACTGTGTTTACCATGGAGATCCTCAAGCATAAGTCAGGCCTGTAGAAGGAGGTGAGATTCAGGACTCATCCTAAGAGTCAGTCAACCTGGGTGGACCCCATCCCCAACCCCAACCCCCCCCCCCCCCCCCCCATCACCACCACCCTCCCCTGGCCCCCCTCCCCTGGCCTCCGTTCTGCGGGATGCATACACCTCACTGCAAGAGCTGCTTGACCTTCAAATGGCCTCCAAATCCCTCCTTGTGTCTGCCCCGCCAAACCCTCACCACCACCCCCCACCCCCCACCCCAAGCCCCTACATTTTTTTGGTCATGTTCATCTCCTATTGGCTGAGGCTCTGAAACTCCGCTGGCTGCACTTCCTGGTTCCAGCTGCAGCCCTACCCCACCTGAGCTTTGATTGACAGCCGTTGGGGCCAATGGGAGGGGCCGGTGGTAGGGATGTGAAGCTTTAAAGGCGGAGCTCCGGTCCTCAGCCTCAGCCTTGAGCTCGGCTCTCTCTCTCGCCCCCCCGGCGGGAGAACCTCCAACAGCCGACGGAACATCACTGTGGGTTCTATTATTCCAAAAAAAAAGAAAGGAAAAAAGAGACAAATTCAACATAAGAAACATTTTGGCACTTTTTATTTTAAAAGCCATATTATATTTGTTATGAAAAAAAGAGAAACAATCAAACAGATTGAACAGAAAGTTTTTTTTCTCTTTGTTCTTTCTCTATATTTATCTTTCTCTCTCTCCCACTCATTTTCTCTCCGTCTCTCTTTCTCTCTCTCTCTTGGGAGTAGGATTGTCTTGTGTTAGTTCCATTTTATCAATCACAGCATATCTGCCTGTGCCCAATTCAGTTACCAGAACTGACACATATACACACACACACACACACACACACACTCACACAAACACATGCGCACACACACTCCTGGTAGCTGACAATAACAGTACTTTTTGATTTGTAAGACTACTTTTAGACTTGCTTGGCAGCGCCTGCATGGACAAACCTACTTGCCCCCTTCGCACACTACAGTACATGTGGAGCTAGCGCGAGCAGGGTGGTGGCGTGAGCAGGGTGGAGCAGAGATCATTGCTTTTGGCCCTACAGCCTTTTGGCCTTTTGGCGCATTTCCTGTGTCACCACTGGTGTCCACCGCTACAGGACCAACCGCTCTGTCTCTCCCTCCCCACAGTGCCCCCCAGTGGGCTGCCTAGGGCTCCCTCACATTCAGATCTGCCCCACAAACACACACACATATGAACACGCACACATGCATACATGCAGAGACGCACATGCACACACACACACACACACACACACACTTTGTCTTTCTCTCGCTCTCTCTCTCTACCCAGAGCAAAGTGACTCTCTCTCTCTCCCCGTCTTTCTCTCTGTCTCTCTCCCCGTCTTTCTCTCTCTCTCTCTCCTTCTCCTTCTCCCGTCTTTCTCTCTGTCTCCTTTCTCTCTTGTTCTCTCACTTTCACACTCGCTCTCTCTATCTCTTTCTCTCTTTTTCTCTGTCTCTCTCTGTCTCTCTCTGTCGCTCTCCCTGTGAATGGGGGCAGGCAAACCAACAAGCGAGTCAACCATGATGGTGAAAACAAGGGCACTGACAGCGAATCCAGCGTCTTATCACAACCCCCCTCTTCTCCTCTGACTCAGAGTCTCCTGATGCCAAGAATTTGCTGTGGGAGGACAAAAAGGGGGGGTGGGGGTGGCGGTGGGTGTAGGGGGAGTGAGTGACGACGTCAGATGCTAACGTTAAGGGGAGGAGTGTAATATATACTTAGATCGTAGTTTTAGTGGGTTTTCTCGCACACATCCAGGCATGCTGTAGAGCGAGATTGTTGCATCTTTTTACTCTGTCTGTGTGTATGTATGTATGTGTGTGTGTGTGTGTGCGTGTGTGTGTGTGTGGGAATGTGTGTGCGTGTGGTTTATAGAGGAAGTTGGTGTTAACGGAACAAGTCACGCATGATGAACATATGAACATCGCATCGATTAAATTTGTCGACTAAGCCATGACATGGTTGTCATTTGCTGAGCATATCTTTATCCAGTTGAGTAATGTTGTTTACATCCTAAGGCTCAAGCAAGCCCCCCCACCGTTAGAAGGAAAGATCCGCAGTAATATGTATCCAGTATCTTCTTCTGGCCAAAAGCTAAATGAATTTTGATATGGCTGAGTTGGCTTTTTTAAAGGTGACATTTTAAAGCTTTATGAAGCCCCCAGGCCCTAATTCTCATCCAGAAGGGCTATTAATCTCCAAGCTACGTAACCCCACAGCTAGAAAGTAGTGTGTTGTGGTTCAGAGTTAGACTACCAGGCATTTTTGAAATCACACACACACACACACACACACACACACACACACACACACACACACACACACACACACACTCACACACAGGCACTCCACACACACATAAAAGGACACATACACACACAAACACACACACTCTCCCTTACACACCAAATCGCAGACATTGGCCTCCAGATGACGAGACAGAGCTGACTGCTTGCATGCACTGTAGTTACCCCTCCCTGTGCTAGAGATGTTGGGGTGCACGGTAGTTACCCCCTCCGTGGGCTATAGGTATTGGGGTGCACTGTAGTTACCCCCCTTTGTGGGCTAGAGGTGTTGGGTGTAGTGGGGTGCACTATAGTCCCCCCCCCATGTGAGCTATAGGTGTGGGTGCAGTGCAGTGTGTCTGTAGTGAGTAGGACACAACCGCCATGTTTACGTTTCCCATGTGGCCCTCAGCGGCCTTTAATTTTCTGCAGAAGCTTGAAGCCATATGTGTGTCTGTCTGTGTGTGTGTTTGTGTGTGTGTCCGTGTGTGTGTGTGTGAGTGTGTACATGCATGTCTAGGGTGGTCTGTGGTTGACCCTGTCTGCTGTGAAGGCCATTAGGGTGGGGCTGAAGATCGATCTGTCTGTCTGTGTCTGCGTACGTGTCTGTCTGTCTGTCTCTCTGTCTTTCTGTCTGTCCCTCTCTTCCTACCTGTCTATCTGTCTCTGGAATGGAATGCAGGGTAGGCCCAAAGGCGAGGCAGCCAGGTGGCGGGTGGTGGGGGGGTCCATGGGTGAAGGGAAGCACAACCAAATCACCCAACTCCCCATGGACTCCCCACGCCATCCTGCTGTGGTTCACCTGGACATTGGCATGGCTTTGTGTGTGTGTGTGTGTGTGTGTGTGTGTGTGTGTGTGTGTGTGTGTGTGTGTGTGTGTGTGTGTGTGTGTGTGTGTGTGTGTGTGTGTGTGTGTGTGTGTGTGTGTGTGTGTGTGTGTGTGTGTGTTGGTGCACTTGATTTCACATTTGTTTACTGGCAGTGTGGCCAAGTCTGACTTGCTGGGGTCATGTGTGGAGAAACAACAACTGACAAGGGGCTCACGGTGATGAGGTTTACAGGGGTGAGTGTGGCTAGGCTACTGGTCAACCAGGCTAGCCAGCAAATCTATGGAGTTTACACACCTTAGAATTCACTAGGTTTTAAATGTAGACCCTGTGGTCTTGGTCTTGCGCTGTTCGGCAAGGCAATATGGAGAGGGCTTATGTGAAAGGGCGAGTGTGTGTGTGTGTGTGTGTGTGTGTGTGAGAAGCAAAGGGCAAAGTGCAAATCGATACACTCATGCATTATCCTTCTACCGATTGGTCCAGATCAATATCATCATCAATCCATTTTTTTCCTCCTTGAACATCTCAACCTTTACCATCTAGTGTCATGAATCTCTCTCAGACACTCCTCTGCGCGCGCGCACACACACACACACACACACACACACACACACACACACACACACACATATGTTAAATTAGAGGGCAAGGCTAAGTCAGCGGTCTAGTCTACACTGACCCATGTGTCATGTTAAGATCATCTTTGAACTTTTCTTCATCCAGCCCCAAATCCCTCTCTTGTTTCTGGGCTTTTTGAGTTTTTTTTTGTCTTTTCTTTGATCATTGATCATCACTCTTGTTTTTTCTCTTTTTTAAGGTTGTGGTGTCTGCTTTGTTTCTGGTTTACGTTTTTTCTTACAAAAATATATCAAATATAGGGAACTATTCAAATGCGGGTGTTGCATGAATGTATGTTTACATGGGGAAAATTATATAAAAATGACATTGAGGAAAAAACTAAAGTACAAAGTCAAAAATTATTTATGAGACATGGACTCTTTGGTCGCCGAGGGAGAGGTTTGGCCGCCGCCCGCCCCCTTCTGTGATGCTCGGGTCTGCTATTGCCAAAGCTGACCTTTGACCCCAATTGTGTCACTTCCTGTGTCTCATAACCAATGTGTGGACAATGGCAATGTCCTCTGATATTTCCCATAATTCCCTCTTCCCTTCCCCAAAATCTGCTGGTACCCATCCTCCCCCGGCCTACCCTACCCCACCTCCACACACATGGGCCACTGGTCATCACAGCCCCCTGCTACTAACTAGACTGTGGACCCTGCTTTTCTCCTAGACATCAGACCCTCTAGATGGTCACTTGCTAGGCATCACATCCCAGGCTCTGGTCACTTGGGTCAACTCAAGCAAAGACTGCTTTTCTGAGTCCCATAAGGGCATGTGTTTGGTGCAGCAGTTAGCCGCTGATGGTCATACTGATATGTGAAGTGGAGTAACTGCTAGCAGCCTAACTCTGGCCCTGAAATTAAACAATAAGCATGTTGCAGTAAAGCCTGCTTGATGAGCCCTGGTCAGCCTGCTGGTCTGTTAGTTTGCTTGTGTCCCCATTCTGGTCAGGATGGTTGAACAGCCAGACGAGTCAACATGGAAGGCAGGGATAGGCCCAACCTCCCCCTCTGTGTGTGTGTGTTTGTGTGTGTGTGAGAGAGAGACTTTGTGTGGGTGCTTAGTGTGTATGCTATAGAGTGTGTGTGTGGCCGCATGTGTGTGGGAGTGGTTGTGCGTGCGTGTGTGCAAATGTATAAGAGTGTGTGTATGTGTGTCTGAGTGTGCGTGCGTGCGTGTGTGTGAGAGAGAGAGTGTGTGTGTGTGCTACGAGAGCAGAGAGAGGGGCTTGTGCTCTCTGCATGTTCCGGGAAGACCTCCTGAGTGCACGATTTCCCCTCCGTCCCACTCGTTTACCTCACTCATTCACCTCCATCCATCCATCCACCCCCCACTCTTCTGTTTAGTTCTCCCACATTCTCTCTCTCTCTCTTTCTCTCTCTCTCTCCCTCTCCCTTTTTTTAAACCCTCTCCCCTCCCCCATTTCTCTACCAAATCACATGTATTTAGTTTTGGTTGTGGGCCTTGTTTTAAATTTTTTTATCCTGTTTGTGTGCACTTGCAATGAAATCTATGTTCAAAAAAAAAAACAAAAAAAGGCAAAGGCAAAAGCAAAGAGAGTTACGCAGGATCTTTGATTGAATTCATTATCATTATTTGTTTTCTTCATTTCTAGTTCTTTGCATCTTGGGTTGTGCATCTCGTTTTGTTTCCCCTTCATTGCCATCGGATGCTGTAATGTTGGAAGACTATAAAAATGAAAATGTAAAATCCTGTATCATTTAAGAAATGTGTATAAAAGAGAAATGTAATTCAGTTATCAATAAAATACTTATCCAGTTTTGGAAATCTTGTCTCCGGCCTTTATTTATTTATTTATTTATGAAATCTATAACATTTAGCTACTTTGCTGTTTCTTACATCAGCAATTAGCAAAAAGTTTGACACACCTACTCTTCATTCATCGTTCTCTTTCTGATTATTTTTACACTGTAGAACAAAACAGAAAACTTTATAATTATAAAAATAGCACTTGTGTGGTTATGCAGTAAACAGAAAAGTGTACACAAATCTAAATTATTTATATTTGAAGGTCCTTCAAGCTTAAATCGTTGCTGATGTTCTCCCTATGTAAATCAAAATCAGCCCCATCCCCTCTCAAGCCCCACTGTAATTGGATAGACTCATACAGTATCTCACAGACGTGGGTACAACCTTCACATTTCAGCAACAAATGTGCTGCATCTTTTGAAGAGACGATACTACAGAAATGAAGCATGGATATGTTTTTGAGTAGTCGGTGTACAGCTTGTGTGGCAGGATTAATTTCCTGTCCTCTGAAACTCAAGCTTAATTTCTGTAGTGCTGTCCCTTAATAAGATGTAGCACATTTTTTTTTGCTAAAACGTGAAGGGTGTACTGACTTTTGTGAGATACTGTCTCACATCTCTCTGCAGTCGCCCCATAATCGAGAGGAAGAGCTGAATCAGCAGGGGCGGTCCCCTGTTATGGTTTTATAACGTCTTACTGATCCTCTGCCAGGACCTGTTAAATGTATGCTGGCAGAGGGATGGTCCCACTGCTGCCTTTAATGTCCCAGCCTGACAGAGGTGTGGACCTACATGTGGACACTGGCAATTAGGCCGAAGGGGAGGTGTGTTTGTGGCCGATCGCGGACCCTCTGCAAGGCTCGGTTGTCACGGTCAGCGGCGGGCCAATTTGTTAGTGTCCCTGAGGCAGCCGCTGCTGTGACCAGACGGATAATGCTGTGTGATTCGTGAGATACGAGGCTGTCATGTTGTATTGGGATCACAAGAGGCGGCTGTGTCATTATGTAAGCCTCTGTCACACACTGTTATAGGTGAAAGGGCAATGTGTGTGGTAGGTGTATATGTTCTGCTGGGGTTCTGGTGGGAGATGACAGAAAAGCACAATTCACAATTTCAGGCTTCCCAACTCAGATGTTCCGAGCATTGCTCAGGCCGTGTAATCCGTTATCAAAATCTTGTTTTTGTAAGAGATATTTGCTCTTTAATTACACACGTGTAAACACATTGTTTTTATTATGTCAGAGTTCCATCACGCTCCCTGTGTGTTTACATGGATGAGAACACGGCATCCTTGACCCCTGACCCCATCATCTGGGCATCCTTGGACACGACATGTTCCTGTAGTTCCTGGATATCCTCTTTAGATAGTCGTGTCTGCCGTCGCTGCCGGCCCCAAACAGCCGTAGACCCTGAGGTGCATTACTGATGAGGCGTCCTGGAAAGTTCTAGACCGACTAGACCATGTGACTTGGCAAACAATAAATAACAATAGGAAGATTGACTCAGGACTCAGAAATAATAGTATAATAGCAATGTTTGGGAAAATGCCTAGCACTTAAGGTTTTATAATATTATTAATAATAATAATAATTGTTATTATAAAACCTAAAGTGCTAAGTGTTCTCCCAAACAATAGTATGTTGGAATAAGGTTTGTAGTCAGGAAGGTTTAAATCAAGCTTAAAGCAAGACATTTTAGGCTCTATAAAAGAATTCCATTCTGGGCCCTCCTATTATTAATAACAATTATTAACAATTATAACATCAATGTACATTATTCTATGTAGTAAATATTCTGCATACATGTTTGCACTGAAGCACTGTAGGAGCTGCTTTTAATCTCATTGTAGATGTGTATATAGACAATAAAAGCCATTCTATTTTATTCTATTTTATTTTATTCTATCCTGAGCCCTTAAAATCAATCCATCTGCCCGCATCCCCCATCTTCCCGGCACAGCCCCTGAGCCCACTCTCCCTAACCAACTTAAATACTGTGCCCGCACATGGTGGGAGGTGTATTTACTAGCCTGCGTTATCAAACCCTCTTACTGCCAGACAGATTCAGGGACTGGTGGCCGTAACAGGAGTGTGTAAAAGTCTGCCTGCCTGCCTGCCTGCCTGCCTGCCTGCCTGGCCACAGAAGCACAGCTGTGCAGCCGTATCCGGGAATGAACTGGCAAATGTGCTGATAAGTCTCTGGCCCGCAGAGAAGGTACATCTTCATTAGAGCACTGGGTCTAAAGGCTGAGAGAGAGCAAGGGAGGGAGGGAGGGAGGGAGAGACAGAAAGAGAGATAGAGAGAGGAAGAAAGAGAGAGAAGAGGGAGATGAAAGAGGGGGAAAGGATGAGAGATAGAGAGAGAGATGGAGAGAGAAAAGGAACATGAGGGAGAGAGAGAAAAGAGAGGGGGGGGAAGGAAGAGAGGGACATGGAGAGAGATAAACAGAGAGAGAGGAAGGGAGAGAGAGAAGGGAGAGAGAGTAATGGTGTAAAGGCCGCTGACATGTTCCAGCTCGTTTGATCTTAACGGCCTCATTGATTAGAGAAGCCATTCGCTTAATTAAAAGAGTAAAAAAGGGGAGAAATCTGCCTGGGTCAGCCCATGTCAAGGAAGCATCCGGCTCATTTCGTAATACCCACCAAGTGCCCTACTTTATTTTATTTATTCTTTTTTTTGACAAGCCTATTTCATGTGAGAATAAGATATTGTCACGGGAAACAATAGATGCTGCTTGTATTCCCCTGGTCCTTGTCAGCATAGTGTTGATGAAGTCTTTTAGTCTACAGTAGGGCTTACGTTCCTCCAGTCCGCGTGATAGTGAGGCAGCATTGTAACCGAGTAGGCCTTCGTGTCTGTATTTTTTTGCAGTGCTTAAAAAAGAAAAGACAGAATCATACAGTAGACTAGAGCATAAAGGCGAGAAAGGGGTAGCCTACTGAGATTTAATACAATGCAGCATAGAGTGTATCAGGGAGGGGGAGAACAGATAATATGCTCAAAGTGTTCTCTGTTTTAGGTTATCAGGTATGTATGGAGAGGTGGAGCGAATGGAAAAAATTAGAGCGAGAGAGAGAGGAGAGAGGAGTGTGATGAGATTAAAAACTGAATAGAGCCGCCACGGTTTAAATGTGATCAAACAGAAGAAAGGGCTGCAGTGACTGGGACACAGATTGTTTTCACAGGTGATAGGCTGATGGTAAGAGGGGGGGGGTCATTGTTAAAGCACATAATGGCCCACTAGACTGCACAGCAATGCTACATTATTATTTTCGATGGTTTTAATGCTGGTATTGTGGAGACACTTGAATTATGTAGTGTTCTACACCTTTGTAATACAATTTGGGCTGATTTGGGCCGAAAAGATATTACTGTTATTCTGTATTCTCTGTTTCTTTCCACAGTGTACTGAAGTGAAACTATTGTGACAATGTCCTGAAATAATGAATGTGGGTGCCTTCTAAATTGAGAAGCAGTGTGTGGATAAGAGATGGTTCTGGAACAATAAGAGGACGGACGTGTCATGGAGCAGAAAGGGACAAGGTCAAAGTCAAGGTCAAGGTGACACAGATGTCCTGTACTGTGCGAGACAAGACACCACACCAGCCCATCCCTGTCCAGCGCGGATGACTACTTCTCGATAAGGTATCCTTTCTTTAGAAAAAAAACAAAAGAACAAAAAGAATTACTTGCCTTCTGGGTCTCTGAAGGCTCAGTTTAACCGGAGTTAGCTCAGAAGAGCTCAGGGGATACACACAGACATCCAGCATTTGGAATCTGGCACACACAGAGGGACAAAAAAGTGTGTTTTGACTCTTGCTCTTCAACATGATTCTTTTAATATCAGTCCTGCTTCAGACTGCCTCGCTTTCCGATGCCAGAGGTAAGGACACTTTTAAGCAGAATATTTTTTCTGCTTGGGTGGGCTGCAACAAAGTACAAGACATCCTCAAGGTTAGACATTTTTGTGTGTGTTGTCCGTGACTGTACCATAAATAAACTTTAAACGGACTAAAAGTAGGCCGACCAAATCTTATTCCACAAAAATGATCTGGTTGCTCTCCAAGCAACTAAAGGGATTTTTATACAGCAGTCATTGTATCTCTGCAGTTTGGTGTTGTAATACTTAATAAGACTATCTCTGCGGGGGCCATTAAAGGCTGGGATGGGGAATGCAGCTGCAACAAGCTACAAGATAGAATAATATAAAATAATCTATCGCTAGCACATGCTCATAAAAGAAAAGGTGAAGTAAAAGTAAGTAAAAAGAAAGTAAAAATAAAAAAAGGTTTATGTTTCATTACAGCAAGCTTTTAAGCATTTGCTGTTACATAACCACCTAACTTTAATGATGCAGACATGAAAAAAGAAAATAAGATATTTTTGTTCTGTTTTACCCCCAATGCGATTTTGATGCTATCCTACTGGTTCCCTTATTTCTGGTAGGAAGCCTTGCACATTTCACCTTACAGTAATATAATGATGTGCCAGAGGAATAAAGCTGGTTTGGGCAGACCTCTGTTCAGTGAAACTGCAACTCAGAGCTGCGACCCGGTTTTGTGTCTACTCCAGGCTAATTCTGACTCAAGAATGTGGCTGCAGTAGGCTATTTGGTGTTCTTGAGACATGGGCATAATTTGTGGTATGGACGGTAGGGACATGTCCATACCAATTTTCAAATGTGCTTAGTTCCCAACCAGGGGCGAATCTAGACCATTTTTAGGGGTGCCAAGGCACCCCCGTGAAACTGCTCGGCACCCCCTGGCTCAGTGCAAAATGAATAATATATTATATATAACAATACTGTTGTGTGATAAGCACTGGGGGCCGGGCACCCCTAAAGACCAGATGCTAAAATCGCCCCTGTTCCCAACTGTTCCTAATGTTCCCTTAGTTCCCTAGCAATTTTACCAAACACATCACAAGGATAGTTCTCATACTGCCGTGTTTGAGATTCTGACAAATTGTTGTGTCCCCCACCGAATGTTGAGACCAAAACCTACCAGTCTCGTCTTGAGCGACTGACAAAAAGGACTTCTGTAGGTGGGAGGAAGACATCTTGGGTTCCACAGACTGTCTTCAATCATCCTGTCTGTCAGCTAGGAGGAGGCCTTCAGAGGAATGACTTCGAGCTATTCTACTGACAGCTCAGGCGATTTTGCGCTTAGCTTAGATTTAGAGGCTCACTGACACCACGAAGCTAAAAACTGTGTAGGCAGCAGACAGGATGGCGGTTAGCAAAAAATGTTTACTTCGTAGCGGGTCGGCCTAGTTGTTTTGAAGTCTAAACTCCAATGGACGCCTCATCTTTGACATGACATGTTTCTGGGCAGTGGGTTTTGTGTCTGATGTGATTTACTCGGTTTCCCAATCTTGCTGTTCCCCGTTGTGTGTCTTCTGCCCGTTGACGGCTCATGGCGGGAGTGATTACCAGCCTGCCTCTTATCCCTCCTGTGTCAGTGCCGACACACAGCACGAACCCTTCGCCCTCACGCGGTGGTCAGGCCATCCTTCATGTCCAAGCGTCTACTCCGCGGGCGCTGTCCACTCCCGCCTAATTTGGTCTCTTAATTAGTTTGTTGAGAGAGCGAGAGCAAGATTAGAAAGGAATAGGGGGTATTGATTATGGTCACCGCCATTTGTTTGGTCGAGTTAAGTGCTTTTTTCCTCCTCAAATCTTCCGAGCTTGAAATTACAGTTTCACCAGACAGTTTTTTGCCCAGACTCTTTGGTCGAAAGCCTGTTGAGATCACAAGAAGTTGTACATATTCAGTTTCTCTCAAACTAACTCTAATTACTAATTAACTACTAAATTAACTGTCCTTCAGAGGTTTATGACAACTCTGTGATGTAGTTAACATTCTGAGCAATATTCTGGGCTATGATTAAATCTCTTTATCCCTCAATCCCTGAACATCCCTTAATGTGTGTGTGTGTGTGCTGTGTGTTGTGTGTGTGCGTGCGTGTTTGTTTTGTGTGCGTGTGTGTTGTGTGTGTGCGCGTGTGCACGTGTTTGTGTGTGTGTTGTGTGTACGTGCGTGTGTTGTGTGTGTGTGTGTGTGTGTGTATGTGTGTGTGTGTGTGTCGTGCTTAGTCCTAGACCCCTGCTCTGCCTACATCAGTCTGAATGAGCCGTGGAGGAACACGGAGTACCACGTCAACAACTCGCGGGGGGTGCCCCTGTGTGACCGGCACGTGGCGGGGGAGTGGTACCGCTTCACGGGCATGGCCGGCGATGCCATGCCCACCTTCTGCATCGAGGAGAACCACTGCGGCACCCACGCGCCCATCTGGCTCAACGGCAGCCACCCCGACCTCACGCAGGGCATCGTCACCCTGCCCGCCTGCGCCAGCTTCAACGACAACTGCTGCCACTGGAGCGCCAACGTGGACGTCAAGGCCTGCCCGGGGGGGTACTACGTCTACCGCCTCCCCCGACCCTCCGTCTGCTTCCACGTCTACTGCGGACGTGAGTCGCAATATTATTATTATCATTATCATCATCATCATCATCATCATTATCATTTTTTTATTATTGTTATTATTATTATTATTATTATTATTATTATTAGTAGTAGTAGTAGTAGTAGTAGTAGTATTGTTATTATAACTATTACTATTATTTTATTGTTATTATTATTATTATTATTATTATTAAAAGTCTGTTGTCATGGTCCCTTGCATTCCAAATTGTGTTCCCCACTAATCTAACAGTGTATTTCTTGGTTATTTTGTTGTTACTGATAAAATAAAAAGTGTGAAAACAATTGCTTTGACATTGCAGGTTAGGGTTAGGCATGGGTTTTGTTTTGTTCTTTAGTTTTATTATGATAGGAGCCAACTGAAGTGCCCCATAAGCATATAAATGTAAAATGCGTGTGTGTGCGCATGTGTGTGTGCGTGCGTGCGTCCGTCTGTGCGTGCGTGTATCTGGCATCAAAGCTGAATTGCATACGAGCCGTTGTGCCCATTGAGGTGGAGATGAGTAAGGCAGGTGTCCCTAGCGAAGGATCACAAGGAGGCAACAGTCTCCAGCGAAGGATCCCTCAGTGTTTCAGCAGCCTGTCACAAATATCAAAGCCAATTAACGAGCAATCGTTGAGCACACTTAATCATCTCCACTCCCTCCTCCACTGCCCTGATCTGACATTATGCAAGATTAAAAATTAAGTTCGCAAAACCTTTTCTCTCTTTTCTAAACGGTAGCTCTCTCATTTGCATCTTGGCAGGAGAGGCTGGGATGTGGCCAAAGAGACAAGCAGAGGAAGAAGAGAGTTCTAACTGATCGAGCACAAAGCAATGTGTTGAGTTTTTCAATGATAATATTCCAATTCCAGCTTTCCAGGGACCCTTTGGCTTATGACTTGTTAAAGTCTTTCTGTTCTGTTTGTGTTTCAAGGATTTTGTACTTCTGTTGGGTTGTGACTAGGCAAAGCAATGTGTCTCAGTCTGTTGAGTGTGTGTGTGTGTGTGTGTGTGTGTGTGTGTGTACCTTCAGACTTCTATGACATCTGTGACGAGTTGGAGTGTGTGTGTGTGTGTGTGTGTGTGTGTGTGTGTGTGTGTGTGTGTGTGTGTGTGTGTGTGTTGGCCTTCAGACTTCTATGATATCTGTGACGAGGTGGATTGTATGTGTGTGTGTGTGTGTACCTTCAGACTTCTATGACATCTGTGACGAGGTGGAGTGTGTGGGGAACCACTGTGGAAACCTGGAGTGTCGCTGTGGCAACGGAACCGTCCTTGGGCTTGACGGACAGACCTGCCTGGGTAAGAGAACACCAAGCCTCAGACACACACATACACACAGTCTCAGAGACACACACAGTCTTTCAGATACACACAGTCTCAGACACACACAGCCTCAGACACACACAGCCTCAGAGACACACAGTCTGAGATACACACACAGCCTCAGACACACACACAACTCAGACACACACACACCCTCAGACACACACAGCTTCAAACACACACAGCCTCAAACACACACAGCTTCAAACACACACGGCCTCAAACACACGCAGCCTTAGACACATACGGATTCTTAGACACACACAGCCTCAGACACACAGTCTCAGACACACAGAGAAAACATTATGAAAGAAAGAAAGGAATCTGCGGTTTTAACGTGAAGAAATTTTATATTTTTTAAAGAAAATAAAAGTTTTGGCATAGTTTTTTTTCTGACAGGAAATACATCTTCTAGGGAAAGTTTGTCGTTTAATGACTGTCAAAAAGTATGGTAAAGGCTTTGTGGAGAAGCGTTTTGAGAAGAGCTTGCCTTGCGGTAAGCCCTTTTGGAAAAACATCTATATTTTAGCCGGCACTTTCTGGAAGTATCCGTCGTTTAAAGGTTAAATGGCTCAGCAGGCAGGCAGGAGAGGGGAGGAGGCTCGTTCTGTTTTACCACTGAGACAAGCTATAAACAAGCAGTCAATGCTTACAAATAGCCCCCCCGCGCCCCCCCGCGCCCCCCCACCCCCCCTGGCTCCCCTCCAGCCCAGACAAACTCAGCTCTAGCAATCTCAATAATATAAATCCTCTTCTTTGCGCTGCCAAATCCTAATGTACCCGAATCTAACCCCCACAGAGCTGAGATATGGGGGGGGGGGGGGGGGGGGATGTTGACCAGTGAGAGAAACGAGAACGAGAGATGAGAAATCGTGAGCACCACCATGATGTCTGAATGATGACGGTGATATTTATTCTGGTTATGACACAGGAGGCCTTCAGGATCAACACACTCGCGAACTGCTGAAACTGCACCACTTCATTCAGTCACCACGCAAAACGGTTCATAGTCCTTTAAACTCACCCTCAGCAGCCCTTCTCTTTCATTGCCTACAAATACCACCCCACTCCCTGGTCTCTGGTCTGGCTGTAACTTTTTATAACATCTCAGGTGTGGTGATTCACAGTGTGTCCCTCTAATCTCCCTTCCACTACCTCCAAATACCACACCCCTGGTCTGGCTATAGCTTTTTACACATTTCAAGTGTGGTTATTTACAATGTGTCCCTAATTCCTGTGGTCAGTGGTCTGCCATAGTGGACGCTGGTGAGTGTCAGGTCACCTGTACCCCCCTCTCAGACTGTTCTGGGATCAGCAGTGGGAGAGGGAGGCTTGGACAGAGGATAGGAGGTTGGAATGGAGCCACTCTGGCTTGGACAGAGAATAGGGGTCTGCCTGGGACGGAGGATGGGAGGCTGGGGTGAGGATGGGAGGATGGAAGGCTGGGAGGCTGGGGCGGAGGATAGGAGGTTGGAATGGAGACACTATGGCTTGGACAGAGAATCGGAGTCTGCCTGGGACGAAGGATGGGAGGCTGGGGTGGAGGATGGGAGGCTGGGCCAGAGAGGTTCTGGCTGGTTCTGTGTGATAAACAGGATGGATGTGCCCTATGGTGGCCCACTTGGTCCAGTCTCTGTTCATCACAAACACCTGCCACTCTCATTCTACACTACTCTCTCTCTCCCTCACATTGTATATTTCTCCCTGTCCCTCTCTGTCCCTCTCTCCCTCCTCTACCCTCTCTTCCTCTGTCTCTTTTGCTGCACCCCTCCCCTGCTCCCTTTTTAACTGTCTTTTTCTCCCTCTGTCTCTTTTTCTCTATCTTCTCCCTCTCGCTCTGTTTCTCTCTTAATCTTTCTGTCACGCTCCTTCTCTCTGTCTTTATTTCCCCCTTTTCTCACTGTTTTTCGTTCTACTTCTCTCTCCCCTTCTCTATTATAACTCTCTTTCTCCACCTCTCTCTCTTTCTCTATCTTCCCCCCCTCTCTCTTTGTTGATCTCTTACTTTCTCTCTCACTCTCTTTCTCTCTATCACCGCTCCCCTTTCTCCCTCCCTCTCTCTCTCTCTCTCTCTCTCTCCCTGTCTCTTTCTCTCTATGTCCCCCCCCCCCCCCTCTCTCTCTGTCTGTCTGTGCCGTGCTCAGATGTGAACGAGTGTGAGAAGGGGAACGGTGGCTGTTCTGACGTGTGTGTGAACACCAAGGGCTCCCGCCGCTGCGAGTGCCAGCCTGGCCGTGTGCTGGACACCGACGGACGCACCTGCAAAGGTGACACTGCTGACACAACCCAAACACAGCTGCAGACACACACACACACATACACACACTCACAAACACACATATACACACACATACACATATACACACACCCAAACACAGTTGCCGACACACACACACCACACAAACACACACACACACATATACACACACATACAGACTAACACACACACACACACACACACACACCACACAAACACACACACACACATATACACACACATACAGACTAACACACACACACACACACACACAAACACACCCACACACACACACAGACGGCAGCACAGCACATTATCACATTAGTAGCACTAGGGAAATTAGATCTGGGGTGTGATGTCGTCCTGACATCTGCTCCTAAGATTTAAATGTTTAACAGTGTCAACAGGCAAAATATCTCCTGTCCAATACCATTACATATGATATTTCTATACAGATGCACACCACAGCTACCTATCTGAGCCTAGTTACTTGTTCATGTCTTCAGACTTCTCATCATAAAACTAATTGGTAGTCCACAGGAAAAATATGCAACGTTATTGAGGTGTGTGTGTGTGACTTTGTGATTTTGCTGTCACAAAATAACATTTTTCACCTACTCCCCCCTATCAGTAGTTGCACTAAAACCCCAGCTTTTTAAAAAAATAGCATTTACTTATAAAAAACAAATCAACAAATCAAACTTTTAAATGACATTTTCTCAGTACTGGCACTTTGTGACCCTGTCTGTTTTTCCTGTGGACTCCACAAATACAAACAAACAGAAAGCAGAAAAGCAGAATACCAAAGCAGAGTAAATCCATACTCTTCAAAGGGTACAGTCAGCCAGTCAGGGTATAAATATAAAATAAAGGAGAGTTACCTGGAAGAGCTAGACATCACAACTTCACGAGATGTTATTTATTTTCAGTCGTAATGCTGTCTGTGTGTGTGTTTCTGATGTGCTGTGTCCTGTCTTCCTGCGTAGCAGAGATTGAGGGGTTATTTACAGTCTTATTCCTGTGTGTGTGTGTGTGTGTGTGTGTGTGTGTGTGTGTGTCTGA
>CM059286.1:18275827-18303327 GCA_030347295.1 Setipinna tenuifilis
AAATGCTACACTACTGAGCAGATGTAGGATAGTGGCTGGAATAAAGATAAAATCATCTTTTTCAAGGCCAAATGGGACACATACAGTACCAGATGACTGGACATTGTGTAATCCAAAGTGTCCAAGATGGGTGAGCTGACAGACAGTGGTCTGTGGTAGTTCGACAGGCTGAACATTAGGATCAGTGATCCCAGCAAGGGCTTTGGAACGGTGCTGGGAAATCTCATCAGTAATGGAGGTGGCTCTGTGGCATTTTGAATAAAGACTAAACAAAAGTTTTCCCAGATCAAGGACCAAGAGTCAGTGAAGCAGTTCAGCTTAGGCCTTGGAAGTGATTTGGACAAGAGCAACTGCTGTGGGCAGTGAGAACACACCTAAGATGAAGAAGAACTGGTGTTCATGGAGAAGAATTGATAATTAGGATAGAGTTGAAGTAGGCAGTGTGGTGTTGGAGGGCCATGCTTGACTAAGGCCTCAGGATGGACAGAAACAAAAGAAAAAAAGAGAGGTCTGGTCTTGTGTAGCTAAAGCCATGAAAAGACGTGTTAGGGAGGTCCATTTCTGAAGTACTTTAGAAATAGTGCTGAATTGTTTCATTATCTCCTAACTGTGATATTAGGAGTTCAGCATGCTTTAATAGTGTTACTTCAGGAGTTTTAAAGTGGGGAACACTATCACTTTCCCTTTTGCCTAAATACATCCGCAGTACAAGATCACAGACAGAATGTTTAATTAGGAAGTACAAGCAAGTTGCTGGTAGACAATAAAACGAGTACTGTACATTAGAAAAATTCAATTAAAGTCCCCTCTGTCTCTCTCTCTCTCATTGTGTTGCAAATGATTAAACCTTTGTTTAGCCATGCGTTAACATTTTAATTAATCCAATGGTATTGATGTTTTTTTAGCTGTATCTCAGATGAGACGGTCCATCAATACAGCACTAAAGACCAGCTCTCCAGACACTACCACGTGCCCGTCTTCAAGTTTGTGGGCAAGGACAACGGGGTGAGTGATATGAGGGGGGCATGGGTCATGTTAATGTGAGCTATACTGGTGCCAGTTTCTATAAGCATCAGTCTGTGTATATGTTTGTTTGTGTGTATGTGCTAGCGTGCGCGTACGTGTGTGTGTGCATGTGTGTGTCTGCTGCTGAGCATCAAAGAGACTTCCTGTTGGGAGGTTGACATCTGCAGGCTGCTGTGTGTGTGTATGCGTGCGTGCATGTGTGCTTGCTTGTCATACTATGAAATATATTATTGTGCCTGTGTGTGTGTGTGTGTGTGTGTGTGTGTGTGTGTGTGTGTGTGTGTGTCTGTGTCTGTGTCAGTGAGTGTGGGCATGCTGGTGTGTGTGTGTCCAAAAATAGATTGTTATTTGCATTTGTTTGTGCTGCAAAAGAACAATTTTTGTTTTATAGTTGTGAGCTGGAATCCAGACGGCATTTATTTGTTTGTGCATGCAGGTTTCATTTGTCTATGCTAATTCATGGTAGCTATGTGTGTGTGTGTGTGCATGTGTGTGTGTGCGTGTGTGCTTGCTTTTAATGCTGTGCAATGGTTTGCTGTTACTTGTGTTTGCATACAAAACTATATGTATTGTTATTTTCATTTGTGTGTGCTGCAAAAGAACAATGTTTGTTTAACATTTATGAGCTGGAACCAAGAGCCAATACTTTCTGTGTGTGTACATTTGTCTCTGCTGAATCATGGTAGCTATGTGTGTGTTTGTGTGTGTGTGTGTGTGTGTGTGTGCATGTGTGTATGTGTGTGTGTGTGTGTGTGTGTGTGTGTGTGTGTGTGTGTCTGTGTGTCTGTGTGTGTGTGCATGTGTCCATGTGTATGTGCCTGTGTGTGTGTACAGGAGGTGTTCCTGCACTGCCGTGTGCTGGTGTGTGGGCAGGCGGAGGGGGTGGGGGCCGGGGAGGCGGCGGCTGAGGGGGAGTCTCGGTGCGTGCAGGGCTGCCGGAGACGTGTGCGGAGGGAGCTGTGGACCGAGCAGCACCAGGACCAGACCGTGCTCATGGGAGGACCCATCCACATACTGCCCTAACTATCACACACACACACACACACACACACACACACACACACACACACACACTCACCTGTGGACTGACCAGCACCAGGACCAGACCATGCTCATTGGAGGACCCATCCACATACTGCCCTAACTATCACACACACACACACACACACACACACACACACACACACTCACCTGTGGACTGACCAGCACCAGGACCAGACCATGCTCATTGGAGGACCCATCCACATACTGCCCTAACTATCACACACACACACACACCCACACACACACACACACACACACACAGACATACTGACCAGCACCAGGACCAGACCATGCTCATTGGAGGACCCATCCACATACTGCCCTAACTATCACACACACACACACACCCACACACTCACACACACACACACACACACAGACATACTGACCAGCACCAGGACCAGACCGTGCTCAGTGGAGGACCCATCCACATACTGCCCTAACTGTCACACAGACACACACACACACACATACACACACACGCACACACGCACACACAAACACGCACATGCACACACACATACACATATACAAAAGGAGCCCATGAACACACACACACACACACACACACACACACACACACTTGCAGACAGGCACACATACTGTACACAAATGTAACTCTGCCCCTCCCACACACACACACACTAATGTACAGTCATTACGTGCTATCTAGTGACCTGATTTTGATGGTAGTGCATTGACACACAAACACATGGAACACTCCCAAACACTTTCTTTCTAAAAAATACTCTTATGCCATATCTGAAATATGACAAACACAACCATCCAGAGGAATATATTAGGCTATGCATGTCCATAGACTCATTCTAGCAGTCCAAACACCCTGGACAGAGACTCCGCATCACATCAGTCCTCTGACAGGACACATATCAACCATATTTCCACAGCGCATTTATGTAATTCCACCGCCGGAAGAGAGAGAGAGAGAGAGAGAATACTTTAACTCTCGGCCCGTAAGGCCGCGCTCATCGCTCTCAGCCACTTAGGGTAATTTAGTAACAACATCCCAAAGATTGACGTGCAATTTTCAAGTCACTGGGAGTCACGCTGTGCTTCATTTGTTAGTTGACGTGCAGCAGCAGCTGAGAAGATGAGTGAAGGCCTGTCTATCTGTCTGTCTGTCTGCCTGTCTATCCGTCTATCTATCCATCATTCTGCTCAGCCGACACCCCTGAACGTGCATCCACACAGCCCCATATTTCACATCACGGGGGGCTCAGCCAGGGAAATGTTTATGCACTCCCCAGTGAGATTTAACGTGACGGCTTGCAATGTATCTCCATGCTTTCAGGACTTTATTCGATTGCAACCAACACAAATATTAATATGAAAAGAAAAGTGTGTAACCGGCCAAAAATAGCAGTTGTAAATTTATTTGCACTTGACTTGATACAGGCTTATGCATTGCGTGAAATTGTAATATGCTTTTTGATATCTCTTGCCTTAATAAATCAATTCTTTAATAACTATTTTTAAGAAGCAATTTTCTCCTGATTTTGTTGCTGTCAGTCACATTGATGCGTTTTTTTGGGGTGCATGCAGACTTTATCCTGGTGCATGGATAATGATAACTTTGGTTTCAGCTTGGGTTTGCTTGCTTTTAAAGTTAGTAGGAGTGAATCACCAAAACCAGTCCGAAATGACAACAATCAGTCCCATGTTTTCTTTATAAATTAATTTATTTAACACCTTTGAAATGAGGTATTTAGGTAAGGCCAGTTTGGGGCCCAGGTAGTTCAGGCTGTAGAGACATTTGGCCAGAGCAAAAACAAAAAACCAAAAAAAAACAAGAACCAGTAAGGAGGTCACCATACAAAATAATTTAACACATAGCCTGGGTGGTCATCATTTAGCATTAGCAACAGCTAATGTTATGCATTGTGTCCACGTTAATATAACCTGGACCGGGAAAATAACTTTCCCAATTAGTGTGGAGCAAAGTGCTCCGTTTTAAAATAAATTACACATCCAAAATATGCATAATACACCTTGTTCATGTTCATGCTCCAGTGTGCCTATGCTCTCACTAGCACATTGCTACTCTCCATCTGCCTTTTATCATTGCTCTTTACATCTGAGTGTGTGTGTGTGTGTGTGTGTGTGTGTGTGTGTGTGTGTGTGTGTGTGTGTGTGTGTGTTTGTGTGTGTGTGTGTGTTATGTCTTCCCATGTACCTGTTATCATTGCTCTTTACATTCCTCATGAATGTGTGTGTGTGTGTGTGTGTTATGTCTCCCCATGTACCTGTTATCTTTGCTCTTTACTTTCCCAGTGGCAGTTATTAAGATGGTATCCTATAGCTGTGTGTAGTGTGTAGTGTGTGTGTAGTGTGTGTAAGCCATTTCCTGTTGACTAAGGATGGAGCTCCTTCATAAGTCCTTTCCTGTTAGGAGCATTGTTCATTTTCAATTTTGACTGTAGTGTGTGTGTGTGTGTGTGTCTTCTTTGTGTTGGTGTGTGCAAGGGTATGTATGTGTCTGTTATGTGTATATGTTTGTGTGTGTGGGATTGGGGAGGGAGGGGGGTTGTGGGTTGGGGAGGGAGGGGGGTTGTAAGTGATGTGTATATGTGTGTGTGTGGGAGGGGGGGCAAGTGTAAGTGATGTTTATATGTGTGCGTGTGTGTGTGTGTGTGTGTGTGTGTGTGTGTGTGTGCATGCGTGCGTGCGTGCAAGAGTGCATGTGTGTGTCTGATATGTGTATATGTGTGTGTGGGGGGGCAGTGTAAGCATGTGTGTGTTTGGGGGGGGAGTGTAAGTGATGTGTATATGTGTGTGTGTTTGTGTCTGTATGCGTGTGTGCGTGCATGTGTGCAAGGGTGCATGTGTGTGTCTAATATGTGTATATGTGTGTGTGTGTAAGGTGTGTGTGTGTGTGTAAATGATGTGTATACGTATGTATGTGTGTGTGTGTGTGTGCGTGTGCGTGTATGTGTGTGTGTGTCAGTGTAAGTGAAGGGTCGATAGGTGGACGCTGGTCAGGGAGAGAGACGCAGGATGCAGCTGCATCCAAACATCACTACTTCAGAGTTCTGCTGAGTCACTGTGCTGTGGGGTGGGTGTTTTCTCTTTTTCTTCTCTCTCTCTCTCTCTCCCTCTCTCTCTCCCTCTCCTGTGTGTGTATGTGTATTCGTGTGTATGTGTGTGTGTGTGTGTGTGTGTGTGTATTCGTGTGTGTGTGTGTGTGTGTGTGGTTCACTGTTGGATGGTGCATTCCCCTGATTTACTGTATTTCTGAGGAGGGCCGAGTGCGCCCCCCAGAGGTTGGTTGGTGCAGTGCGGTGTTGTGCGGTGCGGTGTCATGTGGTGCGGGAGCGTCTGGGCTGCCGCTGATGGTCCTCACAGCTCGTCCCGCTCCTCGCCCTCACAGAAGCACGCTGCCCTCTGGCTGTTCATGTAGGACCTGCAGCCCAGCGTCCACACCGTGTTGTACATAGCGTCCGCCATCGACTCACATACTGCAGCAGGAGGTCAGGAATGGAAGAAGAGAGAGAGAGACAGAGAGAGACAGAGGGAGACAGAGACAGAGACAGAGACAGAGACAGAGACAGAGGCAAAGACAGAAAGAGAGAGAGGCAGAGAGAGAATGTGAGAGGAGAAGGTAAGAAAAGAAAAGAAAATAAAAGAAAAGGGAAGAGAAGAGAAGAGAAAAGGGCATTTATACAGTTCGAGAAGAGAGAGTCCTAGTTTAATCCTCTTGTTCCAGCTGCTCTATTGAAAAATGCTGTTGTTTATAATCATAAAAATATCCCATTATCGCTTCCTGGGCCCTCGTCTGCATTTTTATGGCAATGCCGCATACCTCCATTTTAAATTTGATCACATAATGCCGCAGAGCAATTGATTATGAGGAAGAAAATGAACTGAGCAGATGCCAAGGGTGCAGAGCAGGCACTAACCAATCTAGCATGTACAGTTGTTCTCAAAAGTTTACATACTCTGGCAGAATTGATGATTTCCTAGCCATTTTTTAGAGAATAATATGAATAATAACACAAAAACTTTTCTTTCACTTATGGTTAGTGTTGCCTGAAGCCATTCATTGTCAAACAACCTGTGTTTACTTTAAATGATAATGATCAAAGAAACTACCCAAATGCTCTCTGAAAAATGGTTAAGATATCATCAATTCTGCCAGGGTATGTGAACTTATGAGCGCAACTGTATGCAGGGTTGTAGCCAGAAGTCATAAAAAAATTTTAAAAATCAAGTGGGCCTGAAAGAAAAGTTGTTGTGTTATTCATATTCTCTAAAAAAAATGGTTAAGAAATCAGGGTATGTAAACTTAACAGAACAGGTGGGACTGTTTCCAGGTAGGCGAGGCTCACCTTCGACCTTTGACACGAAGCCCAGGCTCTTCTTGAGCTCGGAGCAGATGCCGTGCAGGCACCAGCGGAACTTGGAGTCGCAGCGGTTCTTGTTGGAGCCGCAGGTGTCGTAGCACACGTCCAGCTGGTTGCAGCACTTGGTCATGGCGGGGATGCCCAGGTCAAACTACGGAAAGCCACATGGGTCATGAGGTTTAATGTGACTGCAATAGAGGACTGGCCTAACTGTATGAGTTGGTCATGCCTGGGATGACCAGATCAAACTACGGAAGCCATCATTGGTCATGAGCAGGTTAGGTTTGTGTAGAATGACAGATAAAAAACATGTGACTGTGGAAAATGTAAATTGCATGGCATAGATGCCAAGTTTGAACTAGGGAAGGACAATACGAATCATAAGGTTAATTTGACAAGAGTTAAGAACTGGGCTGACCGAATGACCTCATGATTGCATCCATATATAGTTTTAAAAATATAAGAGAGACAAATCAAATGTGACAGTAAAAATGTCCAGGTCAGACTGCTGCAGGGACTCCTGGGAAGGAGCAGGGACAGTAGAGTAGAGATACTTTATTTATCCTGAAGGAACTTATGGACAACTGGAGTCATGAGGTTAATGTGACTGCATTAGAGCGCTGAGGTGGTGATGGACTGTGTGATTTCATCCATATCCTTTCACATATGACACATAACGAGTATAAAACACAGATGAAGGTAAAAACGTCAAAAAGAAACACTGAAACAACTGGTGCAGAGGTGACGACGATGATGAGACGGACGCGAGTGCAAACGCACAGGTTTGAGATATGACCATGCGGTAGTTATTAAAAGAGTGTTAGCGACTCTGCAGGCATATACACACACACACAGTCAGCAGTAGCAGCTCGCAGGCACTAATCGTATCGGCTAAGCCGCAGCAGTAACATTTATAAGCGGAGGCCATAAACAGCGCAGGCTTAATGGCTACGCTTCATCATTATTATTAGTAATGGTCAGGGCTGTACGGAGTTAGCAGGAAAGGGAGATTCATGCTGTTCTGTAAAGCGGGCGAGTGTGTTATTAAGCGGAGAGGAAGCTCTGATATAGAGGGGGAGAGAGAGTGTGTGATATTAGGTGCAGGGGGAATACGTTATGTTAGAGGGAGAAAAAGTGGGTAACATTTTATTTGAACGTGTCTACATAAGGGTGACATGAGTCCTTTATTAAACATTACATGACATATGTCATAAACATTAATGACACATTTATGTTTGTGACTGTTGCCATTAAGTGTCATTCTGTTTTTGCATTGTCGGCATCCCAAAATATATCAACATTTCATTAATGACACTTAATGGCAATAGTCATAAACATGAATAAAGTGTCATTAATGTTCATGATATGTGTCGTTAATGTTTATAACATACACATATCACTCTTATGTACACACATTCAAAATAAAGTGTTACCAAAGTGTGTTATTAGGTGCAGAGACAGTGCTGGTGCAGTGTGAGAGTGTGTGTTATTAAGTGTAGAGTGAGAGTGTGTGTTATTGGGTGCAGAGTGAGAGTGTGTGTTATAAAGTCAGAGTGTGTGTTATTAGGTATAGAGTGAGAGTGCGTGTTATTGGGTGCAGAGAAAGTGCTGGTGCAGAGTGAGAGTGTGTGTTATTGGGTGCAGAGTGAGACTGTGTGTTATTGGGTGCAGAGTGAGAGTGTGTGTTATTAGGTATAAAGTGAGAGTGTGTGTTATTAGAAGCAGAGTGAGAGTGTGTGTTATTGGGTGCAGAGTGAGAGTGTGTGTTATTAGGTATAAAGTGAGAGTGTGTGTTATTGGGTGCAGAGTGAGAGTGTGTGTTATTAGGTATAAAGTGAGATGGTGTGTTATTTGGAGCAGAGTTAGGTGCTGGTATGGTATAGAGTCAGAGTGTGTGTGCTATTAGGTATAGAGTGAGTGTGTGTGTTATTAGGTGCAGTGTGAGAGTGTGTGTTATTGGGTGCAGAGTGAGAGTGTGTGTTATTACGTGCAGGGTGAGAGTGTGTGTTATGGGGTGCAGAGTTAGGTGCTGGTGTTAGTGCTGTTAGTAGAGGTGACATACAGCATCCGCTACCTCGAAGCCCAGCAGGGACGAGCTGCAGCCGTTGGGCTCAGGAACGGTGTAGCCAGGGCGGGGGGTCGGTGTTTTACCTGTTAAAAAAAAGTAATCCTTTAAAATGTACATATTTCTCAAAGTTTCTCAAAGTTTCTCAAAGTTTTTCAGACCAAGGACCACTTTTCCCCCTTCAAATAAACCCTACAGCAGGGTTTGTTACAACACTGGAGCACAAATTACTTCTTGGATTTGAGCTGTTGTTTGGAGAGCTCTTGAGCTGGGCTTGTTTGTAAGCCTGGGTTTTGATCAGTTTCTGAGTACCTCTGAGGTATGCGTGAAGGGGAATCAAATGGTGTGCTTGGCACCCCTGATGCAGTACCCTGCTCTCAGTAGCCGGTCTTGATGCAGTACTCTTTGTAATGAAACTCCTCTCTATTCACAGTGGTGTTTTGGGAGTCCACTTAGCTTTGGAGGCTAAAAGTCCAACCTTTTAATTGTTCCAGCCATCCATCGAGCCAACCGATTGTGATTAACAAACACCATTCCTCAGCCAGGTAGTAGCTTAGTGAAATCCCCATCTCTGGAGGCCTGTGCTCTCCAGCACTGCTGCTCAGTCTATATTTTGGTGCCACAACAGTATGGTCTCCTTAATTCACCTGGCTCCCTTCCTTGGCTGTTTTTAAGTCTCACCTTAAAACCTGTTTTTATGCTCTTTACGTTCAATACGGCATGAATGTTTTTATTAATTTATCTGTATTTATTGTCATGCTTACTTCATGATACCCTGCTTGCCCAGTCATCTTTTGCTGTTGTTTTTAAAGTTGCTTTTATTAAACAAACTCATTCTTCCAAGACTGCTTCCCTTCCTAACAAAACTAATCTCTACTAACTAACTCTTTACCTAGGTGCCTCGTGCTTGTACGTATAAGTCTGTGTGTGTAGGGTGTGTATGTGTGTCTAAAGTGTCCCTGCTCCGGGAAACTTACTTAAGGCATATGTTTCTCCTTCTGTGTATGTGGGTAGTCTGTATACTCTGTGTTCCTCTACACCTCTGTTAGCTTATTATGTCCTCCTTTTGTAAGTCGCTTTGGATAAAATCATCTGCTAAGTGTAATGTAATGTAAACGTGACTTGACTTGACTTAATTAAGAGGTGGGGGACCACAGCTTCAGAGTAAAAATCCTGTACCTAACAAAGATAATTTGACTAATTAGCTCATCTGCCTGGCTGAAGTGTCATGTTAATCAGAATCGGCTGGTTTTGTGAATGGTTGGAACGATATATAATTTTTTTTAATGCCTCTAGACCTTCCCTCCTCCAGCCCGGCATACAAGCTCCGCTGGGGACGACCGGGGACACTCGTGGAGCTCTCCACAGCGCCCTGACTGATTTCTCTGGCGCTGTGTGTCTCTGAGCTGTGCTCCTTTGTCTGTAAAACTGTAAAGCACTTTGAGCTACATCCCTTGTATGAAATATGTAATACAAATGCAGCTTATTATTATTTTTATTATAATTACTATTACTATGTTTGGGTTTTGACTGGCCGGACCATCAGGAACTTCTGATTATCCCGCTGCTCCTTATAAGTCAACGGCACCTTTCTTGTTAGTCTGGCCGTACATGTATTTGTGCTCTGCACTACCTGAGGTGTCAGTGCATGCTGCTTATGCTTTGCTGTGGAGATGTAAACACTGGATTACTGTTTAAATAAATGAGAGTGTTGGGTGACATTTAAATGCCTCGACTTTGTCTTGACCTCGGGTGTGTGTGTGTGTGTGTGTGTGTGTGTGTGTGTGTGTGTGTGTGTTAATTCATTAATACTGAAATGTGTGTGTCAGCATAACAAGGCTCCAGAGAGAGAGACCACACTGCAACACTAACAACTATAATCATTATTGCCCCCCCCCATTCCCCCGCCCTCACCATAATGCAATTGTGTCTGTCATCAGGCTGAAGGGAGAAATACCGATGTTTTGTTTTACTTGTTTTACAGATCATAAACTGCCGACAGCTGAATTATTTTTCTTACTTTGATTTGCGTCCCGCAGGGAGGCCATGATAATTAAAGCACCCACACAGATCTATACATACACACACACACTCTCTCTCACACACACACACACACACTCTCTCTCTGTCTTACATACACACACACACACACACACACAAACACACACACACACACACACGCACACACACCAACACCAACTCTCTCTCTCTCTCTCTCTCACACACATAAACATACAAATGTACACATAAACAACCACAGACTTTTACATATACACACACTCTCACACACACACTCTCACTTTATTTCTCTTTCTCCTCTCTCTCTCTCTCTCTCTGTCTCACAAACACATGCACACTTTTACACACACTCACACACTCTCTCACACTGTCTATCTTTCTGTCTCTCTGTCTCTCACACACACACACACTCACACAAACGCTCACACACTCACCGTATCGGCACCGGTACTGGCACACGCCGTTGCGACCTCCCATCATCTCCACGACCGAGTCAAAGTAGGTGTTGACGGCCTGGAAGCTGCTCCTGATGGAGTTCATGGTCCAGCTGTCGTCCGCGTTGTTGCCCTGGAGGCTGCTGGGTAGAGGGGCCATGATGTCCTCCTCCTCCCCCTCCTCATCCCCTTCAGGGACCAGGTTCTCAAACAGGTCAGCCAGGACATCAGCCTCAGAAGGAGTGTCCACCGCCATCTCTCCATCCAGAGGGGCATCAGCGGGCATGTGCCCATCAACAGGGGCATCAGCGACCATCTCTCCATCAGCAGGGGTGTCAGCGGCCATTGCATCATCCACAGGGGTGTCCTCGAGTGTTTCGTCACCGGCGGGGGTATCCACAGCTGCTGGGGCATCAGCAGGGGCATCCATCACGGCATTCTCCCCAACTGGAGTCTCCCCAGCGGGTTGGTGGTCGTCGACGGCCACTTCCGGAGCCCCTGCTGGGGCATCAGAGTCCTCTGGCTGGGCAACGGCAGCAGCAGCAGGGGAGTCGGCCTGCAGTGGGGTGTCCTCAGCTGGGGAGTCCACTGGCGTCTCCATGGGGGGGTCTTCGGCTATGGCGGCGGGGGCGTCAGCAACATGCGAGTCATCCACCTCCTCCGCCACCACTGGTGCGTCTTCAACAGGGGCGCTATCCACGGCAGCGGGACTGTCATCAGCCGGTGCCTCCACGACTGGGCTGTCCACCACCGAGGGTTCCTCCGCTGCCAAAGCCACACTCTCCGCAGCTAACTGCTCCTCCTCTGGCGCTGCTGCTGCCTGGCTGTCAGGAACTAAGAGCTCCTCTGCTGCAGGGCTATCTGCCACAAGAGCCTCAGGGGCCAAGGCAACTTGGGGCTCCACGTCCACGGCCGGAGCCTCCTCAGCCTCCTCCAGGGCTTGTCTGGAGTGACCCAGACTGGCTGACATCCCCGAGGAGGCGCAGAGCAGGAGCAGAGCAAGGAGACGCAGGAGCATGGTGATGGCGCCGGTGTGTGTTGTCACAGGAAGGAGAGGCCGGCCGGTGAGGGAAGACAGAAAAAAAGGAAGACGGGGAGCAGCACGTGTGTGTCCGTCCGTCCGTGTGTGCTGTGTGTGTATGTATGTGTGTGTGTGTGGGGAGTCGGAGAGACTGACAGGAGAGAGGAAACAACACAGCTCTTCTCTAGCAGCCCTCGCGATCACTGGGCTTGGACTTTGGCCAGTGATTAGATCAGACGGACAGCTAGGCAATCACTGGCTCCAGGGCCAAAGGTCCACACTTATCTCTCATGTTGGCAGAGATCGTCCTGTTTCTCTTTGTGCCCCCCCCCCTCCCCCAACCCCGCGCCCCCCACCCCAACACACACACACACACACACACACACACATACACACATAAACACACTTCCTTCTCTGCTCTTGTTTTTTTCATCTTGTTCATCAGAGTGTAACTTCCCTCTGTCTGATACCCATAATCCTATTATGTTTTGAGCAGAGTGTATGTATTGCTTTGCTATCTTTAGTCCTGAATATTGTCATTCTTAGGAGCAGGAAGATTTGTGCTGTGTTGGTGACTAGGATTTTGCAAAAAGGAACACAAGGATAACAAGGTTTAGAAATATCAACAAGGAATACAATAATCCACAAGAGATTATCTGCTATGGATTTCATTGTTTGTAATGCTGTTTTTATTACTTTTTGTCATGAAATGGTAAATCTATCCTTTATCTGAATTTCTGTCCTTCTGGAGTTAAATAAAAAACATCCATCACACACTGAGATGTACAACTTCTCATCAGCACTTGTAAAAAAAAGTTCCCAAAGAAAGACTACCACCTAGTGTACTTCAGTGGCACACACATCCAATTAGACTCGGCCTTAAACCGAGAACATAAACATGGTTAAACATGGCCACAAAGGATGATTAAAACTATGCAAAAGTTTGTGTACTTTATATGCCGACGTGTTGTCTGTATGATTGGTATGGTTTTAAATTGAAACTGACTGAGTAGGGCGTTTGTTGATTGTTGGAAAACTGTTTATCAAATGTTTGGAGATGGTATTTTTACTGAAAAGATTTGCACGTGTCCTGAAAATATTTGTGCTTGTGCTTTGTTTTTGTTACACTGACCAGTCACGCTACAAACTCCAGTTTCTAGTTGGCACACTGTGTACTGGTTGTACTGAGGGTCTGGAGCATTTTTATCTATGTTAGTTGGCCTTAGTGTTGTACTATCTGAACTCTGATATCCACTGTTATCTGGTATATAAATTATCCACTGTTACATTTGGCCAATAACGTTATATTAAAAAGAAAAAACCCAGAGAATAGCCTTGTGTCTTGTGTCCAAGATGCAGATTATAGCACTTGACCTGAATGAAAGTTATACTGAATTAATGTTAGAATAACTTTTTGTAGCTGCAAGTAGGAAGTGGGGAGTGGTTTGTGTGTGAGATATGGAGTTAGACTTTTGACTTGACTGCTGGAAGGCTGCTTGCCGTGTTGGGGTGAGGTAGGGTTAAAGTCTGAGGCTACGTGTGAAGGTGACAAGGTCTATGCCATGTTTGATGACACTAAAATCTCCCCCAGAAAGATAGAGAGTTCAACACAGCAAGCTTGGGAGAAAATAGGTAAAAGACTAGTGGACTGGAGACACCCAACATAGTCCTGTCACCATCTTTGAAGTTACTACAGAAGTCTTTTCAAACTATACTTCAACCAAGTGAAGGACACCAAACAAATCATAGATTTTAAGAGCAAACTCAGCTAATCATATTTTGATTATGTACATAGGTCCACTGTGGTTTTGATCAAATGGTTGTTGGGTTTACCATTTTAGTTTAGTTGTATTTATTTCTATTTACCACTTTACTTTATTAGTAGGTATAAAGTATTAGTATTTAGTTAAAATTAGTTAGTATTCTTATTAGTACTGAAAAAAACAAGAAAAGCACTTACTATAAAATAAGCATGTTTTATTTGTTAGCGTTTCGCGAGTAGTGACAGGTGTACCATCCAACAGTAAAATGTTACTGGCTGAGGACATGCTCCTCTTCCTCCATGCCCAAAGTACTCCTGATCCTCCTCCAAATCTCCCTGTTGGGGACACACTTCGTTAATGATGAATAAAACCTTAGTGCTGTATTTCAAGCTTTTAAAATGACCATCAACATTAATTATATTTAATTATAAACATAATATTAGCTAATGTATTTCTTGTCTCGTGTCTAATGCATTTGTGAAACCTTGTCTAATGTATTTGTATCGGTTGATATACTGATACACAATATAAATATTTACAAGATACTGCATACTTTGTGTGTCAGGATTATTTTGTTGTGCTGTCTAATTAAAAATGCTGGCTAAACTGCATATGTGCCTGTTTTGGGGCATATATTATATAGTATATAAAGCTTTATCATAGACACAGGTCCATATAACACACCATACAGTATACATAGTATCATACTCATAGTATTGAGTGATCCTGTTGGCTAAATTCTCTATGGTGTGTGTGTGTGTGTGTGTGTGTGTGTGTGTGTGTGTGTGTGCGTGTGTGTGTGTGTGGCTGCCTACTCCTTCATCTTCTTATTGACCACCACTCCGTTCAGAGCAGTATTAATATTGTCCTCCATGTCCTGTGCAAAGAGGATAACACAAGCTGAGTGTTACGCCTGAATTGTTCTTTCAGTGTCACCACAGTTGATACAACACTGCTGTGTGCATACATGTACCATCACACTCCTCAAAAAAGCCAAGTTGTATACAACCAGACTTCTGTTTGGAGCTTAAAGATGCTTCACCTTTCTTCCTAAAGGCTTCTTCAGTATGGATGAAAGGTGAAACGCCTTTAAGTTCCAAAAAGAAGTCCAGTTGCGTTGCGTACAAAATGAGCTCTTTTGACCAGCATTACCTGGATGAATGACACTCTTCACAGATATACTGTCACTCTGTTTACATTATCCAAAGCAGCCACTGTAATGTCCATGCCAGTGATGTGATAGTCCTACATGTAGAAGCTGTTCTTATTACCACACGGTGTCTTTTGGGCAGCTAAGCAACTTCATGTACTCCATAACAAAATCTATCTATCTATCTATCTATCTATCTATCTATCTATCTATCTATCTATCTATCTATCTATCTATCTATCTATCTATCTATCTATCTATCTATCTATCGGTCTATCTATCTATCTATCTATCTATCTATCTATCTATCTATCTATCTATCTATCTATCTATCTATCTATCTATCTATCTATCTATCTATCTGCTTTTCTGTATGCACATCTGTACTTGCCTTGTTGCTAGTCTTCAGATGCTCATTTGCAGTCAGCAGATGCAGAATTTCAGTCTGAGGGGAAACACATGATGCCATTTCTAAGGGTCTTTTTTGTGTAATGTTATAGCAATACATATCGGGTAAACTGTGTGACAAATGAAAATGTGTGTGACATATGGAAATATGTAACATACAAAATACAGTACACACAGTTATGCACATGTACAACACATTTTAAGTGAATGTTCGTGACAGACATTATTGTAGCATAGTTCCAAGTATAGGAAAGCATCTACTAAGGCAAAGAGAAAGAGAGGGAGAGAGAGAGACAGATACACAGAGAGAGATGAGAGAGAAATAGAGAGAGATAGAGACAGAGCACCTTTGCATCTCGTATGTACTTCTCCGTAGCGGAGGTGGTGGTGGTGGACACCATGTTCTCCTTGATGTCCTTCTCCAGGGCCTGCACCTCCTCCCAGGTGCTCCACACCAGCCTCCTCTTGGGCTGGATGCTCCTCACCGCCACCACCTCCTCCTCCTGCTCCCAGCTCTCCACCTCCTGCTCAGCTGCTGGGGACACTACAGATGCAGAAACTAACAATGACTGAAATGTTCACTCGTTTACTATACAGTTGTGCTTATAAGTTTACATACCCTGGCAGAATTGATGATTTCGTAACCATTTTTTCAGAGGGTCATTTGGATAGTTTCTGTTGTCATTATGATTTAAATAAAGTAAACACAGGTGTTTGACAGTAAGTGGCTTCAGCCAACACTAACAATGAGTTTTGTGTTCATATTCTCTGAAAAATGGTTACGAAATCATCAGTTCTGCCAGGGTATGTAAATGTATGAGCACAGCTGTATAGTGCACTATGTAGGGGACAAAACATTGTAACTCAGACACTATATAGTGAACTATGTAGTGAGCGAATGAATATTTTGGGCACGGCCTGGGTTTCCATTCAACGTATTCACACATATGCACATATGAAATTTAGCTTTACAAAATACACCACTTTTGGTTTGTACTAAAAGAGTTTTTGCCAAATTGCGAAGTGTTTCCAGCTTGGATTCCTAATTCGAATGTTTATAATTTGCATTCAAAATTTGAATGCAATCCCCCCCATATGACATGGACCCAGAGGTGTAGCACCACACAGGCACATGCTTGGGCCCCCCAGGCCACTGAAGGACCCCAGACAACCGTTAAACGACGCCAGTGTCAATACAGTTCTCAATGAAGAAAGTGGTGTGTTCTTTCTGGGGGGGGGGGGGGGGGGGGGGGGGCAACGGAGTCCAGAATTTCCATATGTGTGGCACACAAAACATACACAGGAGAGTCAGTACTTCAGAACCCAGTGCCACTTCCCACTCTGGCATCTAATGTAGTCAAGATGTTGGATCTGGTGTAGGTGGTTTGGTTGATTTGGATGTGATGAGTTAGATAACCTGAAGCTCACATATGGTGCAGTAAAAAATTTGTACTGAAGACAGCGAAGGTGCTTTGGAAAGCAGTACCATTTTCCTCTGTGGTGTCTGGGCATCGCTCCTGTGCCAGCTGGTACTCTTGCCTGACTCTTTTGGACACAAACAAACAAACAAACAAAAAAACAAACAAACAAAAACACAACTTAAAAACTCAAAGAAAACCTTGCGCACAGCCTTGTGGCTCAGGTGTTGATAATGTGCAGCAAAAAGTCTAAAGGAGCACCTTTACCTGTTGTTCTCCTCCAGGGCCTTCCTCGCCTTCGCGGCCAGCGCCGACACCTCCCTCTCGGCCTCCTCCAGCTCCCTCTCCCCCACGATCCCGCTCCCCAGCTCCACGCTCAGGGCAGCCATCTCGGACTTCACGCCGACCGAGGAGGGGAGGAAATGGGAAACACAAGGGAAGTTTTCATACCTGGTCTCTCTCTTTCGCTTTGCGGCGTGGTACGGCGGATAGCTAAACAGGCGTGTTTTTAATCTCCGCCTGCCTGCCTGCCTTTTTGTGCACCGCATATAAGAGAACGTCGTCTCGACTACGAAAATGCCATAGTGCTTCATCACCCTGACAACAGCAATGTCCCATAGAGAAAGCTCCCACAACAACAGGGGCCCGTGCAGTGCAGGCACGGTGGAAGTCATTTAGCCCCCCCCCCCCCCTTTCATTCCCCTCTGTTTCCCATTACCCAGCGGCTCTCGTGAATTACAAAAGGCCCTTTTTGTTGTTACGGGCCTGTATGCCATTCATCACCGGCCCCAGCCCCAGCCCCAGCCCGGCCCAGTGTTTGCTGCAGTGTTTACCACATCCTGAAGAGAGGGCTGGAAGCTCAGAAGTGTGGCGTCAAGGTAGGAGTCATATTCTGCCTGGAAAATGATGAGAAGAACAAAAAAAACAAAACAAAAAACAAAAGAGAGGGGAGAAGGGAGAGGGGAGAGGAAGCAGTGATACAACATCATTACTGCAAGGACATTGATTTGACACTTAATCGCTCAGAGGATTTAAAGAGGCTAGGATTGGAGTTATTTCAGGTACCCCAGTAATTAGTCACACTTGGCTATGGGCGGGCCTAAAGCAAGGAAAAATCATGTCCAGTCGCTGCTGCTCATTAGGGTTTCGGGCTCTATAAATGTCCTCGTGGTGAGTGAGGGGGGGTGGGGGGGTGGGGGGTGAAGGAAACCTTGATTTCTCGGAGGAGGCCGCCGAACGCAGGCGACCTGTCACACACGTCAACGAAGACGTCACTAAACACCCTGAGACGCTCTCTGCTAGGACACGGCTGGACGGGGAGTTTCTGCAGTTCCTGTGGATGATCACAGACACACACACACACACGCACACATACACATGCATACACACACACACACATGGCTAATTGCACCAATCCTCACCTGGGAGACACACTGGCCAAAATAGCCTGTCCTGGCCCTCAACAGTCCTTGATTTATGACTTTCCCCATGGCAGATGGGCTACAGCTCAAGTCTCCTCCACAGCACTTCTGGACAGGACTGACAACGCCATTTAAAGTGACCATTACTCATGGTCACAGCACGTCATGCGTGTTCACACACAGCGCACTCCGAGTGCACTTCATTTATTTCCGTTTGAGTTTCCACCGGGTGCTGATTTTAGGAGGAAGGGGGAGTGATGTCAAAGATGTCTCTAATGATCTCCCCTGGGTGTGAAAGTGTGTAGGTGTAACACCTACACCCCTAAGGTGTCAAAGGGTTATGCCCCCACCCACCCATATCCCCAGGTATCTCACACAAAGGGTTAAGGTGAAACTTCTCACACCCACCCCCCACCCCCCTATACACAAAGGGTTAAGGTGAAACTTCTCACCCCCCACCCCCTATACACAAAGGGTTAAGGTGAAACTTCTCACCCCCCTCCAACCCCTACACACAATAGGGTTAAGGTAAGACGTCACCCAATCACATCCCCACCCCCCTACACACAAGGGGGTTAATCTGTAAGCTCCCCAGATGTACCGCCCACCTGCTCCAGTTTCCTGTGGTGGGCCTCGGCGACCTTGCTCCCGCCCATGCACTTCCTCTCCGCAAGGTCCTGCCTCTTCAGCACACTCTGGCCGAACTCCCTCATCATGCGCAGCTGGTCCTTCCGGGTCAGGCCGGCCAGGTGGGTCCGAGTGCACCAGAACCTTCCCTGGTCCACCTCAGCTCCGCGTTCCGCTCCAGGTAGGGGGGGTGGGGGTGGTCTTTTGTCCCCCACATCTCTGCTAGGTTTGACGAGGAACACCTCAGATGTGTCCAGCACCGGTCTGGGCTGTCCTGCTGCTGCTGCTGTCCTGCGGCTCCAGTCTGTGGTGGGGGTCCGGTCGCTGTCGCTGGCCTCCCTCACGTCCTGGCCCTGCAGGGAGGTGGTGGCGCTGGTGAAGTTGGTCATGGCCTCCTTCATCTCCTCCACGCGGGCCGCCCTCTCCTGCTGCTCTTTCAGGAAGGCGCGCCAGTCAGGCGTGTCGTCAGAAGCCTCGGCCATCTCCCAGATGGGCTTTTTGGGCAGCCTGTGCGGATGCTTTTGATGCAGGCCGTCTGGGCGGAGGTGACCGCTGAGGTAGGTCTTGATGTCGGCCTTGTGGGCCCTCTCCAGGCTCTGAAGAAGCCTCGGACGATCCCACAGGAAGTCATGTGGTGGTGGGCTCTGCCCATGTGGGTCACACATTGCTGAGGAGAGGACAGGAAAAGAGCAGATACAAACTTGCAGTAGACAAGCTGTTGGAATGAACGGGATAATAAGGATCATTCGCTTAAAACTAAAGCAATAGGAAAAATATTTGTGTGTCAATTATTGACAGATTATTGAGGCTATTTTTAAATGTACAGAAACATCGGTGATGGCATATTGAGTAATGATATTAACTTGGTTAAGATATACAATCACCTATTCTCCATCAATGCATTTCCAAAGCCAATATAACTTTTTATGATGAATTAAGATGAATTATTTTCCATCAAGATATTTATGACAAACATAACATTATTAAACCTAGCAATACAAACTGGTTTTGACCAGTATCACACGTGGCCTTTGTTAAATGTCAGAATGCACGTGAATACTAAAAAGACTTTACAGATCTTTATTTTCACGTTTTTATTATGAGTCCAAGAAGTTCTTTTACCATAAAGGCTAGTTCTTGAATCTTTCAAATGCTCGCAACTGAACACACAGCTAAATGGTGTAAAATAATCATGTTACATTCTCACCTAGGTTTGGTTTATCCTTTAGTCGAGACATGAGGAACTTTTTCTTGCCTTTCCCGTATGTAAACAGTACGAGGGAGACGAACAGAGGTTCTGTTGACGGTTGCTAAGCGCTGCATTCTTCAGACTTTCTGTAATTCAGGCAGGATTTAGGCTACTTCAGACCAGCGCCTTTTGGTTTTTATATTGACAAGTAGGCCGTAGATTCCAATTAAATGTTCTGGGATACAAATTAAGAAAGACATGGTTAACAGTTTTCACTCATTTATTTAGCAGATCTTTAAAAGACCCACCTTTACTTTAGACAATGATTTGATTTGTTGTAATCTCTGTCTTAATGAGAAGTAGTAGGTTGCAAAGCTGACAAAACAATGTTTAGAATTTGTTTAGAATTAGAATGTTTAGAATTTGCATAAGTTCAGTTGGTTCACTAAAAAGTAGCGCAGTCGTGTTGTATTCAAATATTCACAATAAGATGTTGGCGAATGTTCTCCAGTAGATGGCGTTGTATGCACTACAGAGGCCCTATGTTCCGGTAGGTGTGAGCTCTGACGTCAATGCACGCACGATGTCTTTCTCTCTCTCTCCCCCCTCCCCCCTCTCCCTCCTCTGTAAAGCACAGAGTGCACAAGGGTACATTAAGTAGCCTTCCATGCATAGCAATATAATGTTGATACGCAACAACTTCAGCCAGATAGTCAAAATGAACCACTCCTGACACACATGCAGATTTTCAGAAATATTTAATAAAAGTAATTACTGTTCTTACATTTATCATTGAGACATTCCTCATTACTCTTGGGCAACAGTATGCAATGGTTTCAGGTAACCATTATGTGTTCCATAACGTACACTTTGTACAAAACAAAAATGCTGACTTTCTTGTATAAAAAATATAAGTTAATTTAAATTTAAATCTAATTAAGAAAATAACAATAGTAATAATAATAATAATTAATAATGATAATAATTAATAATTATAATAGTTGCTAAAGATAGTGCAGACATGGGGAGATAATTGATTCGGACAGAGTGGGATTGGATGGGGGTGTACAATGCGATGGAGCCTTTCATTTTGGATGGTGGAACATGTGTGTGTGTGTGTGTGTGTCTTTGTGTGTGTGTGTGTGTGTGTGTGTGTGTGTGTGTGGGAAGGTGGGGGGGGGCAAGGCAGTCATAAGCCATTGCACACAGAGTCAGAAAGTGCATGACTGCCACAGTTAGCACCATAAGAGTGGATAGCTTACTTCTGCCAAATCTAACAAGGTTTCATACAACCAACTCTCTGCACATGTACATCTCTCTCTCTCTGTCTCTAGCACATACACACGCACACACACACACACACACACATGCACAGGTTTACCACGCTGGAAGCTGATTTGAAGACACAGGTTACTAACACCCACAGGCGTATCCCTCTCCGCACACACACACGTGCACACTCACACACACACACACACACACACACACACACACACACAAACAAATCAACTCCACATCCCAAACTGTTGATAATAATTACATTCACTCAGTTGTCCTGTCCACAGTGTAGCAGACTGCGATGGGTCAGCTAGGACCTGCACCTCAGGAACTAAACAACCAATAAGATAAGCTCCCCAGGAGTTGTAGCTCCCAGCTAAAGCATGACATTTGCTCAGTGTTGCATTGGCGTGTGGCTTTGGAGGGGAGTGGGCTGGGCTGGGGTGGGGTAGGGGGGGGTCAGTGAGGGGCAGTGTGGCAGAATCGCAGTGTCACAACATTACAGACATGCTTTGTTTTTTTTGTTAGGTGTGATGTGCTGGCTGAAATGGTCCACCCTTACACCCCCCCACTAGAGGGGTCAGGCCGCTTGCAGACAATGTCCCATCCACAGTGTCATTTGGACCCCCCCCCCCCAGGCCAGACACACACACACACACACACACACACACACACCACTCCTCCCTCCGGCAATGTGCCCAGACTCTTGTGTCTTTCTGCTGACCGGGTATGCGGCCTTTGCAAGATTCATTTTGTGCCCCCATCAGTTTTGCAGCTGGGTGGCCTGGTGGACAAAAGAGCAAGTCTGCCTCCACAGCCATGACAGGCCAAGATGGCAACTTCACAAAGTCGTGACCCTTCTGGTCACACGCTTTGGCCAAATGGTGAATCAGTGACCCACACCATGACCTTTGACCCCTTTGGGCATCGCATCAGGATTTCAGTACCTGGTACCTGGACACACACTACTGTAGGTAGGCGTACAATGTCGTGATTGGGTGTGATGTGTGGGTCTATCTGCCGCCTGTCTGCTGGTCTTAACTGCCTCCCTCACCCCCTAAGCAAACGCCTACACACACACTCACACACACACACACACACGCACGCTTCAAAAACACAGCAGGACTGAAGGCAGGACATGGCTTTCCATGCAGGCTGATGTAGGCATTTCTATCAACTCTGGATTAAAAATAAATACTATTAGACACAACAAAATAACATATTCGCTGTCTTCCTCTGCCTCCATGCTGAAACAACTGCACAACAGTGTCTCTCAGTTCATCCAAAAGCGAGGTCAACTACAAAGTGTGTGCCGTGTGTGTGTGTATGTGTATGTGTGTAGGTCGGTGTATGTTCAAGTGCACAGTGGGTTTGTGTGTGAGTGTATGTGTATGGTGTGTGTATGCCTGTGTGTGTCTAGTATGTCTGTCTAAGGGCCTGTACACACGGGAACACTCTTGTTTTAAATATTAACGTACAGACAGGAACATTCTCTGACAGGGCCGACACAATAATGTTGCTGAGAACGTGTGCACATCCCAGCTTGAGCGGCAGGGAGAGACGGCAACTGTGCAATGATTCACTTTAAATGTATTATATGTTGATTTTAGCAATATGTGTTGTTATTTAGGTGGGTCGGGTGCAGTGACAGTTGGTCTTTTAGTAAATAAGCACGATGATAGCTTTTGTAAAAGTTTAAAGTTGTTGTTGTCTTGTAAAATGTGCTTAAGTAAGTAGGCTAGTGCAGTCACCTCTTTTCCACCTGCATGTGATAGGCTACGAAGCAGAAAAGGACAAAACTAGAAGGGGCTGCAAAAAAACCTCTGAGACAACTGCGCAATGATTCAATTAAAACATTTTTTCTGTTGATTTTAGCAATATGTGTTGTTTTTTACGGGATTTGGCAGTAGCGACAGTTGCTCTTTTATGAAATAAGCATTATGATAGCCTACAAAATTTCTTTGTTGTATGGTACAAACTACTAATGATATTTAAAAAACAGCTTGTAGTTTAATGGCTGAAGGTAAAAAAACAATTGCGCATTGCTACATTGCAGACGAATTATACCACAAATTATCCTACAGTACAACAACCCGTTTGTAAAAGTTTGAAGTTGTTGTTGTGAGATGTGCATGTGAGGGGGCACTGACATCATCGTTCTCAAAAAGCAGTGGTTTTCTCGTCCACATGACTACGCAAAGGCGCCATTGTCAGATTTTTCCACTCTGGAAGCCATTCTTTAAAAAAATATAATTTCAGGCACCCAGAATGCCGGCGCGCAACCATCAAATACTTTACCGATTCGACCTAAAAATGTTCCCATGTGGACAGGCTGTAAGAGTGTGTGTGTATGAATGTATGTACGTTAGTATGTAGGTGTAGGAGTGTATGTGTGTGTATGATTGTGTGTGTGAGTGTGTGTGTGTGTATGTGTGTGTATGATTGTGTGTGTGAGTGTGTGTGCGTGTGTGAGTGCGAGTGTGTGTGTGTGTGACTGTGAGTGTGAGTGTGTGTGTGTGAACACGTGTGCATGCGCGTGCCCTTCTGTGTCAGCGTCTAAAGAGCTCAGTGCAGTAATTGCCTGTGCCATCGCCTAGTCCTAGACTGGAGCCCACTGCTCCCAGATCAGTCTCAGAACCATCAAAAGCCAGCATGTACATGTGCGTTAGTATGTATATGTATGTGTAGGAGTGTATGTGTGGGATTGTGTGTGTGTGTGTGTGTCTGTCTGAGTGTGAGTGTGTGTGTGTGTGTGTGTGTGTGTGTGTGTGTGTGTGTGTGTGTGTGTGTCTGTCTGTCTGAGTGTGAGTGTGTGTGTGTGTGTGTCTGAGTGTGTGTCTGAGTGTGTGTGTGTGTGTGTGTCTGAGTGTGAGTGTGTGTGTGTGTGTGTCTGAGTGTGTGTGTGTGTGTGTGTGTGTCTGAGTGTGAGTGTGTGTGTGTGTGTGTCTGTCTGAGTGTGAGTGTGTGTGTGTGTGTGAGCTCAGTGCAGTAAGTGCCTGTGCCATCGGGTGTCCTAACGTGGAGCCCACTGCTCCCAGATCAGTCTCAGAATCATCAAAAGCCAGCATGTACAGCAGCTTCTACAACACCGCCGGACTGGAATGGAGGTGGGGGTTTGGGGGGTGTGGAACGAAGGGGGGTGGGGGTGGGGTGGTGGTATTTTGGTGTGGGTACAACGGGACGTTGAAATGGTTTTAGCTGGGATCAGCATTACCTACGCTGCCCCCCCCCACCACACACACACAGTCCACGCTCTCGCATGAGCTGTGAATATGGAAAATAAAAATATGTATATAGAGCTTTATAGTTATTTTATTTGTGCCATCGTCACACAAAATAGGCTGTATCTCTTCATTCAAGTACTGCAAAAAACATTTTTGCTCCAAGTAACAGGAAACTTCCTTGAGACAGGCGCACAAGCGGTGTGGTGGGAGGGGAGGGTGGGGGAGTGTGTGGGGGGAGTGGGGGGGGGTGGGTTGGCCTTGCCACATGCATCACTAAACATTCCTTCCGTCTCTTTTTTTTTTTATGACTTTTTTTCATTTTTTTTTTCAAAAAAGAGCAAACAAACCTAAAAAAAAATCAAAAGTCCAAAGCTTGGCGTGTGACTTTTTTGACCACAGCAGGAGAGAAGTACCATTTCGCTCTCTCTGAACGCTCTACAGTTTCAGTCAAGATTTCACATAATATCCTGCGCCCGACTAAAAGATGGGTTCAGCTTTTTTTTTAAGGCCCCTTTAAATAAGACAACAAAAACAAACAAACCAACAAACCAACAAACAAACAAACAAACAAAAGCTCATATTTCTTTTTTTAAAAAAGGAAAAAAAAATCAGACATAAAAACGCAAAGCAAAACAGCTGAATAAAAGGTAAATTAAAAGCTTCTGATAGAGTCCAGTCAGAAGAGAGGGTCCCAGATGGGAAGGGTGGGGTCACTCGGGGGGGGGGGGGGGGGCTAAGGTGTGCGGGGGGGTGGGTGGGTGAGTCGTTGTCATCATAGGCGGCCGTGGCTTGGCGGGGGGGTAGTGGTGGGTGGATAGTGGGAAAACAAACTCTCCGTCTCCCAGTGAGGTAACTTTATTTCAAATAAAAAAAGAAAAAGGAAAAACAAAATCAAACTTTTTCAGTTTCATCTGATCTTGTCTTCTGTCTCTCTTTGTCTTCCTTTTTTATTTTTCCTGTCGCGTCTCTTCTGTGGTGAGATCCCAAGACAATATCACCTTTTTTTAAATCCCTGCCCAACCGCCCTTGTTCATGTCCTCTCCCATGCAGAATATATGACTCTCTCTCTCTCTCTGTTTCTCTCTTTCTTTTTCTCTCTCTTTCCGTCTCAGTACCGGAGCAGGTGGGGGAGGTCTGTGGCAGGGCTGGATGGTGGGGGGGTGGTGGGGGTGTGCTGGGCCCAGTGGGGGGGTGTCTGTCTGTGTGGTGGGCGTGGGGAGTGCGCAAGGTTCTCCAGGGGGGTTCAGTTGTCCACCTTAACGGGGCCAGAGTCCGCCGCCCCCCCCTGCCCCTGCCCCTGCCCCTGCCCCTGCCCCTCCCCCAGTGCTGCTACGTCGGCCGGTACCCAGCCTGAAGGCTCCTCCCCTCGCACGATCTGCTCCCACTGGCTCAGGTTCTCCCTACACACACACACACACACACACACACACACACACACACACGCAAAACATCGCAGTCAGTACAGGAAACATGTACATGTATACACACAGGGCAATATGCATATTCTATTTCTCTCTCTCTTACACACACACATACACACGCACACTCCCACACACACACACAAGACAGGGCAGTCAGTACAGGCAACATGTACATGTACGCACACAGGGCAATATGCATATTCACTCTTTTACACACACACACACACACACACACAGTGCTCTCTCTCATTTCTTGGCCCTTTGGGCCGAGGTAACAATCGAAACCTTGTTATGAGTTCAAAACAAAATGGAGGCCGTTTATAACCTCCACTTGCACTGCTTACTAAGATAAAGTCATTATATCTGATTAATGAAATGTCGGAAAATCGTGTAATAAAAAAAAACAGCTTGACATTAAGCAATCGCAGTCTATTTGAGTTATTTAAGGAAACATACATGTTACATTACCACAATGTGTAACGCTGTGGTAAGCACTGATGTGAAAGTGAATCTAACCTCTCGTAAATTGTGAGGTTTTGGACACTGTCATTCTGACACATTATTCAGAACTAGCCAGACGTGTGTGTGTATGTGTGTGTGTGTGTGTGTGTGTGTGTGTGTGTGTTTGTGTGTGTGTGCTTAGAGTGAAAGCAGATCTAAAAAGCCTAATTCCCTGCAGATGAATCTGAGTCTGAATCATTTCTCTCTCTTCCTGACGAGTCATCTTCTGTTGAATCAGGTTGAGCCTGAAGTCATTTTTCTGTTGAGTCGGGTTGAGCCTGAAGTCATTCCAGGCCACACTGCGGGAGGACGGGCTGGATGTGTGTGTGTGTGTGTGTGTGTCTGGTCTATGAGGACCTTACGAGAGTCCTTATATGACGTCTGTTGATCTGTCCTTAATTTGTGCACACCACTGTGACCTCAAACCACTCATGAACACACACACCAGGCTTGTCCCAAATTCAGAATTTCAGAATTCAATTCAATTCAGGAAGTGAATTTGAATTGAATTTGAATTGGCTCCACCCCAGGGGATATGGAATTGAATGTGAATTGGAATTACAGGAAGTGGAATTTCAAATTCAGTGCAATTCAAAGAAATTCATTCAAACCACATATCAATAAGAATGTGATTCTTGGCATGTGTTCTTCTTCCATATTGGAATAATTATATATGAAACACAACTAAAGCTATACAGAGACTAATACTAAGCATATATTTATGCTTATATATATTTTTAAGCAATATTTTCATTTTAAACGTCATGGTGTTAATGGTCAAAATTGACCGCCTAAACTACAATAATACATTTATTAAAAATCTGATTTGCATATGTTTTGATTATCTACTGTATTAGACATCCCTTTGAAACATGGCCAAGGTGATTTAAATGTTATTCTACTTTGTTGTATCATTTATAGGCTTTATTTTCCTGATCTTGCACCAATTCGATTCATTAAAATTAAGTTCTAATAATGAAAAAACTAATACAACACAATTAATTCAAATTTCAGTTTTATTCTCAATATAATAACATTGAAAGTAATTAACTTCTCGTCTGCTCATAGACATGTTGATGTTTTAGTTGTAACAACAAAGTAACATTTCCTTGTCGCTGTGGAGGTCAACT
>CM059286.1:18308327-18318327 GCA_030347295.1 Setipinna tenuifilis
AAGATTAGCCTCACTTGAATTCTCACTTTCAGCTCCAAAACAGTTAAAATGTGACAAAAAGTCACCACCAAAGTCCACCACCAAAGTCGACTACCACTCCTTTGACAAATAAACCTCAGAGACCATCAGAAATCACAACTTTGGCAATACTTAGCTATCGATATTAGGTATTCGCAGATAGATTAATGTGTGACATCAAACAAGACATTGGCTGAACAGGTGTATCAGGTAGGGAATATTGTTGAGGGTACAAGCAGGAAGTGGACCCAAACAGGAAGCAGGAAGCAAGTCTGAGTCTGAAGAGCCTGGCCCTGTTGACCTTTGACCTCTGACCTGTGTGCGTGATTGTTGAAGTCGAGCCCGCCCGTCGTTAGCAGCTCGACCAGCTGCTTGCGGTTGCTGGAGTAGAGGGCGAGGTCGGTGGCGATGATGGCCTTGCGGATGATCTCCAGGACCTGCTCGTACTCGCTGGAAGTCAAGTTGGAGAAAATATTGTGCCCTTCCAGCTATGGGAAACAAAGAGATCAATAAAAAAGCAAATGCTCCACTTATGAGGTGTCCAGCTCAGCTAGGCTGCAGGGGGCACATCTACAGACTTCCTGGTCGGAGGGGTCAGTGGGTAGGGGGGTGGGGGTGGGGGTGTTGGGGGCCTGAGGGGTGTGCGTGGGTAAGACCTGGGTAGGAGGGAGGGAGGGAGGGAGAGAGGGAAATGTTGATCATTTCCAAGTCTCACTTGTCTCTTGATTGCTGTCATGGTGGGGCAACAGAATTATGACTTTATTTACTATTATTTACTAAAATAAATAGCAAACAGGCTTTGAAAGCAAAGGATAAACATCAAAATACTGTGTCCTCTCCGCCTCACTCAATGCTCTACTTATGAGGTGTCCAGCTCTGCTAGCCTGCAGTGGGGTGGGGGGGTGAGGTGGGGGCTGAGGGGTGTGGGTGGGTCCCCTGAAGGGGGTTGAAGGGGGGGGGGGGCAGTGTGGGGGTTTTTGGCGTTGGGGGGGGGAGCACCCTCAGCGGTCTTGTGTTGGGTCAGCGAACTCCTTGGCGAGGCTCTGTGAGAAACTGTCAGTGTGAAACAGTCCGTGTCAAAAGCCCTCTCGCTGCTTGTCCAAAAACGACAGTTTTAACCACTGAAAAGAGGTGCGGTTAACATAGTTTTAAGCTAACGTTTCAAAGTCATGCCAGATTTGATATTAATATCTGCCGCTTTTCAGGACCGCGCGCAGATCTGGAGAGAGATTGTGGTCAGAGGACTGTGGTGTCGCTTTTTAACCAAATCCTGCTCCCAGTGAACACTCGGTTTAGTTTTCCGGAAAATTCGAATGAATATGTTGACTTTGTAATGGATTTAGGGAGCACCCCTATCCCTCAGCAAGTCTCACAACCCTGAGGGAATGTGTGTGTGTATGTGTGTGTTTATGTGTGTGTGTGTGTGAGAGAGAGAGTGTGTGTTTATGTATGTGTGTGTGTGTGTGTGTGTGTGTGTGTGTGTGTGTGTGTGTGTGTGTGTGTGTATGTGTATGTGTGTTCATGGGCTCCTTTTGTTCCAGTGTGGGCATTCTGAATCCACATATCCAAAGGGAAAGTCCCTAATAATCATGGTCATAAGTGACAGGAGAAAGAGCGAGCAGAGAAACCAGAGAGTGAACCAGAGCAAAAATGAAGAGCCATGGGACTGTAAGGAGAGCAGAGAGGAAAATACAGAGTGAGGGAGAGAGAGAGAGCGAGAGAGAGAGACAGAGAGAGAGATAGGGAGAGAGAAATAGAGAGAGAGAGAAAGACAGAGAGAGAGAGAGAGAAAGAGAGAGAGAGAAAGACAGAGAGACAAAGGAGAGATAAGGAGAGGGGAGAAAAGAAAGAGAGAAAGGGAAGAGATAGATGGGAGAAAAGAGAGAAGTGTTTGGAGAGAAAAGAGGGGAAAAGAGGGGAGACCTGTTTCAGAGAGAGCAGGTAATACAGATAGAGGGATAGAGGGTAAAGGATGAAGAGAGAGAGAGAGAGAGAGAAGAGCTTCATAGAGAGAAGTTATATAATAAAGGATCTCCACCTGTTTGATGACAGGAGGGAGAGAAAGAGGAGAAAGAGAGGAGAGGAGAGAGGGAGAGAGAGAGAGGGAGAGAGAGAGGGAGAGAGAGAGGATAGAGAGAGACTATGACGTAAGGAATCTCTACCTGTAGGATGGAGAGAGAGAGAGAGAGAGAGAGGGAGAGAGGGGGAGAGAGCATGAGAGAGAGAGAGGGAGAGAGAGGGGATAGAGAGAGACTATGCGTAAGGGATCTCTACCTGTAGGATGGAGAGAGCGTGATAGAGAGAGAGAGAAAGGGAGAGAGAGAGGATAGAGAGAGGCTATGACGTAAGGGATCTCTACCTGTAGGATGGACACGGTCTGGGAGAAGTGGTGTTGCTCCATGGTGGAGGTGGAGTAGAGGGCGGCCAGCGGGTGGTCAAACTTCTGCAGGTAGCTGTTGCTGTAGCCCCTGTGGTCCAGGTCGTGACACAGACAGGCTATGAGCAGCCCTTTCCTCTGGGGGTGGCAGAGAAGGGGTTGGGGTGGGGTGGTGGTGGTGGAGAGGGGGTTGGGGTGGGGGTGGGGTACATAATGTCAAAAAGAGACCAAAATAGGATGGGAGTTGGAGTGAAGGAGACATAGGTGGTTAGTGAGCTTTTCTTTGTACCACACCAAAATTCCTCCACAGTCTCTGCCATGACATATGCCATTATGTTGATTTTTGGAGTGCTATTTTTGAAAGAGACATAGAAAGAGAGAGAGAGAGAGAAAGACAGGGTGAATGAGAGAGAGAGAAAAAGAGAGAGGGAGCATATGAGAGAAATATCAAAGGACAAAACAAGGAGAGTTAGTAAAAGATCGAAAGAAAGTCACAAAGGAAGAGAAAGAAAGACAGACAGACAGACAGACAGACAGAAACAGAGACAGACAGACAGACAGACAGGCAGACAGACAGACAGACAGACAGAGGGTTTCTCATAGGGGTTTGAGAGCCCAGTGGTCTAGGGCAAGTGAAGCAGTAAAAGAGTCCTCACCTCCAGCTCTGTGAAGATGCCGGAGACCTTCTGCAAGATGGCGTACATGCAATGTGCTACGGTGACGGCGTGCTTCCAGTTGTGGTAGGGCACGCGCCGGTAGTTCTTCCGCACCGACATGGTGAAGCGGCACAGTTTCTCCAGCTCAAAGCTGCAATGGGGGTGGGGTGGGGAGGGGGGGGCACACGCTGACAATCAGATGGAGGTCAGGTTGCACAGCTTCTGCACCTGCAGTTCATTACAGTATCCTCATCTGGGTAACACTTTCTTAGCCTGATAAACCAGCCCCTCGTACTTCATTACGTTCAGAGGGTCTGGTTGTGATTTCATTGACATGGTTGTCTCAGGCAGTATCTTGCCTGACCAATCAGCGAATAGATTCTTCCAGGAGGCGTAGAGTCAGTGGAAGTTTAAAATGAAAGGATCTGCCTTCATGCAAGCGCTTATGTCTGGTCGTAAGTCCCTCTATTCACTGATTGGTCAGGCTAAGATGCTGCCTGAGACAACCATGTCAATGAAACCACAGCACAGCCAGACCCTCTCTCTACGAAATAAAGTGACATACGAGGAGCTGGGTTACCAGGCTAACACTTTCTATGAAGCTTGTATTCACAAGACTTTAAAACACATTCATAAAGGCTTATATGCATACGTAAAGTATGCAAAGTATACATAACTATTTATACATACTCATGCCTGTCATAAGCCTTTCTCCAACTTCAAGTGACACAGTACGTACATTCTAGGTTAGTGCAGTCGTTAGTATGTATAAATAGTTATGAATACTAATTTTCAACCATTATTAACCTCTATGAAGGCATTATAACCCTTTATAAGTCTGGTTACAAAGGTTTTACTGAAAAAAAATACAGTTTTATTAAAAATCTGATCTGTGTTTTCCAGATAACATAGAATAATGAGTTAGAATAATGTGGCTCACTTATGATGATTTTAATGTCCACTTTTATTAATTGGTATAATCATGTTGTTAAGCTTCCAAACAAGACGAGCTACAAATCTTTGCTTACAGTCATGTTCCATACCTGTTTTTGCCACAGGAGTTGTGGATCATGTAGACAAACACGGCAGGCCAGAACTCCTCAAAGGGGCTGATGTCAAAGTGGAACCTGCAGGGGTTGAGGGAAGGAACACGTCTGTGAGTGATTCTGAGTGAGGAGATCTTTTTTATCCTGGGGGGTAGTGTACACACACACACATGTGGGAGCAGTGAGCTCACTACCAGTTCACACACACTCAGAGCAGAGCACATACACCCACCCACACACCCAGTGACCACACACACACACACTCCTACACACACACACCCACACACCCAGTGACCACACACACACACACACACACACACACACACACCAACCATCACCATCCACCACCACCAGACAGGGATTTGAACTGGCCAGCCATCAGGTACCAGTAAAAATTTCAGACAAGGGCCTACTCTAGTCTACCCTCTCTCCCGTCATTAAGGAAGAGTCACCACAGTTTGGATACGTGTGGGGAATATTACCCATGAGTGGTCAAGTGACTAACCATGGTGGGGTTGACTCAAAGCAAGTGGTAAACCTCCTTGAAGAATCTTACAGCCCTATTATCCTAGCACAGCAAATCCAGAAGTCTTCTGCTGGTAAGGTTAGCATTTTGCTCTGAGTTAACATATCTAGTTTAGTGACTAAACCCACTTTCTGAAGCCCCTCAACTCCCCACTGTTGTCGACCAGTATAAGCAAATAGTCATAATTATATAATTAATGTACACCATGCACGAATAGAGCATGAAATATTTGAAAATGATTTATAGATGGTCTGATAAACAGCGGTCTGTGCTTGTGGTGTGTTTGACACAGATGTGGGGTGAACGTTGTGGTTATGATCAGAGTTTAAATTGGGCCGGAGCCCTCCGGAGCTCAGCTCTGGCTGGCTGGCTGTATTGCCAAGATGAGGAGGCGGAGCTGAGCTGAGCTCTGGAGCTCCCTTTGCCATAGTATTCATAGTAATACAATAGAGTGAGATATTGACCACTGTGAGTAAAGAAGGGCTCGCCCTCCTTACCAAAGCCAACTTAACCACTGAGAGTATGAGTGTACGTGCTGAGGCTGACAGAACAGAGTCCAAGTCAGCAGCGGGGGGGGGGTGAGGAGGGGGCCCCTTGTGCCTCCTCTGAACAGCCCCCCCCTTCCCGCCCCCCCTCGGGGAACGCAAATGACGACTCTGGATCGCCATGTGATGTCATCTTGACTCATCACCCAATGTCTGGAGCTTTGCCTTGCGCATGTGGCAAGACAGCTTAGAATACACTCACTCCCAGTGTGGCAAGACAGCTCAGCATATACTCAACGTGCAGACAACTTAATAACATCTCATCAGTGTCACACTAACATTACCTCATCGAAGAGGTCACAGAGTACACACACACACGGCTGTATGATGAACAATAGTGTAAATAAAGCACAAGGAGATTAGGCTTGACTAATGTAACTAGTGTAGTCATTAGGCTGCTTGGCTGTATTGACCGGAGCTTGTTTGGATGTCTCAACTTGAGATAATGTGGGGCTCTGACCTCAAAGGACCTGGACGGGCAGGCTGTGTGACTTGGAGTGGGGCATTGAGTGAGTGAGTGTGGTACTTACGCTAGCTCAACGTCTCTACCCAATGATGTGAGTGGGAATATGTGAGTTTCAGGCAATCTCTGAGTGTCTGTTGTGCCCTTACACCATTTGGAAATTTCTGCATATCATTTCAGAAAGAAGCCAACTCATTTTTCAACAAATCTGGTGGTACTCATTGTAGAAGTGGTGGTAGTAGTGATAGGAAGTAGCAGTAGCAGATGTTACAGTAGCCGTAGTATTAGTAGCAATGCTATTTGTAGTAGTAGTCATAGTTGCTGTTGTGAAGGTTGTAGTAGTAGTAGTAGTAGTAGTAGTAGTAACAATTGTATTGGTAATAGTAGTAGTAGTTGTTGTTAATGTTGTAGTAGCTGTAGGCCACACTTACACTTATTTTTATGAATGGATATTTTTTATCTGTTTATTTTTTAATTGCATTTATATGTATCCAGTAAAATCCAGAAAATACAGCATTTTGAAAAACCTCCACTTTAGAGACTGTTTTAAAAAGTTTCTGTTTGAGTTCGCTATTGAGTTCTCGGTTTATGTGTAAACGAGAGGCCCAAGCGGATAAAAAAAACATCCATTTATTAAAAATATGTATTGTACGTAAGAGTAGTAAGCAGAGGGCACTCACAGTTCGATCTCTTTGTAGATGGGCGTGGGGAGGGTGAGCTGGGCCAGGGTCTTACACTCCTCGGAGGTGCAGATGCTGTGGTAGGACAGCTTCTCCATCGTCACCCTGTAGATGCACTCCGAGTGCCGGATACGATGGTACATCTGGACCAGGGGGTGGGTGGTGGGAGAGGGAGTGGTGGGTGGGTGGGTGAGGGAAAAAAAGAAGCGAAAGTTAAGAAAAGGAGAAGAGGAGATGCGGTGATAAAACTCTGAGTGCCGGACACGATGGTACATCTGGACAAGGGGGGCGAGGGGGGTGGGATGAGGGAAAAAAAAGAGAAGAAAGTTAGGAAAGGGGGGAGAGGAGATGCGGTGATAGAAAGAGTGGAGTAAAAGAGGACAGGAAAGAAGACCAGAGTAATGATGAAACAGGGAGAGGAGAGGGGAAGAGAGGACAGGACAGGAGAGCAAAATAGAGAAGAGGAAAGGACAGGAGAGGAGACAAGAAGAGAGAAGAGGAGAAAAGAGGAGAGGAGATGAGACAAGAGTGGAGGGGAAGAAAGGAGATGAGATGAGAGGAGAGAAGAGGAGAGCAGATAAGAGGAGAGGAGATGAGGAGAGAGGATGGGAAGAGAGGAGAGGACAGGAGAGAAGAGGAGAGGAGAGAAGATGAGAGGAGATGAGACAAGGGGAGAGGAGATAAGAAAGGAGATGAGAGGAGAGGGGAGAGAAAGAGAGGAGATGAGGGGGAGAGAGAAAAGGAAATGAGAGGAGAAGAGATAAGAAGAGAGGAGAAAAGAAGAGAAGAGGGGAAGAGAGGACAGGACAGGGCAGGACTGGAGGACTCGTCACATAGTCAGGTCAGCCAGGAGAGAGAGCGTCTGATAAACAGTGGGGCGCGCAGACGGAGACGTGTGTGAGGGAGCGCAAATGGAGATGTGTGTGAGCGAGCTGATTGAGTCAGACGGCCAGCCATGGGCCACACGTGTGGGCAATTTTCCCCCGTTTGCAAATCCCTCTCTCGCCAGGTCGTGTTTTTCCAAGTGCAGACGACTCCAGACATTACTCAACGATAAATAAGGACAGACGGGACGAGACGGGGGGACGGGGGGTGGGGATAGGGTGTGTGTGTGTGTGTGTGTGTGTGGGGGGGGGGGGGGGGGGGGCTAGTGCCACTGGTGGCGGTCCAAACCCCCTGCTCTGGAAAGTCTCTTTGCCGTCCTCATCCCTCACTGCAGTCATCAGCTCCCCGCTTGCACTGAACCGTCTCGCCCTCATCTGTTGCGTCTGTCCACAGTGCTACTTGCAGTAATGTGTGTGTGTGTATGTGTGTGTGTGTGTGTGTGTGTGTGTGTGTGTGTGTGTGTGTGTGTGTGTGTGTGTGTGTGTGGCCATTCTTCCCAGTGTTACTTTACTGTAAAATGTTGAGAGACTGTTGTGTCTGTCCACAGTACTCCTTGCAGTAATTGTGTGTGTGTGTGTGTGTGTGTGTATGTGTGTGTGTGTGTGTGTGTGTGTGTGGCCACCTTTCCCAGCGTCACTTTACTGTAAGAAGTTAAAACACTGTCTTTACCTAAGAGGGGTCATACAGTACAAGCTTTTTGCCGGTTTTGTTATTTAATGTATTGTATAGCTTTTGAGACTGTGTATGTATGTAACTATGAATACACATGCAAAAGACTATGTGTGTTAATCGTGTAAGCATAATCATCAATTTAAGTGCACTCCAAAAATAATTATATTCATTAATTAGTATAAATAAACACATAAAAATAGTAATATAAAAATTAATTTTAAAAGTATGCAGTATTCACTTTTCACACAAGTCTGTCTAGTTGCATTCACTTGCATAAATTTAAAAATGAATTATTATTAAATATTATTGAATAAACTATTACTTAATGCAGGAGCTGAGCCATCCATGTTCTACTTTCAAATGTATGTTATATTATGTTGCTGTAGCCTAAATCACATTGCAGTACAGACAACAAAGAGTTTGTCAATGGGTACAAATATTTCTGAAATATTTAATTAATGTGTAAATTCTAGTTGAATTAGAGTAGTAATAAAATTTGTACAATTTGTAAATGAACATTAAATCAAATAATTGGGATGTATGAACAATAAAGCCGGGTCTTGTGATTGTTGGTTCAACCTGGATTACGTTTAAAAAAAGGCCATCCTAGAGAGAATGCCGAATTAAACTTTGACAAAAATATAATTATATTTACCTCTGAGAACTACAAGTTATATGTGATTTGGGAACCTATCAAGGTTTGAATAAAAAGTCAATTTCTTGAAGAGATGCTTTACCCATAGTTCACTTTTTCATTTCAATGAAATGGAATAACATGGAAGAATTAATTTATTTCAATTTAATGTAAAACGTAAAAGCAGACTGAGAGCACAAACATGGACATACTTTTCAGCAGGCTGACATTTCTGTAATAAAACTTCTTTTCTTATTGGTCTGATGTCATATTCTAATTTTGTGACATAATAAATACTTTGGGTTTTCCTCGGCTGTAAGCTGTAATCATCAAAATTAAAGCAAAACAAAAGGCTTGAAATATTTCACTTGGTGCGTAAAGGATCAACATATTATTATATGAGTTTCACTTTTTGAATGAAATAAATGAAATAATGATATTTAGAAATGATATGGATATTCTAATTCACTGAGATGGGCCTGTATACTGTAGTATCTGTACGGGGAGCAGACCCAGTCTCTCTCTCGGACAGGTTCCATGTGACGCAGCGCTGGTGCCAAACTGTGGTCCACCGACACACACAAAGAGCTATTGAGCATCCTGGCTAGTGGCGGCATCAAAAGCTTGTAAACTGGCAGAGATACACTCGCAGCACACACCCACACACACACATTCCACAACCTTCCCCAAAACCCTAAACCTCAAACACACACACACACAAATACACACAGAAACACAGACAGAAACAGAAACACACACACACACAAACAAACACACACACACACAACTACCCCCAACCCCCCCTCCCCACACACACACACTACTCAACTTTTCCCACAAATCACAAACACACACATACATAAACAAACACACACACACACACACACACACACACACACACACACACACACACACACACACACACACCTCCTTCTCATCTTCCATCAAGCAGCCCATCCACCACAACAAATGAATCAGTGGTCTGCCAAAGTGACTTCCCTTAAAGGGGCTGAGGCGTGAATTATGCCTAAATATAAATCCCATTGCTGGATGGCAGCAGCAGCAGCAGCAGCGCGCTTGTGGTCTTAAAATATTAACGCGCCTCATCAATTTTAAAAGCCGCCGATGTGACGCGACTCCTGCGCAAGTGTGTCGCACGGGGTGACTCAGACCCCACCGTTAGCCAGGGGGGTGTGGGAAGGCGGGTGGTGTGTGTGTGTGTGTGTGTGTGTGGGGGGGGGGGGGGGGGGGGGGGGGGGGGGGGTAGGGTAGGGTGTAGGGTAGGATAGACAGAGTAGAGAGAGAGAGAGATGGGAGATGGGAGGGGGACAGAGAAAGAGGAGAAAGAGATGGAGGGGGGAGAGAAAGAGAGAGAGAGGAGAGACAGAGAAATGGAGGTGTGTGTGCGTGTGTGTGTGTGCGTGTATGGGATACACTGTATAATTCCCTAAGGTATGTGTGTGTGTGTGTGTGTGTGTATGAAGGGAGCTTAGGGCCG